>CAOLHI010001220.1:0-417978 GCA_948474755.1 Ctenosaura bakeri | reverse complement strand
GCCTTTGAAATTCCTCTGTGGGGAGAGCTGCATGGCTTAAAAGGTATGGTTTGAGACGCACTTTCAGTCACTGTGATGGTGCAGTAAGCATAAAAATCAATTAGCATAATTACAAAGTAACATTGTTGGGGGAATGATGGGAGTTTCAATCCCCATGGAGACCACAGCAAAAAAGAGGTTCTCAGTAAACCAACAGCAGCGACCCTGTTCCCAAGAAGGCTACTCACACGGAAAAGTTTTCTTCCAAACAGGAGGCACTTTACCTTAGCTTCGAGGTTCCGATATGTACATAAAGACAAAACATAATACAGACTGACAAAAGCTTGCGCCGGGCACCGGGTTTGGTCAACTGACGAAATGAACTGAACGTTGCTGCCTTATATACATATTTACAACCAATGAGCTACAGGGGTCTGCACACCACCCTGTACCTTTTGCACACCACTCCAGTACCTGATGCAATGTCTTGCAATACATACTGGTGGAGTATGATGCAATGCCTTGCAGTGGTCTGGGCATTTTCCCAGGGTTCCATGCTTTGAATCCCTGACAATTACTACACTGCTACAGTGCTGTGTTCCCCTTTAACTGGGGTTTGTAGTTTGGTGAGACACTAGAGCTCTCTTGCTGAGAATTATAAATTTCTTATTGTGTGCCTTCAAGTCATTTCCAACTTCTGGCAACCCTAAGACAAATCTATTATGGGGTTTTCTGGGGATGAGTGTGTGTAACGCACCCAAGGTTACTCAGTGGGTTTCCATGGTTGTACAGAGAATCCAACTGTGGTCTCCACTGGGAATCAAAACCACAAATACCTCTCCCTAAACTGCAAATCTCAAGATTCCATATGATGTTTCCATGCCAATTAAAGTGGAACACAGCAGTATAACAGTGTAGTGTAACACAGCCCTTACTGAACAACCTCTGAACCTTCGTCCCACTCCACAAGACCATTCCTTGCTTTGTGGGTAGAGTCTTCCCTTAGCCAGTAGCAAAATGATAACATCAATGCTGAGATATTCCAAGCTTCTCTAAGAATCTCGGTGCTTCTGCAATCATTTTGTGCCTCTGGCTATCGGTGTAGCCAGATGCTTCTGTGATTCTGCCTGTTCCCTATGATGCAGGGAATACCTTTGGGGAGAGGTAAGCCTCAGAACTTGTTCAGTTAGTTGGGGAGTTGGTATAGGACTCAGTCTAGCATGGATCCACATAGAGGCCTACCATGTTACACTGAGCTATACAGGATTGCCAGCAATATGCCCTCTATTTTTGAAGCAGAAAAAGAGAGAGAGAGTAGTGGGGAAGGGTGGGAGCAGAGGAAAGGAAGAAATGCAGGGAAAGCCATTATTATTATTATTATTATTATTATTATTATATCATCATCATCATCATCATCATCATCATCATCATCATTTAGCGCCATCCCTGTACATGGTGCTTTACAAGTAAAAGAACAGTTCCCTGCCCTTAGGCTTACAATCTAATTAAGACATGACACAAAAGGAAAAGGGGATGGCAGTGTGGGAGTGGCTTAAGTCTAACAGATACTGCCTCTTCTTTTTGGTTGCTTGTAGAGCAGGCACAAGCTATACTTGCATCAGATGGTTCCCAATCTGAGGACCTTTTCTTGTGTACCAAATACTACATGGTCAATCTGTTGTGAGCATGGCTTGCCCTCCCTTCTGGGAAGGACAAATGCCAGGTCTATGCACAACAGACTGACCTCAGAGTATTTAGTGTGCAGCAAAATGGTCTCAGTTGGGGTCTGCCTCTTGCAAGTGCGGCCTGTGCCTGCTTTTTGTACCCTCAGCTCTACAGGTGACTAGCACCTGAGGCAGGCCTACATATGACTTTCTTCAAGTCTTGCAAATGGAGAGCCTCTTGCAAGATTTCTGGGTTCCTACGAGATTTCAAACCTCACAGGAACCTAGAACGTTCATGAGAAGTCCTCCTCTTGTGAGATTTCAGTTGAGCTGTATGTAAGCCTTCCCCATCTATACCAGCCTGTTTTAAGTTGAATGGGCAATGGAGAGGGTTTTCCCATAGTGGGGTCAGAAAAACCTGACAATCCTAGCTTTAAAAGATCAGCAATGGTATATCCATACTGCACAGTTCAAGCAGTTGAGTATCATTTCAGTGGCCATTATTTGAGTCTAAGGAATTCTGAGATTTGTTGTTTGGTGTGGTATTCAGAATAATCTGCTGGAAAATTTAGTTTATTCCTCTGGACTACAGTACAGTATTAGAGCTCTCTGGCAGAGAACTCTAAAAAGCTTGCCAAACTAGGAAGTCCAAGGTTCCACAAGATGGAATTAGAGTTGTATCTACAGTGGCAGTTAGAATAGCAGCGCCCTCCTTTTGCGCCTCTCTCCCATAGGTGCACCCCTGTGGGCTTGCAGCAATATTTCCAGCTTTGACCAAAAGTTCCATGTGGCCCTAGGGCCACAGGTTGCTTACCCTTGCCTACATGTCAGTGTGGTCTGCTCAGATAGCCTTCCACATGACATGCAAGAAGATCTTCATTCAAAGCAGTAACAAACTGTGCATATGTTTTTTTGTGCATCTTGAGTTGCCTCCTGAAATTAAATGAGAAGAGAAGTTATTGTGGGTCAGACCTCTCAATGCATACCTCAGAGACCCCACATGCAGAAAACAGGGCGAGATGAAGCCAAACAGATGCAAACCTAGATTTATAAGCGGCTGTGGTAGAGTCTTGTCAGTTTCAGAGCACCATTTGTCTAAGTGCCAAAAGTGGAATTATTGTTTCATATCCCATAGAACAAGGCCGTAAATCATTCAACAACAGGTTGGACATTAAAGATAAATGTGTTTGACCCAGTGGGCCTGATCCATCCATTTTGCTCATGCTAAGCAGCCTTGCATTTTCTTCTGTAAAAGTCTCATTGATTCTTCCCCCTATCTTTCTCTCCATACCACGGCTTACAGAAAGGCACGACAATGAGATTTCTACTAATGGAAAAGTAGACTAATCCCAAATCTCTCCAGTATGTATTATGTATGTATGTATGCATTTATTTATTTGATGATGGAGAGAAATAATATTAAGAAAAAATGTTTTGAGTGCCTCCAGTAATAGATCAGAGATCACTGTAGGGCCTCTGAATCAACCTGTGGACTAGGATGAAAAAGCAAGTAGTACTTTGACTACTTCTCATTAAGAGATGGCCAGTTAAACTACATAAGCAGAGAGGTAACAGTAGGAGATCATCTACTTTACACAGACAAAATGCCTCCATAATCCCTTCCACATACTATATTCACTCTATACCATTTTGATACCATTTTAAATTTCATGGGTCCTGTGATGGAACCTGAGGGTGTGGCCGGCTTGAGTGATAGGGCAACCCTGGCAACAGGTTGCCATGTATCCCAAGTGGCTTTGGGTAAGAGAGAAACTCAGGCCATTGGTGCGTGGAAGGGGCTGAGCTTTCTGAGAAGGAGCTCAATATAAGAAGATGACTTGCATTTTTTGAAGCTTCCTTCAGAGAGATTTCCAGAGAGAGAGTTTTGAGAGAGAGTTTTTCAATCAGCCAAGGGAGGTTCTTTTGAATAAATGGGATTATCTTCTCAGGGGTCTAGTAAGAGGCAGAGGAAAAAACAGTCTAGTTTGAGTTGAGTCAGAAGGGGTGACCTAAACTTGGGAATTTGCCTTTGAGCAGCAGAGGAAGCCAGAGGCCTGGGTTTGTAGAAAAGCTCTGAACCTGAATGCTGTGTTAAGCTGAAGAAACTGGTTAAATACTTTTGAAAGTTCTATTTTGCCTGAGTATACTTATAACACCCATTACCTTTTCCCTGTTTGTTATGTTAATAAAGATTACATTCTATTTTTATAATTTCCAACATAACAGAGTACTTTTTCATCAGTTTTAATTTTACAGAAACGTGCTACTGCAGATTGTTAAATCTTTCTAAATAAGGCCAGAGAGGCTTTACCCCTTACTCACTAAGATGATGATTTTAAAAAGGAGAAAGAAAGGGTTGTATAAGAAGGGTGGCAGGGAGCAGGCCTGGCCCCCTCCACAGCTCCATTCAGGGGTATAGCTACAGGGATGGCAAAATGAAAGAATCCCCCCCCCCGACATAAAAATAAGAATTCTTCCCCTGTCCCAGTGAAATTTTCCTTCAGTCCCCATATTTCCAGTATTGGAATAACTTAAAACTTCAGCTGAGCATTTAGAAATATGGTTTAGACTTCCAAAGAAAAGGACCAGACCAAGGGGATAGGAACACAGGAGATAAGGACTTCTAGATGGGTAGAGCCAATGTAGTGCAGAATTATAGGGTTGGAAAGGACCCCACAGGACATTGAGTGCAACATCCTGCTCAGTGCAGGATCGCCAGCTAAAGCATCCCCTGCAAAGTAATTGAACAGTATTGGCCTAGGATAGAACTCCATAGTGGTTTGAGCATTGGACTATGACTCAAGAGATCTGGGTTCAAATCCCCACTCAGTCATGGAAACCTGTTGGGTGACCTTGGGCAGGTCGCATTCATTTAGCCTCAGAGAAAAGCAAAGGCAACCCCCTCCCCCAAAAAACCTCGCAAAAATTTTAAAAAACAAAACAAAAACCACCATCATAGGTTCACCTTAGGGTGACCATAAACTGGAAACAACCTGAAGGCACACAGTAAGAAGAAGGTGTTGTCAATCTGCAATCCAGGAAATTTGAGGACTGAAGGGAAATTTCACTAGGGCAGGATTCTTATTTGGAAAGGCAATGATCTGATTTGCTCTTCCATATTCTAGCCACTGGGCCAGAAGAAAAAAGGGGAGAAAGAGACAGAGGCCCTTTTCGCACGGGCCTTTTCTCTCGCGACAGCCCCGTGAGCCTCACGGGAGTGGGAGCGTCGCTCCGCACGACTCACTCCCACTTCCGCCGGGCTCATGGGGCTGAAGCGGCGCGAGTGCGGGTTTTTTGATTTTTGCGTCGAAGCGAAAATCACCCCGCGCTCGCGCAATGCTCCCGGCGCCCACCCGCACTTACCTTTCGTGCGGAGCCTCCGGGAGCCGGCCGGGTCGCACTTCCTTCCCTCCGCCCCTGCAGAAGGAAGGGGCGGGGTGAGGAGCTAGCGTGACGGACGCGATGCCCGCTTCGCGCGCGCATGGGGGGAGGACGCGACGCCGCCCACTTTGCGCGTGGGGGGAATCCGGTGCGACACCGCCCGCTTCGCGCACGCGGGGGGGAATCCGGTGCGACGTCTCCCACTTCATACGGGGGAGGGCGGCTTGTGCGGCAAGCCTCCTTCGGAGCTGCTTCCCCGCTCGTTCCTTCGCCTGCGGAAGGAAGGAGAGGGGAAGCGGCAGCCTCCCGGAGGAGCCTTCTTGCGCTTGCCGGCCTCCCCGCTTGCGCTAGAAGCCTCAGTGCGAAAAGGGCCAGAGAGAGGGGGATATCTTCTGAACTGGAACAGACTGCAACTTCAGGCTACCTCAAGACTTTATATATATCCCCCTCTCTTTGATATATATATATATATCAAAAATGACACATGTTACTGCTATATGATAAGCTATTCTAGTGGGAAATTGAAGGAGCCAGTGTTCTAGAAAAGAGGAAGTGTAGCAGTTCATTAGCTGATAGGATCCAACATACTCTCACAGGAAGGGGTTGAAATGGGCCCCTGAACAATCAATTCTATCCAGATTACCCCATGGTCAACACTCCAGATCTCTATAGCTGAATCCCCTGGGCTGGGATGCACTGCCAAATAAGAATGCAAAACCAATGCAACCAAAGCAGACTGAAAAATGGAGGTTGGATGGGCATCATTCAGGAGTGCTGTAATTGTATTATCCTGCATGGCAGGGGAATGGATTAGATGACTCTTGTGATCCCTTTCAGCTCTAAGAATCCATGATTCTATGATTCTACATGTGATCTGTTACTATGGTTATGATATGTCTGGTGACAGCACTAGATATCCTTTTGATATCAAATAATTTGGTCTTTGCTTGACCTTTCTCTTCCACCCTACTCTACCTGTTTGCAGAGGTCCACCGGACAAGCACGTATTGGGCGCGGCCGTTAATGGTTGTACATTCCAAACCTCAGGCAGGCAGGCAACTTGCAAATCGGCCTTGCTCAGCGCAAATCTTTACAAAGACGCATGGCCAAGAGCCGAGCCATTCCTTTATGTCGGGCCATTTGCATACTGGCCATACTATTGTCATTGAGCACTAAGCCCATCATGTAAAACCTGACCTTTTCCAACTCCTTTGTCCAGCTTCAAATTTTCTTTGTTCTCACCAAGCATGGCATAGTCTGTCAGGAAAAATCCACCCTATAAAAAGTCCCCTTTTCCAAGTCCTCCTTGGACTGCTGGAACACTTGGATCACCCTAGACTTCCACCTAGCCTTGCGCCGCTCTGTCCAGTGAAGTTGTACCCTCAGCGAGCCACACTGAGCTTCCTTCCCCTGCAGCCTCCTCTTCTCTCCAGGACTACGAGACCAAGTGTAGTATTACCCATTCCCCGAAGCTCTCCATTTCTATTTCTAGTTAGCTGTGTGCATGTGGTGTCTTTTATGTTGTTTGTCCTCAATAAATGTTAGTTTTGGTTGCTTTAAAACTTGTCTGGCTATGCTCTCTGACCTGAAGCCCTAGGCATAGGGTAAAAGATCCTTGCTAGAGTTACCCTGCCTCTCATTAGCTTAAGAGTGTGCTCGAGCTTAATTTCCCCATCTTGTGTTGTTGTTTGGTTATTTGGGCGCCCCTCCCGGGACCCCCAACATACAGGGTAACAGATCCATTTCACATTCTAACAGCTACAAGAAGCGTACAAGAACATTGCTAACAGAAAAGTCAGTCATAAGCTGCTAGTCTGTTCCCAGTCTTGAACTGTCAAGCCAGAGTGCAACCATCTAGCACAGAGACTCTCTCTCTCTTTGCGCTTGTGTGTATGTATGTGTGCTTTCAAATTGTCTGTCAGCATATGGTAACCTCATGCATTTTATAGATTTTTTTTACTCAAGGTGGTTCTGCCAGTTCCTTCCTCTGAAATACAGCCCAGAGCACCTGGCATGCATTGGTGGTCTCCTATCCAAATACCAATCAGGACTGACCCTGTTTAGCTTCATTTTGGACTCTGGCCCCTCTCACTTCTTGGATGCAGCCTCAGACAGGTTACTGCTGAGAGATGCTATCTTTGGGATGTGGAAGGATTCTCACCCTGGTGCTCAAGGGATTAATAATCTAACAAGGCAGCTTCTGATACCAGGTCAAACCCTTTGCAAAGTTGCTTCGCCTCCCCTCAGCTATAATTAGGAACTCTAAAACCATGACAGTTGTTTTCAACTGTTATTTTTTGCTATATTCTAAATGTTCTCTCATATTTCTCTCACACAGAAATAAAATAAAAGTCCATAGCAGACCAATCATTGTCATCTTCAATGGATTTTTTAAGTTAAGCTACCATAAAAATTCAATTAGAAAGAAATTGGCTCCAAAAGTCTTCTTTTAAATATGCAGTAAACAAGATTATTCTATTCTCTTTCTTTCCCTACAAGGAATATTTCAACATGAAAACACTATAGCTAATTTTCAGGCAACAATGTTTAATGTCGGACCAAAGTGATTTCCTGATTATTCGCAAAACTCAACATTTCTTTTTTATTGCCGCAGTCCCTTGAGCAAGTTACTATTTTTCTAAGATTCTTCATACTCTGGAAAATGTTATACTTAGAAAGCTCTGTACTCCTGACTCATTAATTGCTAGTTTGCATGTTATTTTCTATGAGTTTAGACATGGAAAACCTTATGGTAACTTTTTTCCCCAGGCCCACTTGTTTCTGCATCACTCTAACTTGCAACCATTTGTTCGCTCATTTGTCTTTTCCGTGTAAGATCCTGTGTTTGATTGTGCACGTGCTATTTGTAAGCAAAGCTACTTTTACATGTTTTACAAAGACAACTAAGCTTACTTCTTTGCTCTGGTAGACTATGTGGGCGGATGGGTGGGCGGGTGTGGGGCTGGTTGTTGTTCAGCTTTTGCTTTGCCAAGTGATTATACTTCTTCAGAGAACCACTACTGTCTCTCACATTTCCCAACAGAAAAGAACCCAGATATCATACACAGTGCACCCTGAGAAAACATGCCACTCTTTGCTGATGTATCACCTCCAATATCAGTAGTTATTTTAATTATATAATGTTGGAATGTTAAGATATGCTACTGCATATGTTCAACATATATTTATAAATAAACCTACATTGTATGAAGCACAATACCTGACCTCCTTCCAAATGTGGCCAAACACAGGAAAGTTCTGTGATGCTGGAATTCTTTACCACTCAAAGGACTCAGGAAAGTAACACTATTTTGGAAACTAAAACAGCATGATTATAACCCTTTTCAATGGATGAGGGTGGCTTGCACAACAACCCTCTCCCGAAACGCCACCGCTTCCCCCCGCCTCCTTACCGCACATGGAGTCTTCGTGTGCGACGGGCGCTCTTCAACCACACCCCCAGCTTCCACAGCGCTCCCTGGGAGCTGTAGGCAGCACTGGGGGTGGAAGCAGGGAGGAAGCGCAACAGGCTCGCCTGCGACGGCGCTCCGCACTCCGGTAAGTGCGCGGCGCTGCCGGGAGCCTTGTGCGAGCGCCGTTTATTTTCGGTTCCAGACGAAAATTAAAAAATACGTGCCCGCGCAGCATCAGCCCCACGAGTGCCGCGGAAGTGGGAGTGCGTCGTGTAGAGCAACGCTCCCACTCCCACGAGGCTCAGGGGGCTCTCACGTGACAGAAAGCCCATGCGAAAAGGGTCTATGTAATGGACCAACATAGCCACTAATGGAAGTGGAGGGAGTAAATGGAAGAGTTGAGATAAGTTACTGTCTTATATTATTACAAAATTTTTAATATAGTTTGCATATATCTGTTTTGATAGAATATGATGACTATAGCAAGAGGTGTACATGAAGCAAAAATGACAGGAGTGAAATACTTAGTTGACAATGAATTTGCATACAGACAACGTGTCCTGTGCCAGCAGCCAGTCAAGGTTTATAGCTCCCCAATTAGTTTTTGATTAGCAGCCACGAGCAAAGTTTGCAACAGTTTGTTAACCAGTTACCAGTCATTGTTTACACAGTCCAGGTCCATACTAAATCCAGAGCAACAGTCCAGTAGTGAAGGTGAGGGTCAAGGTTTCCAGGAACACGAGCAAGGGATCTGAACATGAGGTGTGCTGCTTCCACTGATAAGACTAGTTGTTTGGAGCAACTTCTTCCCTTCCCTTTCCTGTTCATATAGTCTAACAACCTCCCCCAGCTGTTTGTCTAATTGATGTGTCGTTACTATACACAGACACTCCGAGTCTCATGGACTTTCCCTTTTCCACTTATGCTGGCTGCAGAAAATTTTGTCCTGTTCATGCCTCTGTATTGTGGCTGTTGGGAAGGGACCTTTTTTTTTTTAGATAAATTTTTATTAACAATTAAAAAACCCCTCCTCACTTCCAACATCAATTTTCCCAGTTGAATCTGAGTTGAACATTCCATTCCATTTAGGCATTCAGTTCCATACATTATCTCTTTTTACAACAATCGTAAGCTATTACTTTTAGCTTATATTTAAGTATTTACATTTTATCTTTTTTCACCTCATTTTGTCTTCCTCCTTTCTCGCAGCCTTCTTTCTTTTCCCCTATTTTATTCTTTTGTCCAGTTCAGTACCTCTCACCATTCTCTTTCAAAGCCCTGGATTGGCTTACTTTTAAGTGAAAAAGTTAACTTTTCTGTCACTAACATATCCAGGACGTTGAATTTCCATTCTCTTATATCAATATATTTTCCTTCTTTCCAATGTTGAGCATAAGTCAGTCTTGCTGCAGTTATTATATATAACAATGTCTTTTGGTGAGATCTTATTTCTCTTTGTTGCCCTAACATATTCAACAAATAAAGTTCTGGCTTCATTTCAAAGTTAAAACCATACATTCTTTGAATTTCATCATGTATTTCTTTCCAAAACATTTTTGCTATTTTGCAGGTCGACCACATATGAAAAAAAGATCCCTCTTTGTCATCACATTTCCAACATTTTCCATTCCCATTTCCTGTTATTATTATTTTTTCAGTTTTACAGGTGTCATGTACCATCTATATAACATTTTATAAAAAAATTCTCTTAAACTCAAAAAGGAAGGGACCCGTTTGGGTCCTGAAACAGGGGCCTGACACCATGATTGGCTGAGGAAGTGAAAAGAATCAGTACCATTGGGGTGAGATAGTGATGTAGTGTTGGAATGATATGGAATTGCCATTGACTACAATTTCCAGAATCTCTCAGCTAGCATAGTCAGGGGAATTCTGGCACTATAGTCCAAAAAATGTAACTTCTCCAAGCACTGTTAAAAGGGCATGGCTAAAGTAGGAGAGATGCCCCAACAACACCATTACCAGCCCCCTCATGTCCTAGATATGACATGATTTAATTGGTGAAATATGATTTAATTGGCAAAACACATTAATTGGCACTGATATAAAATGGATCCTGAGGTGACTGTAATGTCAAACTGGACAGAGGAATTACTCACTTAACACATGTGCTGCAAAGTAAGTCAGAAGATCCCCTCTAGATGTAGCCAAGGTCAATGTCGGGCAGATCACCAGGTAACTCTAGGGATAATAGATTAAGTTGAAGCTATAATATCTCTGACACAACGCAATAGCAAAGGGAAGTGTTTCAGCCCATCTTGCTTGCACCCTGACATTTCCCTGCATTTTTTCCTTACCTGTCCACAATTACAGAGCTATTACGACAGCCATTAGCTCTTTGTCACCTAACACTAAGCCCATCAACTCCATCTGGACCCCATTGTCCGTCTTGCAAACTCCATTGTTTGCCTGGTGAGAGAACCATTCACATCCATGCCCCCCAGGCAGATTTTGGCTATAAAAACCCTCTGTTTTGAGCAGTTCAATGCAGCATCTCATTTGCTGAATTCCACACTGTCGCTCTGATTTCTGAGCTAGTGCTGTCCTTAGGCGCAAGTCTAAGCCACATTGCTGCTTTCTTCACTGGTCTCTGGACTGGCAATTATCACCCATTCCCTAAAACTCCACTATCAACAACCTTCTTCCCCTTTTCCTTCAGTTAGCTCTTGTGCAGGTGAGTGAGTGTTTGGATCTTGTGTATGCATGATTGAATTCTTTCAATAAAACACACTTTAGCTTATATTTGGGATCCCTTGCTGGTTCTTTCTACAAGGACCCTGTAAACATGAGTGGAAGATTTCATTAGGTTATCCTCCCTGCAGGCCTCCTAAATTTGAGCTAATTAATTCCCCATTGTCACATGGAGGTACTAGCATCGTGGGTGGATCTCTGAGTCACCCATGTTTTGGGGTAACAACCTGCAAGAGTACCTTGCATCCCCATTACACTAGATTGTTACGGAGCCTACTTAGTAGATTTGCTCTTGAGACAATATAGTTAAGGACTGTAAAATACTTTGAAAGCTAAAGGTGTTCTTTGCAAATGAGTAAGAGTATAAGCTTAGGGGTGTGTGGGCACTTCCACTCAAATATGTACTAAGTTAGAATGCTTTTCACACCCTTGAGAATATGGGGAATGAATTTATAGGAGGGATGCTTGTTTTGAAAATGGCTTCTCTCCTTTAGCAATCTCCTATCAACTCCAAATGAACCCACATGTAACTGTCAGATGTTTACAATGCTATTTGTTCACCCCAGGATGTGAAATTAGCCTCACATGCCTAATGAAAAGGATTTCCCCCCCAACATATACTGAATGGCTCTAATTTTAATTACTAATTCCCACTCTATCAACTTAGATAGCAGTCAGCAAGTTACAGTGGCTGAAGCCTTGAATTGATTTCTCAAATGCAAAAGAGGCAAAACGTGGTCCAGCAGACGGACGGAGGAGGAAAGAGGGAGAGGGAGAGAGAGAGGGAGAGAGAGAGAGAGAGAGAGAGAGAGAGGCTTCTCATACACCAAATTTTTGGTGAAGCTGAGTTGGAACAACCAGTTAGTCACTGCATCTGGATTCTGTTATGTGCATAGATGCCCTCCTCTTCCATATCTGGTTAATATCTTAGCACTGCCAGAGCTTGGAAAAGTTACTTTTGAATAGTGATTAGTTACCCTGTATGTTGGGGGTCCCGGAAGGGGTGCCCAAATAACCAAATAAAAGCAAAAGTTGGGGAAATTTAACTCGAGCACTCTCTTGGCTAAACGAGAGGCAGGGTAACTTTAGCAAGGATCTTTAACCCCATGTCAATGGCTTCAGGTCAGAGAGCAGGCAAGCAAGTTTTAAAAGTAACAAAATAACAGTTTTATTGAGAGATAGCAAATAAAACAACACACACACTAGCTAACTTGGAAGAAACGGAGAGCTTAGGGATGGGTAATACGACACCTGGTCTTGTAGTCCTGGAGAGAAAGACGGGGTTCCAAGAAGGGAGGTAGACTCAGTTGTGGAGAACTGAGGGGAAAACTTCACTGGACAGAGCGGCAGTAAGGCAGGATGGAAGTCCAGGGTGATCCAAAGACATCCCAAAAGTGGGGACCTTTTATAGGGAGGATTTTACCTACAGGCTATGCTATGCTCGGTGAGAACAAAGGAAATTTGGAGTTGGACAAAGGAGTTGGAAAAGGTCAGATTTTGCATGATTAGCTTAACTCTTAATGACAATAGCGTGGCCGGTACGTTAATGGCCCGACATAAAGGAATGGCTTGGCTCTTGGCCAGGCAGCTTTGTGTGTCTATGGGCCAAGCAGAACCAGTTTGCGGGGAGGTTTTTCCCTAAAGCAACGGAGAGGCTTAAGTTGCCTGCCTGAATGAGGTTCTGGAATGTACAACCATTAACGGCCGCGCCCAATACGTGCTTGTCCAGGGGACCTCTGCAAACACGTGGAGTAGGGTGGCAGAGAAAGGTCAAGCAAAGGCCAAATTATTTGATATCAATAGGATATCTAGTGCTCTCACCAGACATATCATAACCGTGATAACATCATGACCATCCATGCTGTCATAGTTCCAATTTCTACATATAGTTGTGAATGTAGGCCAGTGAAGAAAGCTGACAGGAAGAGAATCAGTTCATTTGATGTGGTGCTGGAGGAGAGGTCTACTGATATCGTGGACTGCCAGAATGACCGCTAAATGGCTCCTGGAGCAAGTCAAGCCTGAACTCTCTCTAGAAGCCCAAATGACCAAACTGAGGCTTTTGTATTAGGAAAAAAAGAAGGCCCCATTACCAGTGGATAGACCAAACCAGACAGAGTATTTCTGAGATCTTAACAACATTGACTGATGATAGATAGATAGATAGATAGATAGATAGATAGATAGATAGATAGATAGATAGACAGACAGACAGATAGATGATAGATAGATTTTTAAGCTTTGATAAGCCATCTGGCTCTGAAGATTTCAACATAAAACAATAATAAAACATATAATATTCACAAGACACAAATACACAAGACACAAATTAGCAGGCAACATTTATGCATTGATTGAAATAGATGGCAGGTTGGACTAAACAAGGATCTCTTACATAAACTGGTATGTTTCCAATGGAAGTCTATAATAAAAAAATTGTTAGAGCATGCCAAATTTCTGAGGAAAGAGAATTTTATATATCGTGGTATTAGTTACCACTATAGTAACCATTTCTTTTTAAAAAGTAGTTCTTTTGAAAAGTAACTAATGTGTTTGCTTTTTAGTTATTTGAAATGTCTGACTGTTCCAAACCACTGGCCAGGTGGTACCAAACACACTCTCCTTTCTTTTCCTGAAACCTGCAACTATACCACAAAAGGATGACATTACCCACTATTGTGTTACAATTGTAATGTCATATAATTCTACATTTCTTATCAAAAAACAAAAACTAATTAGAAATAACTCATCCTTTCCAACTAACTGTCCCCAAGCCTTGAACATTTCTGAAAGCATTATGGGCAACCAGATCCAGGCATTTGCTACAAATGAGGTGGGGGAGAAACATCACCACAAAAGACATTTTGTAGGCATGGCAACGGAACTGCACCTAGAAAACTGTAAGGTCAGATTGTTTATCTAGCCTTGGATTTTTTACTCCAACTGGCTGCAGACTAAGACATTTTTCTGCCTGAGGTGAAAGACCAGATAGTGTGGCAAGAAGGTTTAAAGTTCCTCCACTCATGTGTAAAGTTCTCAATACAGATGAGGACCACGCATGCTTGCTTAGTCCTAGTGGTGGCTGAGATCAATGAGACAATGAAACTATTCTATGCATTGCTACTGTTGTATACCTTCAAGTTGTTTCTGACTTATGGCACCCATGAGGTGAACCTATCACAGGGGTTTCTGGGGTGAAGGGTGTGTGAGACATGCTGTCAGGGACTCAGCCCTGTCATGAAAGTATTCTGGATGCTTTTGCTCAGTTTAGAGATAGATTGTTTTATAGCACAATGTTAATTACTGTCTGTGACAATGAATTGAATATCAGTTGACCTGTAACAATGTACTGCATTTCAATGGTGGGGAAATCCAGTTTGGGAGATCAAAGGGCCAGGTGTGAAGTCATAACACCCAGGGAGTGTCTGCTCAATAGAATGAGGAACATCAAGGACAGATAATGGGGGATCCCAGGAAGATACTATAAACAACCTGAATGGAAGCAGATAAGAAAAGAAGATGCCAGATTCCCAAAATCAAAGTATGTAAGCATCCTCCTTCCCTTGGGAACCACTCGAGGTTAGGGAGATGGGGCTACATCTGTGGGCTTACCACTTGAAATTGTTCACCTGCAAAAGTATTTGCTTCTTTATAAACTGATTGCTAACCAATGCACCTCAGATCTAGCAATTTTTAAGCTGCTATGCCTGTTATACCTCATTAAAGCAGTGCTGCTAAATCCTGAGTGAGTTTTTTTTTTTTTGGACGGGGGAACTAGTCAGTCAGTATATGACACATGCCCAAGGCTATCCAGTGGGTTTCCATGGTTGAGTGGTTAATCAAACCCTAATCTCTATGTTAGTAGTGTAACACTCAAACCACTATCTTGTGCCAGTTCTCATCCTGGACATAGCCTAGGCTTTTTATTGTAATTTTAATATCAAAATTTCCAACAAATAAAATTCAAATCAAATAAATACTGGAAAATTCTGGCATTCTCTTCCCTCCTCCTCTTGTTCTAGGGCATATGATGCTTAGCAAGCTTAGTTTCTTTTCCTTTTGCATGTCAAAGCCTTTTGTCCTCTCAACTAAACCCTTTGTGTTGCTCCTTGTGCTATTTAAATGCATGGCTATGGTATCCAGGTGACTAGGCCATGTGACACAGGATAGAACCTGGGGTCATTGGTCTTATATAAAAGACCATGCTTTTCTCTCTTTTCCTTCTTTGCCATTATTTGCTTCTACAACCTTCTCTCTGACCATGCTTTGCCTCTCCAGGAAGAAGATGGTGAGTTAAGAATGAAGATAATGCCTTACCTAATATTTTATTAGCTAGTTAGGATCTAGTCTCTTCAATGCATATGTAATTGTAAAATTCATTAGTATACTTTTCATGAGTTCATAACCTGAAACTGCCTGCCTTGTTTTCCTTTCTAAGTCAGTCTCAGTTCAGGGAAGCCACACAGAGATTGGGACATGCTTTTTCTGTTACTCTGCTAAAAGAAGGCTGATTCCTAACAGCTTTAACTTTCATAGAATTTCCCAAAAGGGCTAACATCCTGGAAACTCTAACTCCCAACAATAAAATAACAAATCTACAAATTCTTTTGCAATTTTTACCACCATTTATATAATAGCCCTCTCTCCTTTTATACCCCCTTATTCCTTATATTGCATTTCCTCCGATTTATATACTATTTCATAAATCTTTATGTGACTTTATGTGTACTTTATACTTCATATGGAATACCTTTTTCACACCACTCATCATATGCTAACATTTTACTTACAGTATATATTTCTTTTTTCACTTCTTCATAAGTCAGGCTTTAAAGGAGCTGTCCAAGGTGCTGCAGCATTTGAGGGAGGATAGAGTTAAGAACCCTGGCTCGCTCTATTAAGTTCTGGCCCAAAATCTTTTGCAGATTCACCACCCCACTGACATGGAAGCCACCAGCTGCCACTGCTTGCTGAGATACAAGAAACAAGAAAATGATCCTCTACTTCACATTATGGTCAGAAGTCTCTAGGTGTCTCATGTATGCACAAGTTCCATTTTGTCATGTCCTACCTGGAAGAGGCCTCCTTGGAGGAAAGTGGAGAGGAAGGGTGCCAGGAAAACAGCCCCCAGCTGAAGCCAGATGTGGCTTGTAGCCCTGTTGTGACAGAAGCAGTGTCTAATCCATTCTAGGCAGCTCCTGCAGATTTGAAAGAGAAGACAGAGGCTCTGCACCTTGTCATGCATCAATGGTTAAAACACTGGGAACAAACATTCCAGAGATGTTCCTCCCCACCTTAAGTAAACTATTCCTAGTCAATGAGATTAGCTGGTGCTGCAGATGACAGATCCAGTTCTTCCTGAGGTTCAGGTGGAATCTGTTTTCCTGTAGCTTGAATCCATTTTTCCTTGTCCTAGTCTCTGGAGCAGTGAAGAACAAGCCCATTCCTTTTTCAATATAACATCGTTTGAAATATTTAAACATGGCTATCATATCCCCTCTTAACCTTCTCTTCTGCAAACTAAGTATACCCAGCTCCCTAAGCCACTCCTCATACAGCATGGCTTCCAGACCCTTCACCACTTTGGTTGCCTTCCTCTGGACACATTCCAGCTTGTCAATATCCTTCCTGAAATGAGATGCCCAGAACTGGACACAGTATTCCAGATAAGGTCTGACCAAAGCAGAATAGAGTGGTACTATTACTTTCCTTGATGTAGATACCATAATCCTATTGATGCAACCAAGAATCTCATTGGCTTTCTTGGCTGCCACATCACACTGCTGACTCACGTTCAGCTTGTGGTCTGCTAAGACTTGTGCTGGAAAACCATCTTTGTGCAAATGCAGGCCCTGGTCCAAGAAGCCAAATTGTTCCCAGCAGCACCATCTGTGGACCCAGTTGTTCACCTCCACTATTCTTCTCTTCCTTCATGGGCCATGTCCTTCAACAGGGAAGAGAGATGAAAGTACAACCTGTGCACCAAGATTCTTCAGCTTCCTACCCATAATCCTTTGTGATATCCTGAAGGCTGTACCTTGCAGTGTCATTGGTTTCCACATGAACCAAAAGGAAGGGGTAACAATCAGTGGGCTTGACCAGTCTTGCCAGAGAGGTGAAAGAGTTCTCTTTCACTAGTCACTCTGTACAAGCATTGATGCCTCTTTGCTTCCAGCATGAAGGATGTCCTTTGCCATTGTTTTATTCTGGTGTCATGCTTACTATATTTGTTTGAAAGTCTGTTATTTTTATATGTGATATAATGAATTCTAATTTAACTGTTACCTGCTGTGAACCAATACAGTCATATATTTTAAAAAGAGTCTGTTACCTCTGAGGGCCCATTAAGTTCACACCAGATTGTATCTCTGACTCAAGATTCTGTAACTGATGAAAGACAACATATGGAGGGTGGAGTGGATATCTTATTGCATAAACAGAACCTCTGAGTGTTGGCATTAGGCTGTGGGGAGTGAATCACAAAATTGGAAGAGACCAGAGGGGCCATGCAGTCCAACCCCTGCCATGCAGGAGCACACATCAAACCACTCCCAAAGATGGCCATCCAGCCTCTGTTTAAAAACCTCCAAAGGAGGAGACTCCATCATACTCTGAAGCAACATATTCCACTGCCAGATGGCTCTGGCTGTTAGAAAGTTCTTCCTGAGATTCAGGTGGAATCTCTTTTCCTGTAGTTTTAATCCATTGCTCCTTGTCCTAGTTTCTGGAGCGGTGGAAAACAAGCCTGTTCCCTCTTTGATATGACATCCTTTCAAATATTTAACCATGGTTATCATGTCCTTTCTTAAACTTCTCTTCTGCAAGCTAAATATACCCAACTCCCTAAGTTGCTCCTCATAGGGCATGGCTTCTAGATCCTTCACCATTTTGGAACCCCTTCTCTGGACATGTCCCAGTGAAAGAGAAGAGGCTTTTTTTTTTGGTAAAAATATATACTCTAGTGTTGGTTAGTACTGGATTTGTTTCTTTGTAAATAATATGTACTTTGAGTATCAATATAACTATGTACTGTAGTGGGATTTTTTTTTTTTTTTTACCAGCACTTAGGTCTTTCACCTGGCAGAAACATTGAGTAACATAAGGATTTCAGTGTCACTGATGAAGACTCTGAGTCAAGAGCCCTGGCTTCTGATTGTACAAAGAATCTGGTGAAAGCTTGGGCCATCTATTTTGTTACCATAAATGATATGTGCCTTATGGACTTCTCCTTTATTGCTATTTATAGTTTGGACTGTGTAGTTTTAAATGGAATAATTGATTATTTCAGAGATGTACTGCATTTTTTATGTACCTATACCTACACACACAGATATACACACATGCACTCTTAGGTCTTCCTTCTGTTCTGTTGTGCAGGATATTTCATTGTGCATTGGGATGGGCATTCAGCATTTGGTCCCATATTCTTTTTTGCATTAAGTTGCATAGCATTCCCATTCAACACAAGGGCTGCCTAGCACAACCAATGTGAAACTTCACAATCAGATATTTGCACTGTAGAACCCTGATGTAGAATCTTGGCCTATGCATTTAAGATGGCATGCATTTCAGCTTGCAGCGGCCACTGACCAACTAGAAATATACAGGACCAATTTTTCAGTCTGGCATTATACACAAGGTCATGAGTTTTATTCTAAAATAATTATAATAAGTGTCGAAGAGAGAGCACAAAGATTCATTGTACTGTAGAAATACAGATCTAAAGATTTCTCAGGACACTGAGGACACACACTATGTTGGATGTTAATGTATCTTTACACCTTCTTCCTTCTTCTTTTAGCTTGTCTAGCCTCCTGCCTCAGGAAATTACCCTTGCGCCTGCATCCTCTGATTCTTAAGGCTCCTGCAGTGATTGCAAGTTAAGGCTTTATTAATAGGAATGGAAAGCTTGCCAGAAGCATTATACCTGTATTTAACCACCGGGCAACTGACGGCCACGTATATTTCCTTTTTTATATGACCTTGATAGATGCGACTGGCTTAATAAGGCTAAGATGAATGAACCAATAATTTCAGACAAGACGGCAGACTTGCCAGTCTCTTTGATTTACAGGGCTATGTTAATAAATACTAGTGGCATGTTTTGTTCTTTGAGCACCGAGATATGTCCCAAGCTGTTGTTGTGCTCAGATTCCAGGCCCATATTTTTATGCCAAGGATTACCAATTCCTTTGAAAGTGTGTAGATACTGTGCAGTCAGAAGGTAACTCCACAGAAAAGCAGAGTACTCATTTTTTGCCTGTTGCTGTTGAATCATAGAATCTTAGGCCATTTCCACACTACACTGTTATAGTACTATTGTTCTATTTTCAACATCCTGTGGAATCCTGGGGTTTGCAGTTTAAGGGAGAGGAATTTAGAATTCTCAGCCAGAGAGCTCTTTGGCCTCAGGAAACTACAAACCCCAGAATTCCACAGGATGTTGAAAGTGGAATAATAGTGCTATAACACTGTAGTATGGAAATGGCCTTAGCTTTGGAAGTAGCCACAAGAGATATCTAGTCCAACCCCTAGCCATGCAGGAATATCCAGTTATAGCACTCCTGAAAGATGGCCATTGAACCTCTGTTTAAAGATGTCCATATGAAGGAGAGTGTTACCATACCCTGCACTCCACATCGTGCAGCATGGCAAGATCAATAGGGAATGTCAATTTTTAAAAAAATAAAAATCAAACATATTTATGGCTGAAAAACATGTTG
The DNA here is from genome assembly GCA_948474755.1 of Ctenosaura bakeri. NCBI lineage: Eukaryota > Metazoa > Chordata > Lepidosauria > Squamata > Iguanidae > Ctenosaura > Ctenosaura bakeri. Next base: position 398,109 of record CAOLHI010001220.1, on the reverse strand, counting down.
GACAACACACTGGCTGCAAGCATGTGCTAGGCCAGGATGAACTCAGACATGGCCAGGTCATACATTCAAGAGGATTAGATGGAAAGCCCAGCACTGATGGGCACGAGATATATAGAATGGCCTCCCCTTTAAGGCCTGATTGGCACATATTTTGCCATCATTCCAGCATCAAGGGAAAATATGCTTGTTTACAAAAGCCTTTGGGACCTAATTTATTTTATACAGATACACACATGTGCATGGTTCTGAATTTGCTTCGAAGTATTTTAACTGGTTTTATTCTGTCTTCTTTTAATTTGTTGAATTGTTTAATATAGAATCATAGAATCGTAAAATTGGAAAGGCCTGTAAGCACCATTTAGTACGGTCCCGTGCTATGCAGGAATACACAACTAAAGCACTCTGGAAAGATGCCCATCCAATTTCTATTAAAAGATCTCCAAGAAAGAAGAGTCTACTGCCCTCAGAGGCAATCTATTCCACTGATAATCAGCTCATACCATAAAGAAGTTCTTCCAAGTGTTTAGGTGGAATCTCTTTTCTTGTAGTTCGGATCCATTTGTTTTTGCTGTAGTCTCAGAAAACAAGCTTGCTACATGGCTATCATTTCACCTCTCAGTCTTCTGTTCTCCAACCTAAATATACCCAGCTCCCTGAGTTGGTCCTCCTAAAGTTTGGTTTCCAGACCCCTGATCATCTTGATCTCCCTTCTGTCAATACATTCCATCTAGTTGATATCCTTTCTGAACTGTAATACTGAGAACTGGACGCAGTATTCCAGGTAAGGTCTGACCAATCCAGAATAAATTGTTTCTCTTGATCTGGACATGATGCTCTTATTGATGCAGCCTAGAATTTCATTGCCTTTTTTCATCACCACACCAGCTGTTAGGAGATACTTCTTAGAACTGGGTGAGCAATATCCAAGGGTCACAATATTATATCCCAACCACATCAGGACCACATAAATACCATGGGCACCATGTTTTCCACTGCAGTTGCAATGATGGCAATGGCAAAAACATTGTCGGTACAGGTAATGTGTTTCCAGTATACCTTGCTCACACATAGAATTGTGGTTCCTGGAGGTTTCTGGGAGCATGATTCACTTCCTTTAAAAGGGTGTGTAGAAGTGTGCATCACCATGACACATCACTAGTTATTTGACTAAGTCTGCTTGTGCTGAGGCTAACAACATGTTACCATACTTTACACTTCCCATCCCACAGGGTAGCAAGATTAATGGGGAATATTGTGATAGATAGATAGATAGATAGATAGATAGATAGACAGACAGACAGACAGACAGACAGACAGACAGACAGACAGACAGGATATGTATGACTGAAAAATATATTTTGAAACCACACTGGCTGGATGCACATTGCCAAGTTATAGGTTTATGAATGATTAAGTGGAAAAACCCAAAGCTAATGATTTTCAGATAATCCTTTCAATTACTCAAGCTCCATGCATGTCCAAATACAATAGGGAGCAAAATTGCCCAGGTGAAGCAATCAGAGACCAATATCCTTTCACCCTGCCCTATGGAAATCTTCCTTATGCCCCCCTATCTGTCCAAACATTAAAAAACTGTCATGACTCCCACCAATGTTTGTTCACCTAAAGTTAAGACAATCAGCCCCTTCTGGACTCTTTTGTCAACCCTGTGAGAAAGCAATTACCATTTTGTTTACACACACATACTTCTTCAGAGTAGGCACTAGGATATAAAAACCCTAGCTCTGACCCCAGCAAATTGTAGTACTGTAGACATAGTACATGGAACTGAGATCTCTGTTCCTCTGTGCTACCTTCAGACACAGTCTGAACCACTCCACTGCAACCTTCTTTCTTCAGGACAGGTAAATATCTCCCTCTCTCCCCAATCTCTCTCTATACAACCTTTCTTACTTCACCTTTCAATACTATTGTATGGCTCATGAGATTGTTTGATCCCTTGTGTGTGCCTGCTAACTCCCAATAAAATGCCCCATTTGACCTTTAAATGGAATAATCTCTAGAGTTAGTACTGGTATTACAGATGAAAAGATCCTGCCAATACCCTCCTCTTGCAGGTTTCCTTTGAACTATAATTCCCCCAAATTCCAAGGAGATGCTGGCATTGTGGGTGGAGCTCAAATCCTCCACCTTTTAGAGTAACGAATGTGTTTGCCAAATTACACAGTTAAAGCAATGTCATGCTACATTTCTGTCCTGACTTCAGCTTATGGTATCCTGAGGTCTGAAGTTTAGTGAGTTGTTCAGAATTCCTCTGTTGAGGAACACTGAATTGCAGCACTTGAATTCTTTAATGGAGACATTGAAGTACCCCACCACACTACATCTCCCAGGATTCTGCTGACTGGAGCCATGGACTGAATTAGTGGCAACCATGCAGTGTATGAAACAGCTTTGTTGCTTCATGCACCTATAGTTGAAGCAAGGCCAATTAACTTCAGCTAAATAACTGCAATTTCCTGGAAATTAACCTCCATCTTCTTCCAAACCCAATCAGATAAATAATGGCCGTCTCATGCCCTGTAATCTGTGCCATCATAGTTTTATGGTTGCTCATACTTGTTGCCTCAATGTGCCATTTCTAGCCTTCCCAATAAAAATAATAATAATAATCATTATGAAAAAGCAACATCCCTAAGAATTCTATGCAAGCATATTATACTTATTATAACAGCCATACTATTTTAGTAGCAATTAACTCATAATGGGAAGGGATATTAAATTTGAAGTAGCAAGGCTATAAACCCTGAAGCATAATAGAAACCATATAATTTTCAAGGCCATTTGAACAAGTGAGGCTGAAATAGTGTGAGGTTTTTTTTTAAGAAACCCACATTTGTAAATAGTATGAAAACCCCTTCAATGGATACAGCGCATATTAAATTCTGAAAAATCTTTTGTTGTGCTGATGGTTGGTTTTCCACTTTACACTGTTAATTTTAAAAATACATAGGAAAGCCTTGCAAGTCAGCTGAATTTCTAAGTTGAATATGGTCAGTTGATTTTCCAAAGAAGCTAGGACATCTTAGATTTCTTGCACCAGTGGCATCTGGAAGATCTGAAGTCAGTGGAATGGTAAATCCATTGTGGGTTTTAGACTGAACTTTGGAATGCTATCCAAGGTGATGAATGTATTATGGTGCTAGGGTTCAATAACTAGGATAGTTCATTTAGTTTTCAGACTAAATCACAAAGTAGATCCACCAAACTCCAGACAGGGAAGCCTACAGTTTCCACTGCTATGGAACCAAGCAAGCATATTAGTCTTTGCTAATCCTACCTATAAATAGTGAAGGAAAAGAAATCCACATTAACTACTTCTGTTTTAAACATTTATCCAGTGGTGACTGGCAGTTGTGATGGAACCAGACCAATACCCAGACACTTAGGCCCAACTGGGATAGTCAAAAAAGCTGTGGCTAAGAAAATTGAAGTGAGAACTGATGCCTTGCCCCCAGCTTTCTATTCCATCATCTAAATCATTCATAACAAAATTAAATTGCTCTGGGCCCAGGATAGAACTCTGAGGCACCCTACTAGCCACCTCTTTCCAGATGAAGCACACCTACTGGAGATCACTGTCTGGGTTCAGTCTGTCAATCATTTACAAAGCAGCCTTACTATAACACTGGCCCTTTTCGCACGGGCTTTCTGTTGCGCGACAGCCCTGTGAGCCTCGCGGGAGTGGGAGCGTCGCTCTGCACGACACACTCCCACTTCCGCCACGCTCACGGGGCTGCAGCGGCGCGATCGCGGGTTTTTTGATTTTCTCCTTAAAACGAAAATCACCTGCGCTCACGCAACGCTCCCGGCGCCCACGCGCACTTATCTCCTGTGCAGAGCGTCGGGGAGGCGGCCGGGTCACGTTTCCTTCCCTCCGCCCCTGCGGAAGGAAGGGGCGTGGCGCTAGCGCGACGGGCGCAACAGCCTTCTGCTTTGCGCGAGTGGGGGGGGGACAGATGCGACAGGCTCCTGCTTTGCGCGAGCGGGGGGGACGGACGCAACAGCCTCCTGCTTCACCCGGGGGGAGGGCGGCTCGCGCGAGGCTGCCGCTTTCCCCTCATTCCTTCGCCTGCGGAAGGAAGGAGGGGGAACGGCAGCCTCCCAGAGGAGCCTGCTCACGCGAGCCGCCCTCCCCGGCTCGCGCGAGAAGCCTCAATGCGAAAAGGGCCACTGTCTAGCCCAGAGTTCACCAGCTTTCCTGCAAAAATACCATGGGCAGGCATGTCAAAACTCTCATCAAATCAAGTTATACTACATCCACAGCAACCCCTAATCTAGCAAGCCTGTAACTCTATTTTTTAAAAAAGATAATATTAATTTGACATGGTTTGCTTTTAAGAAGCCTGTGCTGGGTCTTATTAATCATCACATTTCTTTCTAAGTGCACACAGACTTACTGTTTAATTATCTGTTCTAGAACTGTTCTTGGTATCAACATCAAGATCACTGACAGTTGACCAGGTCTTCTTTTCCCCATATTTGGAATATGAGAACAACATTTGCTCTCCTCCATTCTGCTAGGACCTCTCCTGTCCTCCAAGAATTCTCAAAGACTACTGATGGTGGTGTCCTGTTTAGGAAGCCAGCCAAGTTTCACAGTCCTTAAACAGAGTCTATCAGGCAGAAGAGACAATAGCAGCCATAGTTGGGTTTACAGAAACTTTACAGGCAATTACTGGTCCCTTGTTCAAGCACTCCAGGTCAGCAATAAATCCAGGGCATCAGTTCATGGGAGTGTCAGGCAGCACAGACAGCAAACAAAATCAGGTTCATGGTTCTTCAGAAACACAAGATACAAATCAAAAGATGAAAGTGTTCCTTCTACCAGAAAAGTTGCTTGTCAGCAACAGACTTCTCGACATCAAGGCTGTGATATTTATGGGCCAGCAGCCTCCCTCAGCTGTTGCCTGGTTAATGAGCCTTCCTATATAACCACTCCAAGTATCATGGGCGCTCCCTCTCTAATCTATGCTGAGCTGCAGTAGGTATTGTTGAGTTCATATCTCTGTATTGTGGCTGTTGGGAAGGGTCACTGTCTGTGTCAGCATCTGCACCTTGGGACCTGGAACTGAAGCATGACAAGTAGCTTGACATCAAGGAGCTATTTTCTGTACCAAACATGTAATTGCAGGAGATAAGGGGAGGAAGTGAACACAATATCACAGGGCTCATTTCTACTCCTCCAGACTGTTGAGAAACAATTCAACATCTCAGGAAGGTAACTTGACTGTATTTTGTTTTGTTTCAATCCATTATACAACAACAACAATTTGTCTCTCCTGTGCTACCATTGGAAGACTTATGGTCTACATTTTAACTGTTCAGTTCCTTATGGCATTGTGTCATGCAAACCATAGCTGAGGTCCTACATCCTGCTTGTGTAGTATAAATCTACACTGACATAATCACACAGTGAGTGTGCTATACCACCCTTCCACAAAGTACTGACATTACAATCAATTGCCTTTCTATGAATGTGCTTGCTGCTTCTGCTATCCCAATGGGTCAAGTGATAATGTTGTAGGCACTGATGAGTAGTTATGTACTATCCCAGAATGCACAATTGCATGCACAACTGTTACACTTGCAGAATTCCACTTATACAACTGTGAATTGAATGCAGAAATTATGGCATGGCCAAAAACTACAACCCCATCTGTAAGGGAACTTAAATATTTATAAAATACCAAAGCGACGCCAACCCATGGTTACATCTAAAGGCAATCCAAGTAGAATGCATACTCTAGTGTCAAGACTATGTCAGTTTTTAAAAGCAGAAAAGCACAAAATACACTGGACAAAAGGATTCCAAGCATAACAAATAGCAAATACAAGATGAATTACAAAATTGTTCTGGGGAGGAGGCTGGTCTTTTTTATGCATCAAATATGTATTTCATTTTAATAGTGCCATCATTTTATAATAAGCACTAGTTGTAAAATGGCCATTTTCAGTATGCTTCATGATTAATATAATAACCTTTGCTGCCTTACTAGAGGATAGATCAATAGTGACCTACAAAGCACAGGCAGATGTAAAGCCTTAGTCAAGCTTATTTTAAAATGGTCTCTAAAAACATCTGGTTTGAAAAATTCCATAGTGGGATTCTTTTAGGATCTGTCTGGATGTTTCATTTTCAAAGATATGATGACAGCACTTAATTTTTGAAGGATGGAGATGTCTTTCTTTCCAACTGCCGGTCCTTTATGCATGAACTTACTTATTTACTGGTTCACTATATTCATCCCTTGCCTTTCTAAGGTAACTCAGAAAATTAATGAGTTGAATAAAAGAATTAAGGCAAAGTCTATTCCTATGTGAGTGAGGGACCTAATGGAAAGATACATGGCCTCCCAATAACAGCTTTAAAGTGCATAAAATCAAGTTCTAACTGAGCAATCACTGGCTGTGTCCCTATAGCCAGACACAGAATAATGCCATCATCCACCTAGACTTCTGAAAGACTCAAGACTAGTGCAGTCCACTGGGGAGGGAGAAGTGGAAAATGGCCCCTGTCCTTTCTGTTGTCCAACCCAGTCTAAAGAAAAGGAATTCTGGAGTTGAGGAGAAGCCTATGAGAACTTTCTACAATGCACCTTTGAGTCCTCTTTTCTTGGTAAACAGATGTGATGTACAGGACAGCTTCATATTCAGAGAGCAGTCTTAGAGTGTTTCAAAGTTTTATGCAAGAACATTGAAGAAAACAGCTTCACACCTTGGCAACTACCCAGACTAAAGAACTATTGGATTTGCAATACCTTAGAAGCTGTAACATTACAAATTAGCATGTGCAGGAATTCTATTTTACAGCTAATTAAAACAACTCTTTCCCCAGACTCTCCTTCCACCTACCAACTGCATGACATTGCAGCTGCATCTTGTCAAAGGCTTATTAACAACAACCTTCTCTGGTCCACAGCGCACTCTTTCTCATCTGATACCATCACCCCCTTACAACACAACAAAGTTCATTTTCAAACATCAAAGCATTACATGGCAGGGAGAGCAAAGATGACCTGACAATAGATGATTGGGTTCTGAGGACCTTCTCTGTCCAAACTGAAATGTTAAAGATAAAATACAAGGTTATGTAAGGGTGAAGCTGTTCTCGCTATGATAGAAAAGGTGATTCCTATGATCCACCACTATGCTCACAATGAAACATGTAATGTAGCCAATGTACATGAACATGTCACTGTGTGGGGAATTGGATTGGATTGTTCTCTATCTCCCCTCCCTCCCTCCCTCCCTTCTTGGAAGGAACTCTGACAAGGAGAATTCCAGATGGACAAGAATCATTGCCACTGAGGACATAGCCTTTAAGATATGTCAAATATGTGAAGTGGGAAGCTGGGTGAGCCTGGATACAGTCAGTCAGTCACAGCTCAGATCACAGCTGTGACTGGGGGAGGGTATGGGAAAAAGGAAATAACCTGTCAAACAAGTAGGCCCTTTCCACAGCTTACCTGGGTCCAAGGTCATCCCAGTGTCGTCCTGGCAGTGGCTTTGCCAGGATGGGAGTGTGGACACCAACACTCCCCTGTGCACTGGCTCACTCACTGAAGGAAGAAGCACAATGGCCCTGCCACTTCCTGCTGCAGCACAGCTGGGTACTGTCTGAGGCTGCACTGGGGCAGGAAGCCCAGCCATTATGCTTCCAGGGCCTCCACAGCTAAGGTAAATGCGGGCGCAAGGTGGGATGGCAGCGTGATTGCTGGTCATTGACGGGGAAACCCCATCAATGATTTGTGGTGTGATCGGGCTGCCCGGAGACAGGAGAAGAACAGGATCATGACAGAGTCCTTGTCCTGTCCCTATGGTGAATTGGGAGGGTGGAGCAGAAAGGGCCTTAGCTAGAGCCAAACAGAAATAGAGATAGGGCCAGTCAAAGACAGAGAGAGGACAGTTAAAAATAGAGGTACGGCCCATTAGGAAGACTGGAATAGAAGAGATCTGAATAAGAATTGTTGGGAGCCAAGAACGGAGAGAGAGTTCAGAGAGAAGTGTTATTTTGTTTGAAACTGAATGTTTCTGTGTGTAGAACCAGCATATGGCTAGATGTTTATTTTATTCATACAGTAAATCATTGCTGCTTCTATTTTTTACAAGTTTTAATAATTATTAAACTAATTGTTAGTTTAATAATTAACCAGGAAAACTGATCACACTTTACCAGATTGAACCCAACAACCAACCCATCCACTTGTATAGTGTGTGGCCACCTTAAGGTCCAAGGACTCAATCCAAGGAGGGACCTTAAGGGTAAAAGAGCAAGGTGAGTGATGGCAGCCAAAGAGTTGGAACTGTAAGATATGATAGGAGTTCTGTCACCAACACCAACACGGGCATTTAGCACAGAAAATGGCATTTTTCTATGCTGTTTCTATGTATCTGTTTTCTATGCTGTTTCTATGCAAAACAAGCTCTTTTCCCCTTTTCTATATGCTGAATTAGTGTGTATACCTGATGTTACCCGGGATTTTATTTTTTCATAGGTAATATTTGCTACAAAGATTTGAGATCCTGTGTCTCTAATTCCCCAAAGTGTCTTGTCCAGTACGTGTAACTTTTCTCCATATTCCCTAATCCAATCTATATTCAAAGTTATTAACATACAGAGGTTGGGTGTTACCCTGTATGTTGGGGGTCCCGGGAGGGGCACCCAAATTACCAAATAAAAACACAAGATGGGGAAAATTAGACTCAAGCACTCTCTTAAGCTACCGAGAGGCAGGGTAACTTTAGCTGGGATCTTTAATCCTATGTCTACAGCATCAGGTCAGAGATTGGTTAGACAAGTTCTAAAGCAACAAATAATATTTTTATTGGGAACAAACACAAAAGACACAACATACGTTAACTAACTGAGAAATAGAAATAGAGAGTTTCGGGGAATGGGTAATACGACACCTGTTCATGTAGTCCTGGAGAGAAGTGGAGGTTGCAGGGAGGAAAGCTCAGCATGGTTCGCTGAGGGGGCGACTCACTGGACAAACCGACAGCAAGGCAGGATAGCAGTCCGGGGTGTTCTTGAGTGTTCTGAGGAAGGCTCGGATTTGGGGACTTTTTATAGGGTGGATTTTACCTACAGGCCATGCCATGCTCGGTGAGAACAAAGGAAATTTGTAGCTGGACAAAGGAGTTGGAAAAGGTCAGGTTTTGCATGATGAGCTTAGCGCTGGATAACAATAGTATGGCCAATATGCAAATGGACCAACATAAGGGAATGGCTCGGCACTCGGCCGGGCATCTTTGTGTAAAGTCGCGCTGAGCAAGGCGGTTTGCAAGAAGGAGTGGTCCCTAAAGCATCGGAGAGGCATTAAGTTGCCTGCCTGCCTGAGGTTTGGAATGTATAACCATTAACGGCCGCGCCTATTACGTGCTTGTCCGGTGGCCCTTGCAAACATGTGGAGTAGGGTGGCAGAGAAAGGTCAAATAGAGGCCAAGTAAGTTTGATATCAAGAGATATCTAGTGCTCTCACCAGACATAGCATAACCATGGTAACATGGGTTCTTGAGGGAAATGAACTGCCCTCCTCCTTGCTGCTAGGCCTTGTCTCCATAGCAACCAGCCTATTCAGAGCTCTCTGGCTGAGATTTCTAAAGGCCTCTCCCTAAACAGCAAACTCCAGGATTCCGTAGAATTTTCTTAGGCAGCCAGTCATATGAGGTCTTCGCTGGACACAGACAAACAGACTTTGACTTTTATATATTAGATAAGTTCTACTCTGCAAATACCCACAGAACAAAGAAACACAGTAAAATTATTCATTCTTGCCTGCAAAAATATAAGAGTTAACAACTTACTTACTTCTTTTTTCTTATCTTTGAAAGAAAGAGAAATGCATTGTGGTTTGCCAAGTGTCCATGTGGCTTTCACATGTTATTTGAACATAGCAAAGACGTGATGTGGCATTTCTTCACCTCAGGGATGATATCTCCAGCTTAAGTTAAGTAACTGGATCAGAACTCTGGTAATGCTAAAGATAGGTTGTTTAGGGTTCCCTCTACCAATACAGTTACGTTCTGTTCATGTGTGTTCATGTCTTTACCCTTTTAGTTATGTCTTGGTACTCAGTCTATGCTTCTTGGTCGAGGGGTTAAAAAGCCCTGGTTAGATTTACTGCTCTGTTTCTCCTTCACCTGCTTGTCAAGGCTGCAGTGATTGAACCAGGGACTTGTAAAACTGCTTCCTATATTTCTTGTGTCATTCCACGGTCAGATGTTGGTGATTCCCTAATGCCTCCAAAGCATCCATCACCCACTCTGGGAAATAACCATCAATTTGGATATTTTTATTAAAGACTTGCATGTCCTGACATTGCAATTATAAGGGATTTGGGTTATTTGTCAGGTGAGCGGGAAAAGACGGGCACAGAAATAGCCTTGTTCATGACATAGGATTATTTAGCTGTCAAAGTACTACTAAGGTTGGCAAATCATGATGAGTAGGACTGGGGCAAAAATTCTGTGCTGTTGTTTCTTTAAAATTTTGTGTCGAAACAACATACTTCAGCAGTACATAAATCTTACCCACAAAATACTTTGCTTGTGAAACTATTTACTGTTTTTCAACCCTGTTTAATACTTCCATGATGAACAAATTTCCCACTAGGTGTGACTTCCCTTTCTTTGAAGGAAACAAACATGTGTTGTGATCCCCCAAGTGTCCATGTGGCTTTCAAATGTTATTTGAAGGAAGTGAAGACTTAACATGCCATTTCAGGGATGAGATCTCTAGCTCTGGTTAAGTACCTGGATCAAAACTCCAGTATGCATCCATTGTGAACAAAATTCCCAGTGGCTGTGGGTTTCCTTTCCTTCACAGAGGAGTAAATCAGGTGATCTTAGTCAAACTGAGATTATAGAGTGAATAGAATGGCATTATGATGCTCCATAACCAGTCAGATTTGACTTTCTAATTAGCCGTATTTGCTGGCGTGTAAGACGCACCCGTGTATAAGATGCAGGGGGCAAAAAAAGGAAGTCTTATATGCCAACAAATACAGTATGTCACAAAAGGCAAATGAGAGCAATTGAATGTGACAGTAATACTAAGTTAGCCAATCAGGAATCACATTATGAATGGAATGATGCTGTCATGGTATATAGTTAACCATATTTGGCTTTGGTATTACATTACAGTTATTGTTGTTCTATGCATTCAAGTCATTTCTGACTTATCACAATCCCAAGATGGGGTTTTTGTGGGCTGAGAGTGTGTGATGCACCCAAAGTCAATCAGTGGGTTTCCATGGCCAAGCAAGAAATTGAAGCCTGGTCTCCAGGGTCATAGTTCAACACTCAAACCGCTACGGATCGCTGGTTCCTTCCAGCACCAGAAGAAAATGGAATCAGACTGAAAGCAACAGAGAACACTGAACAGAAAAAACTTGGGGAAAGGGGAGAGGCTGATAAATGAATTTCCAGAAAGTATACCCCTAATGCATGTTGTTCAACACTGTTAAGTATTGTGCAAACTCCTTTCTCTGTCATGAAACTGAGCAACACTTAAGGCACAGCCTAGATGAGAATCAAAGGGAGTAAATACAAGGAAGGTCTATTCCAATCCCTTTCCTGTTGTTGGGAACACACGATGTTTGTAAACACTGCAGCAGGAAACCATCTGATGATCATTCATTGCACTGGGTCTCACCGACAGAAATCACATCAATTGGAAGCATTACTATCCATTACGGTTTTAGGACCACTGAGAAATAGCTGCAACTGAGCAGGAAACATACTAAGTAAATAAAATTTGATGGAGTCCTCAGGATTGTAAATGGGTTCTTCCCTACTCCTACTCCTCCTACGGAATGGCACAGGGTGAGGCCCATTTGCACAGGCTGCCTCTGTTATCTCCATCATCTTGATTAAGTGAGATCAGAGGTTGCAACAGTTGCCTTTTATCAGCTGCTTATAATCTAGCAATTTGACTATGCTAAAATATTGGATTTTTTTAAAAAAAAAATCCATAATTGCATCAATTACTCAGTTCACTATGTCAGGTTTTATAGGAGATGGAGTGAAATAGTCACCGGAGAAGTTAGCAATCAAATTCATTCAACCTCTTTCCTTTCTACATCCCCTCCTTTGCATCAATGGCTTTTAATACCTTTTTGCTGTTAAAAAATGAGATGGCTCAGCAGTTTCCTCCTCCCTCCCTCCTTCCAGCACTTCACTGGAGCTCTTCATTCTTAATGTACCAATAAAGCATTGAGCATCATATACAAGTAGAGAAGCACCATCAAAGTTCTCTTGAGCCTTTTTTTTTTTTTTTTTTTGTATAAACTTGCGGAGTGCCTGGCAGTCCAACTCAGATGAGATGCAGGCTTTGAAACCTCTCCAGAGTCTCTGGACTGGATCTGTCTATCCATTTCAAAGTAACTTTCCCTATTCCCTTTATCTTCCTGTCAAGCAACAGGATGGAGGGAAAGACAGAAGATTTTGAAACTTCTCTTTTTCTACCAAAGAAGAAATCTACCTCTCTTGCTTTCTGACACCCTGGACTTTTGTTTTTATTTATTTACATTCCATCATGGATTTTTGGGGTTCCAGTTTAATTACATTTGGCAGCATCCTGTTAGTGAAGTGTTGGTGGTGGTGGTGTGTGTCTTCACATCATTTCTGACTTATGATGACCTTAAGGCAAACCTATCACAGGGTTTTCTGGAACTGAGATTTTGTGATGCATCCAAGTTCACCCAGTGGGCTTCCATGGCCAAGCAGGGAATCCTGGTCTCCAGAGTTGTAGTCCAATGTTCAAACCATGTTGGCTCTACATGCACATAAGTGTAGCTTACATGAATGTGCATCTCTTTTTAGACAGGGTGCTATTCCCTTTGCACCTGCCCAAATTCCTCTCCTGCCCACAGATGTCAAGTCCCAGAAGAGACTACTGCTGCTTATCAGTGGGAAGGGGTGGGATGAGAAGGCAATTCAGGTGATGAAAATTCTACTGATCTGGGCTCCAAGGGGGAGGAAAAAGAGGATGCATTTCAACTGTGAGTATGCTCTTTTTTTTCCTCCCTCCAAACTAAGACCACCTTCGTCTCACTTGTCTAAATTGCCTCCACTTTCCCCTCTCCATCCGTTTGCAAGAGTCTGGATCCTTGACTGACTCTTTGCAGGATTTGCCTGTGAGGATCTTGGCCCTGACTACAGTCTCTGCAGAATCCTGCCCAGTACCTCAGACACAGCTGGCTGCTCAGATGCAGGGCAGCTGGAGCAGCCAGGAGCCAGCTATATGAGGGCTGGGGTTTTCTCTGCAGCCTTTGCTACAGCAACATGGTCTTCTGTGCTGCCTGTGGCTTTTTGTGATGTTTCAGTGGTCTTGGGCTTGCTGACTTTTGATCCCTGGACCTTTGGTGTGTTTCCTGGACCTGCCTCTTGCCTGTGGCCCCTTGGATTCTTGATACCAGATCTGTTGCCTTAGACTCTTGCTGGACTCTGGGCCCCTGGCCTCCTGCCCCATTGCCTGTTCCCTGTCTGAGCACCTGCATCTGATAATCCTTGCCACCCATGCCCAGGACCCTGACACCAGTAACCTTTAGTAATGCCCTTTCCCAGGGCTTGACACCTACTGGGGTGAGAAGGGGACATGGAAATGCACTCTCTGCCTGCTTGAGATAGTCTTAAATTCCAGTATTTCATCCAGTATGGATACTGTTGGCTTAACACTTGCCCCTAGAACTCTTTGCAACAGTATGTGGTGATGACCACTAGTTTAAGGTGTGTTAAAAGGGATGTAGCCAAACTAACAGATGACAGAGCCATTAAAGATTACTAGCCATAATAACTAGTTTCTAGGTCCCAAGATAGCATCCCATTCCCCAAACTCCAAACCGCAGAGACAAATCAAAAGGGAAAGCCCACAGCTTGCATATCCCTAGACGCTGGGGGCAGAGCAAGATACAGATTATACACTTAAATAAATAAAGACCCTGACCAGAGGCCTTCCAAAAGGCATTTCTGAATTTCTACTTGTGCAGTTCCAAAGGTTCTGTCTGTAGGAAAGAGACAAATCAAGTTGTTGCAGTTACAACCAGCCCCCAGCAAGGGGAGTTGAGGCCTCTCCACAAAGCATTTCTTCCTTGGCTTTTCAAACAGTTTTTGACAAGGTCACATCAACGGCCGTCCCTTTGCAAAAAACAAAAGTCAGGAATTAAACACTGTTGGATACACAAAGACATTTTTCTTGCACGGTCAATCAAGCAACATCCCTCAGTCCAAGAGAGGTGAGGTGGAGCGTGAGGGAATGTCTGCCTCTGTGATCATTAGGTCCTCCTTCTCTGTTTTGAAGCAGAGCAAATGAGGCGTGTTTGGGAAGTCAGGAGGTCTCCTGCCCTCTTCCACCTGACTGACACGTCTTAACAGACACGTTGTCTCTAATGGACAACTCAGCTTCTCTTCACAGTCACAAGCCTCCTCCCCACCCATTAGTATTGAATGGCAGGAGAAGAAATTACTGAGATGAGAAAAGCGATAAAATGAGCTGAGGGGGAGAGTTACATGGGGACTCTTTAAGTCATTGCAATGCAGGATGGTCGCAGTCAGCAACCCCAGGGATTACTAGTGACTCAAACACCCCAGCAAAGATGACTGTTAAACTCCCAGATTCTGACAAATATATACATCAAAGGCCATTTCCGCACTATACTGTTATAGCGCAATTATTGCACTTTCAACATCCTATGGAATCCTGGAGTTTGCAGTTTAGGGAGGGGCATTTGGAATACTCAGCCAGAGAGCTCTTTGGCCTCAGTAAACTACAAATCCAAGAATTCCACAGGAGGTTGAAAGCGGAATAATAGCACTATCCCAAGCAATGACTATTAAAAATATTTAACCATTGCCTGGATGGTTTTTATTTCCCAATAAATTCCACATAATTTATCAACTTATGAGAGTTATGTTCTTCCATTTGTAACATGGACTATAGACTAAAAGGGTCAGAATGAGCCATTTTGATGTCTCTCACACTCAGGACAAGGGATATTGAGGCTGAGGCAACATTTCTAGGGAGGACTGTTCAGAAATACTGGAAAAATGGTCAAAAACATGTTTTTCAATGTTGGGTAATGCTGACAATGAAAATCCTGAATTGATGAGAACCTTTTCAGTCTCGGACTTCTTTGCCACCAAATTTAGAGTTGATTGGTTGGTTGGTTTTCTGGCACAAAATACAGAATTGTCTGAAAATGCTGTTTCCTGGACAGAAAATGGTTTTATGCACATACACACACACACATGCACACACGCACAAAAACTGCATGGAAAAAGCCGTTTTCTGTGCAAAAAAGCACATGCAAATTCTGCATGGAATAAGTCCCAAGCTATATCATTTTTTGTGCATGAAACTGCATTTTATGCACATAAGAGAATATTTCTGTGCAGATATATGTTTTTATGAATATAAAATTCCATTATCTGTCCAAAAAACCCACATGGGAATTTTGTGCAGAGTAAGTCCCATACTGTGAATTGTTGTTGTTGTTGTTGTTGCAAGCCTTCAAGTCTTTTCCCGCTCATGGTAACCCCAAGCTAAACCTATCAAGAGGTTTCCTTGCGAAGATTTGTTCAGAGAGGGTTTGCCTCTGCCATCCTCTGAGGCTGAAAGAGTGTGACTTATCCAGAGTCACTCAGTGGCTTTCCATGGCTGAGCAGGGATTCCAGCCATAGTCTCCAAAGTCATTGTCCAATGCTCAAACCATTACACCATGCTGGCTCTCAAACCATAACTAGTGTTGCCTCTTGAGTTGGGTGTGACAGATGACTATTTGCTGCTCTGCCTCAGGCTTCAGGCCCTGGGGCTTAGTGAATAGTCCCCTGCAACTGAACTTCTCTCATGGTCCAGAATGTGGATGCATGCTCACTGACAGTGCCACATGTGTACGTGTGTGATCACTCTGTCCCTGGAAATAGTAGCATGGGTTCCCATTTGGTTTCTTTAACTTGCATACAGCTGCATGGATGTGAAGTCCAACCCCCTCTATGCATGAGATGAGGGGAAAAGAGAAGAAGGAAAGGAAGAAGAAAGGAACGTGAAAAACTCACAGTGGTAAAGTTCTGAGATTTCTGCACATCCCTTTAAATTCCTATCCAGCTGTTCACTGGATGACTTCCTCTTCCAGATGGGTTTCATGTTTTTCATAACTTACTCCATATCAACAAACAGCAGTGTGAAACAATTTGCACTACATAGAAGAAACCTGGGAGGAATTTCTAAAAAGTTGGTAATATAGCTGTTTCTGCATGGGTCTGATAGAGTGCAAACTTCAAACTTACCAAATGAACAAATAGTAGCGGACTCCCCATGTTGTGCACGGACTATCTCTATGCTCGGTATGCGGGCTACCTGCTGTGTCATGTTTATTAACTGAGAAGGGGGGGTAATGGGCAAATTGCCACAAGACAGGGGTATTTCTGACACAATCAGCAGAAGCAACAACTGCCCTGGGGATGAACAGAGAAAGCTGAAGTAGATCAGCGCTTGCTTTGATTATCAAATGTGGGTTTGATGGTTTGTTTCTATGGAGAAATGCAAACATTAATTGAGAGAGAGTGTTGCCTCCATTCATTTACAGAGTATGTTGCCTGCAATTATGATGTACAGATGTCCAGAACAAGTTGCTTTCCAGAATTCCCCCAGCCAGCTTGTCTTTTGTTATCCAAAGAAGTGATTTTTACAAATTGGGAAAGTGCCTGAGAGTGTGTTTCCATGGCTGAGAAGGGATTTAAACCCGGGTCTCCAGAGTCATAGTCAACACATAGGTTCCTTTAATAAATATCATTGTTGTATATGGTCTTTAGTGTTTATTTTGTGTTGCCATTCTGGTTGCACCCAAGATGTCACTGGATATATATGGCAGGTAGTAGTTAGAGCATCAAACTAAGACTGAGGCGACTCCATCTTCAAAATAGCTGTGAAACTCACTGGCTGACCTTAGCCTGTACCAGCTACTCAGTTAAATTTTCTTAACTAAGTAACCCCCCAAAACCTGGTGGAAACATCACTCATCCATGGTCTGATCACTGGAAAAACAGATGTCTTGCTCTCCATGCAGGTAATGCACAGTAAAGTCAATTTGGGGGAAGTTACAATTGTGGCAATAATATCACAATCATGACTAAGTAGAGATCATAGATAAGAAGCAGTTATCTAGATTTACTCATGTAAATCTTTGCTTTTAGGACTTTGTTTAGGGCTTTCTTTTAGTGAACTCCTGTCTGTTTCTAGACCTTGTCTGTTAACCTTTTTTAAAGAAAAAAACTGCTTCTGAGCAATGAGAATGTTCGTAAATATTCCAGAACATTATCAAAGCTGGGACAATGATTGGTGAGCATTTATTTCAGCTGAGAAAGCCAGACCTGTTATAGCCAATAGGTTTGGAGGTTTCAAAGACTGTGCATAGTGGCCTTGGGGAGTGTATAGATGGAAGGGAAGATGAATTGGTTAGTTGGTTGGTTGGTTGGTGATGAACTAGGGGTGCATTATTATTATTCTAAAACACTATTATGTTGTTTGCTTGAATTTGTCAGTACAGTCCACCTTCTTCATTTGTGGATTTAACTTTCATAGATTTGATTATTCACAAGATTGTCAAACTGCTGCCCACCCACAACAAGTGCTTCTTTCCTAGGGGAAGCTTCCCTCTCAGCGGCTCCAATCAGGCACACCGCCCTTTAAAAACCCACCTCTGGTCCTCCTCCTCCTCTACCACCAGCCATTGCCTGGTCAGCTAAAGACAGCTTGCACCTTGATTTCTAAGTGCCAGGGTGATGGTTGCTTAAAGGGGGAGAAAAAATAGAGAATTCTCAAATAGGTTGCCCCATTTCACAAAGGGAAAGAGTCCAGAGCATGCCCCTTTCCCCTCCCAGAAACCATTGGCACTCAGTTTCTTCAGGACTGAGACGCAACACCCAACAGTACATGTGAGGACATCTTTGAAGGAAGCCAAACTAGCCTTCCCTGCCCCAATCCTCTCACACAGCCAGTGTGGGGCTGCTTTACTTGCAAGGAAATCAAGTGCCCTTTCCCTGCTGTCAGGCTCAGTACGTGTCTGTAGATGGCAGCCCCAATCCCCAGGTGAGCCACTCTACCCAACTTCAGTGGGCTCTTACTCCCAAGGAAGCTCCAGCACAGAACATTGTGAGCTTGTGCCCACTTGCTGGCTTACTCCTGCAAAATAAGAGGGAGAGGGAGGATTAGTTTAAAGATCTCAATTCAAGAGAGTGCATGTGCACACAGACTGGATTGTCAATCCAAGCTGGTGGGTTTATTCCAGAGTAAAACCCATCCTCCCAAACTACCTAGAGATATTTGCAATTTCTCCACTTTTGCAGTGGTCCTGAGCCCCTGAGAATGTGAAGGGCTGACTGTATTAAATCATTTACAACCAGATATGAAAAGCAGCCTCTAAGAGATTATCAGAAGACTGCCTTTCCCTGCACAAATCTTTGCCCAGGCAAATCTTTCAAGGCATGAGGACTGTTAGGTTCAAAAGCAAAAGACTACTCCAAGAACTGTGAGAAGGAGCAGGGAGCAGTTTTCAGAGTTCTTACTCAACCATTTTGAACACCAATAAAGGAAAGCTTTCATAGGCTAAGAGAAGCCAGTATTTACTGCACTGGCTGTTTTTGATTTTGCTTCTTGGCACCAGCATTTCCCACACTTGATCTTCAGACAAATGACAGGAGTGTTAAACATCCTACTTCACTATAAACACTTGAGAACACTGTGTGTGGAGCTCATTTGCAGATGGGGCCTCTGGCAGGCAGCACTGACTTTCCTGGAATCTCAGGCAAGTAAGTGACTATATAGATATCTAGATGTATTTTACTTCTCTTTCCACTATATGCTTTGCTGAAAATAAAACTATGTGTGCTAGAGATATACCCTGGCGACTGTTTGCAAGAGGATGTTGTTTGGAATTTGTCATGAAAAAAATAAAATATTAAGCTCCCTATGCACCATAAGATGGGGCTTATCTGTGGCAAATTTCTTGTTCTTTTTTTTTTTTTTTTCCTCTCCAGGTTAAATAGAGAAATGGTCTTAAGGATAACGGTCTTAGGGAGTTGTGTGCCTTCAGGTCATTAGATTGCAGTTGCACAGTGGCCATACACAGCAACCACTGAGCCACAGCTGTTGCACTACATTGCTATTCAGCATGGGGATTATGCAATGTAACTCCACAATACACTGAAGCAATGTAGAATCTCAGCTATAGAATCTATTGGTTCCTCTTGACTAGTCTGCTTCTAGGGCAGGAGAATTGCAGTTCAAGTGTCTCAGCCTATTCTTCATCAGATTGCTTGTCCCTCTTCTCTGTTTTTCTCCTTGCCTGTCCGCCGCCTCTGCTTCCAGAATTTCCATCCCCTTGCATGCCCTTCGATTTGTTTCCCATGAGCATCTTTGCTCAA
Source organism: Ctenosaura bakeri (assembly GCA_948474755.1). Taxonomy (NCBI): domain Eukaryota; kingdom Metazoa; phylum Chordata; class Lepidosauria; order Squamata; family Iguanidae; genus Ctenosaura; species Ctenosaura bakeri. The sequence continues at coordinate 378,663 of CAOLHI010001220.1, read as the reverse complement.
TCTACTCTCTCGATCCTTTAAATCAACTTTTCAATTCAGATATTAGCTCATGCTCTGACCCTGGACTGATTCATTCCAATGACTGATGCAGCTGCCTCCATGTGTAAGCAGCAATGACATGAAGACATTTTATATATGCACAGAAGTTATTTCATCTACATTATTTTTATTTCTTTTGTTACATTCATCCCCTGCCTTTTCTGCTTTGTGCTGAAGTTGGCATACATGGTTGTCTTCATCCTCCCCAATGCATCCTCACCACAACCATATGATATAGGTCAGGCAGAGAGACAGGGACTGGCCCAAGAGGAGTTTCATGGCTCAGTTGGGGCTGTGACCTGAATCTCCACATCCAAACACAACTGGTTTAAGTTTAAGGAAGGTAGATATCAGTTGAACAGTAGAATGAAAATCTTGACAGTAAGAGCAGCTTGGCAATGGAACCAATTGACTGGAGAAGTAGTGAGGTTTCTTTTTCTAGATATCTTCAGAAAGAAGACAGTTACCTGCTAGGGATGCTCTAGCTGGAGTCTCTGCATTGAACAGGGAGTTGAACTCAGTAGTTCATAAGGCCTCTTCCAATTCTATGATTCCATTCTTCTACCCTCCTCCTTCTTCTCCTCCTTTTCCCATATATTCTAAAGATATCTTTATCTCAAGATAAAGGTCTGGCTGTGGGGCAGAAACAGCCTTTGTCATCTTGGTAGATGATCTGTACCTGGAGTTCAACAAGGGGTATGAGTCCCTATTGGTCCTCCTGGATCTTTCAGCAGCATTTGATACTATTGAATAGGGTATCTTCCTGGGTTGTTTGGATGACATGGGACTTGGGGTCATTGCTTTGCAATGGTTCTGGTCTTTCTTGCTGGAATATTCCAGAGGGTGGTGCTGGGCTTTTGGCCATTAGCCTATGGGACTCCTCAGGGATCAATACCATCCCCTATGCTTTTCAACAATGATATGAAGCCTCTGAGAGAGGTCATATGGAGCTTTGAGGTAACATCAGGGGAGCAACTGTGGAAGGGTGGGGGCTGCGTTAGACCCTCAGGAGAGTTTGGTGGTCTGCTCTCCTCACCATCACACCCACTCCCACAAAAAAAAAGTCCCCCAATGCCTTCAAATGCCCTCTAGGGGACATGAGGACATTTTCAGCATGTTTGGGGGCCTTCCTGGACCATTTTAGGCCCAGGAGAGGTCTTTTTTTAATGATAGGAAGTAAGCAGGAGTCATACCCCATTCACTACCAGTTTTAAAAAGGCCTCTCCTGGGCCTACGTTTTACATGTTTGTAAGTCAGTTTACAGAAACATCAATATGCAAGCCAAAGTTTTCCATGCAAAGTGCATTTCTGTATAAAAATATATAGGAAATACGTGAAACCATGTAATACTCCAGAAAACACTGAGATTTGAGAATATGGGTAGTATACAGCACTTTATTTATTTATTTGCCCTCCTGCTGCAGAGAGAATGCTGCAGAAATTACCTGTTCTTGCATACAAAGACAAAATAATCAAAGGTTTATATCCCAGCTTCACAGTCCAACATCATTTGAGGGGCCAAGCCATTAAATGGAACGTCATGCAACCTGCACCAATGTTGTCAAGAAGAGAAGCTCAGCCCTTGCAAAGCCTTTATGTTGAGCCCCATTCCCTGTAGAAACTCAACAATGTTGCTCAGTGCCCAAACTTTTCTGTGTATTTTTTGGGTGGCATTCACATTTTCAGACTTGACAAGCTGAAAGAAGAATCAATCTTGCTATTCCTTTGCTACCTCTCTCCTTCTTAATTTGATTTAGCAATAAAACTACTCGGCCAGTGGAAGAAGAAGAAAAAAAAATCTAGGTCTGTCAGGGAAATCACCCAACTAAATGCTCCAGCCGTTTGCAAAGTTTGCTTTCCTGGTACATGTTTTGTTCTGCTATCGGATTCCATTACAAGCCACATAGATTCTTGCTTCTCTTGTCAATTCAAAAGGCAACTGAAAGCTTTGGGGCCTGCTGGTCTTGCAGAAGCTTCATTTCTTGCTCTCTGAGCCATTCAAGTCTCTTCATTTAATTTCAGTGGAAACTTTAGTGGGCCCTAGGCCTATTACCGCTCAGTTGCTCTTCTCTGGATCTTATTTCCAGGTCTCAGGAGAACTGGGTTTGATAACCTTGTCTGATTACAGCATCTTTGACAGCTTTAAAGAATTTGCATAAGAGGAAGAAGAACTGCTGATCTACCAAAGGATTTGCAAGCCATGCCATCCACGTTAGATGCACCTGTGTGAATCTTCAGAGTTCACTTTTTTGACAGGTATGTGCTGAGCCAATTTTGGGGGCTGGTCTGGACCTGATCATTCACTCTGTCCTGCCTATATATTTACATGGGGAGAAGCACAGTGTAAATGGTTGTTCTCCCAAGATTCTCAGATGCTTTAGAAGTGCAACGTCCACACTGCATTGTTGTAGCAGTTTGGTGTTAATATAGCAGCCATGCTTTTTTGTAGTTTGATGAGCTTTTTTGTTGTTTTATGAGGAACTCAGAATTCTCTGCTGAAGAACTCTAGTCCAGTGGTTCTCAGCCTTTATTCCTTCAGATGGTTTGGATTTCAACTCTGGGAAGACCTGGCCAACATGGTGAATGGTCAGGGATTCTGAGAGCTGAAGCTCAGAATAGTTAATGGGTCAAAATCCAATCCCCTGAACTACAGCACTAACTTTCTCTACTAGAGAATTCTAAGTATCTGACTAGATGACAAATCCCAGGATCCCATATCACATAGCCATGGTAAATAAAAGGGGTGTCATTGTGTTATAATTGTGTGGCGTAGATGCACCCAGGGTTCAGCCATATCTCATCCTCTTGGCTTTTTAAAGGTATATGGATGGGGACTTTCAAAGTTGGTCATCTTTTTGTTTTTAATATGGTGTATCTTTTTTTTAATTGCTTGCTCTAATAGCCAGCACCAGTTGGTGAGTGCCAACAAGATTATAGCCAAAATGATGCTACTGTGCACAAAGAGGTGGGACACCAAGATTGGGAGAATGACACGAACAAAAGGAGCCTCAAAGTGACAACCACCGGCCACAACTGAAAGCTTTGGGGCCTTCTGGTCTTGCAGAAGCTTCATTTCTTGCTCTCTGAGCCCAATGGGAAGATAATGTGGTTAGGAATCATGAAAAGCATATCCAGGAGGGTGGCGTGTCTGGCTGAAACTTGAACAGGAGCACTTTACTCTGCAACATCTTTTGGCACAGTCTCATTTCTTAAAACATTGAATTGGGCACAGCTGAGATTGATATTGTTGAACAACTGGTATTGTTGAATTGCTATTGCTATCGATGATTGTGCACACGTACACGCACACACACACACAGATGACTGCAAACCTTTTCAACACTAAGACCATTTCTGCACTACACCGTTATAATGCTATTATTCCACTTTCAACATTCTGTAGACTCCTGGGGTTTGCAGTTTAGGGAAGGGCATTTAGAATTCTCAGCCAGAGAGCTCTTTGGCCTCAGTAAACTGCAAACCCCAGAATTCCACAGGATGTTGAAAGTGGAATAATAGCATTATAGCAGTGTAGTACAGAAATGGTCTCAATGTCTTAAAGATGTGGAATGGGGAAATAAAACCTTGACTGTTATGCCTTAGCATAAGAGAGCAAATAATTACAGTAATTTTCTCCCTGTTGTGAGAGAAAAAGTGGTTATTTTCCCACAGCGAGGGAGAATATTAGGAAGAATGAGACAAACTTCAGGTGGAAGATGCTACACAAGTTGTTCCTCCTGCACACCTGTTCTTTACCCTCTGGTGGAATATACCTGTATGTGTGCCGCATGCTCTGGATTCCCTAATAGGGTTACCAGCTCAGGACTATCCCAGGTCCTCAGATTTTGAGGTCAAAACTTGAGGCCTAGGGATACCCACCTTGTAATGTCACAGAGGTATGGAACCTGGTGATGTTACAAGACCGATATTTCAAGAGGAAGTCCATGGAATTGTCATTAAGCATCATGCATCATTATGCATCAACTGCAGCTACACAGCATACAATCTTCAAATAGAAAACACCAAGGCTTAAAAATGAGAATAAAACGGACACATGCTTTTCAAGGCTGTGTTCTCATGCTGAAATTCCTTCCCTTCCTCTTGATGACTGGAGACGAAGGACCAGGCCTTGAGATCTGGGAACTCTCCTCCCTAAACTAGCCTGCAGAATTGAGATATGGTGAAGAACACTATCATCACTGGTCTTGAAGCCAGTTTCAGCTGCTAATCTAAGCTTCTGTATGTGGAATGAGCCATCCCATCTTTTCTTCCAGTCAGTCACTTTATTTATACCCCACCCTTTTTGTCCAGGGAGCCAAGGTGGCTCACAATCTTTTAAAGAAAAGCACAATAGAGATTAAAAAGCATACAAAAGGATATCATTAAAATGTAATTCAATTGTCAGTAACACGAAAAACAATTTTAAATATACAATAGAAAGGCAATTTTTTTAAAAAAGTTCAAAACCCCGTAAAATCTCCCCCCTTTTTTTTTTAAAGGCAGTCATCAGTCTTATTAAATTTCTTTAGTGCTGTATCTTATTTTTATGACTTATGCATGCATAGGTTCCCTATAGGAACAGTTGGATAATTTGCCTCCATGGAAGTCTGTATTCAGCTGAAGGTTGTAGAAGCACGGTTGCATATGCAATGCCATTATACATGTGGTGCCATTATACATGCAAATGCACATTGCAATTGTGCAGTTTATGTTAGCTTGCACATGCAGTTTCAGAAAACTGCAATTCACTAATGAACAACAGTCACATAGTAAATGCTAAGTTAACGCTCCATCTCCTTGATGCTGGATCTCATCCTCTGCTAATGAGCTACATTTACTGTATCCTGCCTTTCTTCTCCAGTGAGCCGGTGGTACACATAACTCCCCTCTTCCCCTCTGTATGGTTGAGAGAGAGAGCACCACTGGCTCAAGTTGACCCAGTGAGTCTCATAGCCCAATGGCGACTAGAACCTGGATCTTCCAAGTCCCAATTTAACAATTCTACCAGGTGAAATATTAAAAACCTCCACACTATATTAGTATTGAGTGTTCATTTGACTGTGCATCCACTTATGGGGAGTTGTTTTCTGCATAGCCAAAACTGGATCTTCCAAGTAGCATCCTTTTAATCAGGTTGCTATGGGACATGATGTTTCTGATTGTCTTACATGACTCAGAATAATTGCACCTAACAAAGGGGAACCCCATCTGTCCTGCTTGCTGCAAACAGAGGTGATACCCCTATTATTTACCAAATGCGTCCAGAACATTAGAGTTGGAATGTTGAACAGTGGATCAGTTGACGCATGGGCAGCTAGCGGAACAAGGGAAGTATCCTTTCTGATTTATTCATCAGCAGCCTGTTCTGTGAGCCCAATGTCGAGGCTTTCAGTTACACCGACACACTTTGCTGCCCGCTATTACATGATTTTGTTTTCAGATTGTATGAGATAAGGTTACTTCATTATTAATATATGTGCAGCCGTGCGCAATATATACATATGCATAAATGTTGTATCTGTACAGGCACACACAGCCTCTGGAAGTGTTAATAGTTAAGATAAACTAAGTCCATTATCACTGGAAATGACTATTTCTATGACCCTATTTGCAATAAAACCAGATTCAATGATATGAGAAAATTGCTAGGTTTTGGAATAATTGAACCAGGCTATATGAACCCACACAAAGGCATCATTTACAAAGTAGTTTGCTTGTCTCAAGTATTTATTCCTGCAGAAGGAAATGCGGGGGATGAGGAGTTCATACTGTTTATGCTGCTTTCCTGTGTGCATTTTTTTTAATTTAAAAAAATCACTTAATGTTTCTTGCTAGATTTTCTACAGTTTGAAAGCAGCAGAGCGGATGGGGCACTTCAGTGTATTCACAGTCCTTGTTACAGTGTTGTGGAATTATTCATGAATAAGACGATTATGGCCAGAATCCTGTTGGAATGCAAGCCTACATTCTGTTAAAGAAGCAGTTGGACACTTCTGTCCCATGCAGAATATCTGTGTTCAACTCAGAGTTGCAGAAGTAGACTTATGCATGCAGTGCCAATGTGCATGCAGATGTGCATGAAATGTGCATATATATTACAGGCTCATGGGACACAAGAAGCATCCAATATTGTGCATATAGGAGAGAGGCATGTGCTATGTATTCAGTTGTACATTTGGCTGCACATTCAAATGTGCATTTAGTTGTCCAGTGCCTCCATTCAACAAATAGGTTCATGATACAATCAATACATAGGTCCACACATGGATATTTATGCAATATAGAGGTAGGATCTCAGCTCATAAGACCGCTTCCATACTGTGAAGCAGAATTCTCGTTAAGGCAGCTGTTACTCTCACTAGGCAATGTATACCTGTAATTACACAGGTATACCTGGCATAAGGTATGCTAAGTTGGCTGCCTTGGCCTGCGGATTTGACTTTTCCACATGATAGCCTGAATCCTGTTTCTAGTGCCTACTAGATTAGATCATTTGAAGCAATGGAATTTACATATGTGTCAACTTACCATTTTGCAGTTGATCCAATGGGCCTACTTTACGTGGGACACACAATTGAATTCAGGTCAATGTGTATTGAAATAGAGGTTTTATCATGGGGGTTTTTGTGGCTGAGAGTGTGTGATGTGCCCAAGGTCACCCAGTAGGTTTCCATGTGCCTCTGAATTCTATGCCCAGGGAAGAACCAGTGGGAAAAGACTAATTCACCCACATCTTGCTTGAGTACTTATAAACTGGACACTGTAGAAAACAAGATGTGAAGCCAGACAGCCCTTTGGTTTGCTACAGCTGATCTCTTCATCTACTCTTGTTATGCAAACTCTTAGACATGTATAGAACAAGAGGCAGGAGGGTTGTACTCAGCCTTCATAAACGGGAGGAAACAGCCTTTGATTCTGCCCCACTGATGGGCAGTAAAATATGGGCCTGTTCTAGCATTAATTGTTGCATGACACATATAGTTATGTCCTTCAATAGAGGTCAATGATTCCAGATGTCAAGAGGAGCTACCAGCAGCAGCCACTGCTATATAGCATTCTCTTTGCTGGTTCATGAGGGAAGGTACCTGCTCCTTAGCTTACGGGTGACCTCGGAGCCTCTACTACCTGAAGCAGCTGTCTTATTCTGCCTTATGCTAGGGCTAGTCTTGGAAACAATGAGCTGGGCCACCTCAGTGCTCCTAAACGTATTGGCTGTGATCCTGCATCAGAGGCTATGATTCAAAACTTCACAGTGTCATAGCTCCTTCCCTGACAGGACACACAATGCTTCTAGAGAATTGAGACAATGCCTATTGAGGAGTCCTGCACAGTGTCCAGATGCACAATTGTCATGATCCCCCTTGAGAGTTCAGGAGGAGGGGATGGAGAGGAAGAAGAAGAAGATTTACTAGTGGCAGAGACTCAGCCAAAGCTTGAAGATCTTCCAAGCCCTCCTTCTGTAGAACAGGTCAGTTCAGGATCAGAACAGAAGAAGGAGACTTCCCCCAGTCCCAGGGAAAGGCAGAGACTCAAGCATCTGGCTCAGACTGTTCCCTCAGAAGCAGCTCAAGATTGCAGTCAAGGTCTTGGGAAGAGCACAGTGGAAGGACACTGTCATTAAATACAGCTGTGGACCAGGACATTGGCTGGACATCTCTACCTGTAAAAGGTACATAAGAACATCAGCCCCTTGTTGAGATCAACACCATTCCTAGTTCTCAGCTCTTAGCAAAGTTTCCTTGTTCCTGAGGATATATGATTCCTAGATTACTGAATGACTTGATGATGGATAACCCCGAACTTCTGGTTCTGTTCAAGGCCATTCTTGATCTGCTTTATCTCTTGCTACTGACAACATGACTTTCTGATACTGAAACTTGGCTGCCTTCTAACCACAGCTCACAGACTCTGGACACCTGAGCTTTGTTAAAGTAGGAGAGTGGTGGGAGTTCCCATTGCATAACAAAACTCATAGTGTGCTAGTGCCTGTTACACAACAGGTCCCACAGCACCCTGATGTCCATTGAACCCATGGCACAATGATCGGACTATTGGATCCATTTGTGCAATGATCCTGGAGACATAGCTACATCTCTGCTGCCCTTCTACTGCCCTTCTGAGACCACAAGCACTGCACAATGTCACAATTCACCTCTATATGATACTAAGTCAGTTTGCAATTATGTAAATACCTAAAAGGATGCCAGCCATTCTTCTTGAAGTAAGTTCTATTGAGTTCAATGGTATTAAGCACACAGGCTCATTTTAACTCACAACTGTAACCCTAAGAGGTGGGGGACTTTGAGGTCTACCTGCAATGTCAGAGTCTTCTTAGAATTTGGGAAATTATAGCTCAAAGGAAGTCTGCAAGAGGAGGGTAATGGCAGGATCTTTTCACCTGTGTATACCAGTACTAACTGTAGAGAGGACTCCAGTTAAAAGTTAAACAAAGAATTTTATTTAGATTATCAACACACACCAGAAATCAGACACTCTCAAGAACCATACAAGGCTATCAGAAAGTGAGGCATGAAAGGCTGGATAAAGAGAGAGAGATTGGGTAAAAAGGTTGGTAGTTACCAGTCCTGAAGAAGAAGGTCAAAGCAGAGTGCCTCAGATAGCATCTGAGGATAGCAAAAATGAACAGAGGTCTGGGCACCACATATTACATCTAAGTACTACAACCCCGAAGCTGGGGTTTATATATCCTGTTGGTTACCCTGAAGGAAGGTGCATGGACAAAGTGGAATTGAAAAAGAAGTCCAGAATGAGCTTAACTGTCTTAACTCAAGGTGACAAAACACTGATGGAAGTCATGACAGTCTCTTAATGTCTAGTTAGGCAGAGGTCTAGGAAAGATTTCTATAGGATGACATCACAGGATGATCTCTGATTGCTTCATCTGGGCAGTTTCGCCTTCCATTGTATTTGGGTGTGGATGTAGCCTGCAGTCTTGAAAGGCTGGTCAAAAACCTATTAGCATTGGGTTTTCCTGCCTAATCCTCTCTGAACTGATGACCTGACTATGTCTAAGGTCAGCTTGACCTGGCAACATTCTTCCAGACAGTGCACTTTCAAACATGTTTTTCAGCCATAAATGTGTTCATTTATTAAAATAGCACATCCCACAGAGTGGGGTGTCTGGTGTGGTAACACAGGTTATTATTTGCATGTGGGAAGTTCCTTTCCTTCAAATAAGCAGAAGGCAATGAGAATGGCAAGCTATTTATCTTAGCAATAGGAGTTGTCCTCCCACTGTTCTGGCACAGCTTTCCTCTAAATCTCAATGCTTTCCCATCACTCATTGTACATTTCTGTTTACTGATTTCTTATTCTCCTTTCCCCTTTGCTTGGGAAGATTTTAACAGCAAAATGTGGCAGCCCCAAATGTGATGAAGCAGCATTTTCTTTTATCATGCTCAGCCAGAAAAAAAACAATCCCCAGGTAATGTGTGCTAACTCTGATCTCTAGTAAAGTATTTGCAGGTTCCTAGCATCTGTGTAGTAGCAGAGCTTGGGAAAGTTATATTTTTGGATTACAATTCCCAGAATTTCCAGCAGGAATGAAAGATTCTGATAGCTGTAATCCAAAACATTAACTTTTCTAAATCCTTTTGTAAATTAGCTTTTATATCCCTGCAAATTTTAAAAAAAGAAATCTAAAGATGTAAAGAATATGAACAGATTTTCTCCTAATCATGAGAAAGAATTTCTCTACACATCCAGAAACCAATCAAGAAAATGGTCAACCACTGCAAGCTTTTAAAAGTATTTTGTCTGTTAAAGTCTGTCCCTTTCTTTGCAAAAAATATTTTGTGCAGAAAACCATTTTACACAAAGCTGAGATCCTACATCAAGTTTGCATTTGCACAGTAAAGTGGTGGTTACGCTACACTGCCTTTCAGCTCCATAAGACTTTGTGCAATCCACTGCGTATCTGTTAATGTGGTTGTGGGTTTCTTTTCTGCAATTCCAGTGAATCAAGTGCTACAGTTGAAGGCACTGATGAGTAGTTATGTACTGTTACCCTAAGAGGTGAGGGACTTTGAGGTCCACCCATAATGCCAGCATCTCCTTAGAATTTGAGGGAATTATAGTTCAAAGCAGGCCTATGAAAGGAGGGCAATGGTAGAGTCTCTTCACCTTGTATATCAGTACTAACTGTAGAGAGGGCTCCAGTTAAAGTTAAACAAACTATTTTATTTGAAATGAAAAACATACAAGAAATCAGACACTCTTAAAAACCATATGAAGCTGTTGGAAAATGAGGTGAGGAAGGTTGGATAGAGAGAGATTAGGGGTGGAAAGGTTACCAATGTTAAAGAAGGAGGTTGCAGCAGAGGCGCTCAGACAGCGTCTGAGGGTAACATGGGAGAGCAGCAGTGTGGGACACCATAAATTATGTACTAAAATTGACTGGGGTCAAAGCTATGGTTTTATACCCTATTTCACACCCTGAAGGGATGTGTTAACAAAGCCATAATGGTTTCCCCATGGGATGGGCTGATTGCTTTGCTCTGGAGTGACAAAACACTCATGGAACTCATGACTATCTCTTAATGTTTGGTCAGGTAAGGTGTATAGAGAAGATCTCCATAGAGTAGGATCAAGGGATGATCTCTGATTGCTTTATCTGAGCAGTTCTTCTTTTATTGTGTTTGAAAATTCAAAGAGCCTTAAGCAGTGGAAGGATTAACACAAACCTATTAGTATCAAGGTTTTTTGAATAATTCTATCTGGACTTTCATGACCCTGAACATGTCTCCAGTTAGCATGACCCTGATCATGTTCTCCAGTCATTAATAAGTCCAATTTATGAAAAATCACATATCTCATGGGGAGGGGGGTAGGATATGGTAAACAACACTATCCAGGAATGCACAAATGCATGTGAAAAGTTAGAATTACAGAACTCTACTTTGTCAACTGTGAACCAAATACAGTTATTACACTATGGCCAAAAAAAATATAACTGTAGGCATAAGGGTAGATGTGTGTGTGTAAAATGCCAATAGGATGTCAGCCATTCTTTTCTATACAAAAATGATGGATGGCATCCTGTTGGTGAATTATGATGCAGTGTCAGGCTTTCACCTACACTTTTGGGGTCATTTTGGAGGTCAGAATTCACTACCAACTGACCAAAGATGGAAATCCCCTCCCTTTTCTCAGCTGTGTTTCCCAAAATCAAGCCATTTCCTAGCCAGTAAATAGGTGAGGAAGAGGAAAAGCAGACAAGCATTAAGATATTTTCCTATAACTGGGCACAGAGTGATAACATCATCTGGAAGCACTTCCAAGTGATCCCTGGATGTCCTTGCAGATGCTATAACTGTGTGTCCAGCTATAGGAAAATAATTGGATGTTTGTTTGATGCCCCCCCCCTCAGTCTCCAGTGCCCAGGAAATGGTCAGATCCAGGGGACTGCAGCTAAGAAATAGTGGGATAGGGCTGTAGTGGGTAACTATTGTAGTTACACCTCATAGCTACACCTACAGATGAAGGATCACAGCAGATGCTTTTTGCCCAAACCCCTGGTTTATGGACACAAATTTTTCATAAAAAATTATGGAAAAAATGCAAAAAAATTGAAAACAAACCAAAAAAACCTATTGCATTCTTTTCCATCAAGGACAAAACTTTCAGAATAGTCATTACTGCACACAAGAACAAAATAACGGAAGATGTCCATCCCTAGGATGCTTGTAGCTGTTGCAAGATGTAGGAAGCCTGAAAAGGCAACACAAATCCACGTTTTCTCAGATCCATGTCTGAAGAGTCAAAGGACTTTAGCACATCTCTTCATTCCATGTTGCATTTCAAATGTACTCTGTCTCTGTCATTGGATGAACTTTAGCCCGATATTTTGACAGGTAGGTGTTTTTAAATATCCAGAACTTGAAAGTAACTTGTTACATATAATAGTAAATTGTAGTGAGTTCCTTTTTGCTATGCGCATGCCTGATTTACATCATAATTGTAAGATAACTGGGATACATTACTGCCTTTTTTTTATTTAAATGCAGTGGTTTTAGTTATCTACTGAGTTACAGGATGTGAGGAGGCTCACTACATAGATGAGTTTTCTGCCAGTGATATGTAGCTTACTTATGAGATTTTTACGTAATGGAAGTAACTATTTTGGTTACTTTCAGATAACAAGAAAACATGTACTTTAACATTTCAACTTTAATAAAAGCTCATTTCTTTTGGAAGCCACCAAATGGCAATGAAATACTTTTTAAAAGTAACTTTCCATGCCATATACAGTCTTTGCAGAAACCATGAAACAGCAAAGTTCAAAAAAGCCTCAGAAGTTCTGCAAACGTCCGTTTTTTGCAGTATGAAGGTCTTCCTTCGGATTCTCCAATGTACAAGAAAGAAAAGGTAAAACTGACTTTTGGAATATCTCTAATAGATATTATACCTCTGTCCACTATCGTATGCATAGCTCACAGGAAGATATGAGATCTTTTCTACCAGTGTTTACGGGCACACACAGGAAAAGAACCAGCCAGCGATTCAGAAGTGAGCTAAAAATGTGTTTTATTGAGGGGAATTCGCTCATGCATGCACACAAGATACACATAATCATACATTCACATGAGAGCTAACTGAAAGAAAAAGAGAGGAAAAATTATAGAGAGGCTGAGGGGTTTGGGGGATTTATAGTCCAGAAGAGTAGTGAAGAGCAGAAATGTGTTTTGACTTAGGTAGGATCTAAGGACAATTCTCATTCAGGAGACAAACAGGCAGAGTGACGGGTAGACTTTCGAGAGACTGCACTGGGCATTCTGAAACCAGGGGTATTTGTACCCTGAAAATAGCCTGTGGCAATGAAGTTTCAAGATGCAAGACAGAGGGAACCTGTTGTGGACAATGAGTCTTTCGCCTGTTGATAGGCTTAGTGCTTTGATTGACAAAGACATGATGAATGTTGTAATAGCTGTCTACTGTGGGTGCTGTGAGGACAGAGGAAAGAATCCGGGTGTACAAGGGATGGATATCTGTCAATCAGTGTCCTGGTGGGTTCCTCACAGTTGGATTCCCTGGAAAATTCCAGCTTCTATTTAAGCCTATTATCCACAGGAATGGTATGTGTTTGCCTGACAAATGACTCAGTTTTACCTGGAGGAAGTTTCGAGTTGACCTATCCTTCTCGCATTTACAGTCAAATTCTTTCCCTTGTTCAGTTTGACCTGTCCATCACCTCTCAGGCTTGAATTTGATATCAGAGCCAAAAAAATGTGTTGCCAATTACATATGATGCCAATTAGGTATAGTGCCCATCCAAACCATACTAATATCAGAGACTCCCAAAGTGGGGCCTTACAACATGCATTTTGGTACATTTTTGAGTCAAGAATTGTATTGCAAAGACCAAGGCAGATAACAATGGCAACAGCAACAAAGGTGAACTGTGCTACTTTTTGTGTACAAAATATAAAGCAGGGGCCCATTCATATTATAAAATTATAGCATCATGATTCTACTTTAACTGCCACGCCTGCATCCTCTGGAATTCTGGGATTGGTTGTCTGTGAAGGGACTGGAGCTCCCTGGCAAAGAATTTTAAATGTCCTTCCCTAATCCTAGTATTCCATAGGACGCAGCCATGATAGTTAAAGTGAAGACATAGTGCTAGAATTATGTAATATGAAAGGATCTCTGGTTGGTATACTTAAAAATATGGACCAAACAAAATCTTTGAATATTCCTGTTCAGAGGCTTATAAGTGTGACAAACCCGGGGTGGGGGTTAGCAATAGAGCCACCCTAGCAACCGAGAGAATTTAAAAGTAATTGGCTGTTGAATGTGGAACCCAGGCTAGCCAGTGGGTGAGACTAGATGGAGGAGTGAGTAACTAAAACTTAACAAAGAGAATTTAGAGGGGAAAGTTGAGAGTTGGAAGTTGAGAGAGAGAGAGAGAGAGAGAGAGAGAGAGGAGAGGGTGTTTGCTGGTTTATATATACAATGGTTGTGCTATTTGCTAATCGCTAAATTGCCCTTACCTTCTCCCTTCTCAGTGTGTTAAATAAAGATTTTGTTGTATTTTTATAAACAGCAGTGTCAATGGAGTGTCTCTTTGCTCTGGATTGGATGTACATGCTACCACCAATGACACAGTCATTTGGATAAGCTATTCCATGCTTTGCCCTATATCTGCAAGGGTGTGGATTTAGGAAAAGTCGTAGAGGGAGATAAACTGGAGAGGAAGCCTGTGGAGGACAGAAATAAAGAAGGGTGCTGCATCTCTGAGAAGGGCAAATTTAAAGCAGACCTGAGTGTCACGGCCCTGGTTTGCTCCAAATCTTCCTGGCTGACTTTGACAATAAGCAGCACTTTGAAAAAGCACCCTAAATCCCAAGTTGCAAAAGAGTTGCAACTAATGAAGTTCAGCAGAAAACTTCAAAAGGCTGAAGGCCTCTCCAAAGAAGTTGCTGCTTTCTCATAATATATGGTTCCCTGATTCTGTGAACTACACAGTAACCCTTTGTCCATCTTGCTATTCCTGAGGCATTCATAAATTGGAGTCTTTGTGGTAACCAAGAGCAGCATTAGCTTTCTCCATCTCACACAGCAATAAAGAGGCTTCATATTTGACAGACATTTTACAGGGGCTTGTTTTTTTCCAAGTCTTAGGAAGAGCACAAAACCAACTCGATCTACAAATAGCCCTAGGAAAAACAAAAGAATAAGGTCTTCCTCATGCTATTGACATGGCAGGAACAATAAAAAAAATACATTTCAACAATCAATGCTGAGCCATCTTGACTGAAAGATGTATATTTAATGATGGAAGGTCCCCAGAGTTTTACTATGGTCTTTAAAATCAGAAGAACAGTAAATCTTGTCACTTCCCAACTATAATCCTACCAATAATTTTACTGTAATATCTGTAGGAAATTCTGAGGTTCAAATCCTACTTTATTACTGTAATAATGGATCTAATTTGTAAAACATATAAAATGTGGCCATAACCATATTGGCATGGGAGAGATATATGATCCTTCCTTAGCTGGGTAGTTTTCTGTAGATTTTAATTCAGGTGCAAAACCGAGGAAATAAGGGAAGTAGCTATGTTGCGCCAGGGACAAAAGAGTTGAACTCCAGTTGCCTGTTCATCCAAGAAACTGATGAGTACCTGTTAGTGAGAGTGAGATTGCAGTTAGGGCTCAATTGAAATGAGAAGCTGAGATTTACAATATCACGGAATCTTTTGAGTAGGAAGGGATCACAAGAGCCATCTCATCCAACCCTCTGCCATTCGGGAACGCACAACTAAAGCATTCTTGAAAGATGCCCAACCAACCTCTGTTTGAAGACCTTCAAAGACAGAGAGCCCACTACCTTCTGAAGCAGTGTATTCCAGTGCTGAAGAGTTCTTATAGTAAACTTCCTCCTAAAGTTTGTGTGGAATCTCTTTTCTTGTAATTTGAATCTCTTGGTTCTTGTTCTAGTCTCTGGAACAACAAAAAACAAGTTTGCTCCTTCTTCTTCATGACATACCTTCAGATATTTAAAAATGGCTAGCAGCTATTTTGAGTGCCATTGAGGAGGAAAATGGGAGATAAATCAAATAAATATAAAAATCGTATCACCCCTCAGCCTTCTCTTTTCCAAGCTAAACATAAATCTTCCTCGTAAGGCTTGGTTTCCAGACTCATGGATAAGGTTTGGTTTCTAGAATAATGAATATCTTGATGGCCCCCAAAATGAGTATGCCACCTTTGACTTAATTTGAAGGGAAGCATTATAGTTTTCCAAATGGGGAAAAAGCATGTGAGATCCTATTCCATGCTGGAAGGGGTTGTTTAGAAAATGTTGAGGTTCTGGATGATGACCCAGTGGCCATTCCCAGCTGTTCTAGTGATTGTTCTTAGTCATGGGAAGTGGAATTGTGCCTGCACATCCGTTCAGCCTTCATGCTTCCTGTTGCATTGAAAGTAAATGGGGAGGTTCCTGTGGAAGGGACAACTGGCCACTTCCACATGTAAGCATGAAAAAAATCATGCAACATGACCCAGAGTTACACTGTCATAATACTCCAACAATTGAGCTGGAGGAAATCTCAGATGATTGCTTATACAACACAGTCTCACTCCCTGACCATTGAAAACTTTCTTTCTTTCTTTTCTTTTTTTTTTTTACAAGTCTCAGAATTTCCCAACTATCAGAGGGACTTTGAGAGATCCACAAATAACTGTTCAAAGCATTGCCTTATTTACCTTAGGGGATGTCACCATCTTTCCAGGTCTGATTAGCTAAACAGCTCTATGAAATCATCATGTTCACTCTACAGCTCCTGAAAGGCTGGTATCGCAGAACCAATGAGGAGGAACACTACTTAAGTTAGGAATGGCCCAAAGCAGCTATAGAATAAGATAAAAGCAGGCTTGAAAGGTTTCCAAAACAGGACAAGGTAAATTGGTTTGGGTGACATGATACCCAGAAATATTTCAAGGCAATAACCCAGATGTTGTTATTTGCCATCAAGTTGCCTTTGACTTGTCGTGACCCCATAAACGAGAAACTTCCATGAGCCCCAGTTGTCAGCTGCCCTGCTCAGGTCTTGTAAACTCAAGGCTGCAGCTTGGTTTATTGAATCAAATTCATCTGTAATATACTTATTCTACTGTTTTCCAATTTTCTCAGCATTATCATCTTTTCCAATGAGTCACATCACCTTATGAAGTGTTTGAATAACAGTGCATTGTAGACGTGTCCCGTAGAGATCTAGTTATACTGCACATCAGACAAAGAAACTAATCTATAGATTAATTGTTTTTAAATTATATATATATATATATATATATGATATCCTGTCTGTCTGAATATTCATGTTTTGTATATTTTTATTCTGTACTGGTTTTAAGAATTTGAAAACTATCTTGAGTCTCAGTATTGGGAAAAAGCAGGATATAAACTATTACTATCACTACTACTACTAATAATAACAACAACAACAACAATAATGATATTCTGTTTTCCCCACCAGAATCATTACACCAAATGCCCTCCTTCCATATTGAGAAAAAGATCATCTGTGAACCAAGGTGTCAGCAAAAAGCAGAGAGCCAAGAGAAGAGTTCGATTCCAGGAAGCAGAAGAAATTATTGCATATGGTATGTCCAGTATATAAGAATAAGAACTCACAATAGCCTCTCTCCATTGCATGCTCTCTCATATCCAATCTTTTTGAGATTCTTTCTAGTAGCTTCTACCAATCGTGAACATCAGAACCTTTTTAGGGCTATGTGTTGTGCTGCAACTGGAACCTGGGATTATTGGTTCTATGTACCAACCCAATACTATATTCAGAGCAGGAATATGAACATCACAATCTCAATTTCATTGCATTTCTTTGAATCTGAATTTTTAGATTCCTATCCTCGGTTCATATTGCATCATGAAACTTCTGTTTTCTCTTCCCAGAAGGAAATTCAGGTGCATTTTAGGAAGCCCTTTCTCCTAACGTACCAATTTTAATGCATTTTCCCCTTTGACTGAAGAGTATTTGTGTCCATTTTCCAAAGATATGTGTTCTCTGTTGTGTGGATTTATTTCCATATAATTTGGAACTATGTGAACCTGGAAACATGTACATCCAGCCATTAAGAGTCTTGTAGACCTTGAATTTGATAAATTAGCTCTACATTTGACTAATGTGATTTCCATATCACTTAAGTGGCATGATGGACTGACATTAAATGCAGAGGAACATAATAAGATAATGTATGGACTGGGTAAAAATAGCAGCCTAAGCCAAGAGGAAGAGCACTCTTGTACAGAGTAGTCTAGTGGCAGCCTGTGGGTAAAGGAGCTATCCAATGTCCTGAATCTATTGGAGAATTAGGTTTCAATATCTTGGTTCACTTCTTTAAAATATGGAATAAAATCCCTAAGGAACTTATGAACCCTTAGAACCACCAGCCATTGCTGGAGCAGTTTTCATTGTGAGAGACAGAATTCCCTCTAGCATGAGGAATTTCTCTGGCCAGGACACTCACACGTATCTACAGTGTCTCTATCTTGCAGCATTCTTTAACCGAAATATCTCCTCCAAAGTATGCAAGAAACAGATATGAGAGAATTATGTGCAATCACTGCTGAGAACAGTCAGATGGATAGTGGTGGTTTCTTTCTCTCTCTATGTGTTGCCCTATTGAGAGCAACAACTTTTCCAAGCATTTTGTGTTTTGTTTCTGAGTTCCTAGGCAATTTTAAAGAAGCCATTCTGTCTTCTTACAAGAACTGTGTCAAAACTCAATCAAGATAACTCACTGAGAAAATGTGTTTGTTCACAGAAGAAATGATGTCCATATTAGAATGTTAGAATGATCTGGTCTCTTCCAATTTATGTTAAGGGTAAATTCTCTTAAGAGCATTTTCTCTTTCTTTGGAAGCTCCATAAAAATTCTGATGTTCTAATAAATTGTCCATCTGATCAGACTACTGTTGCAGCCAAGCTGACAGCAGCGGCTGAGAAGATGTTCACTCTTGGCCAAGAGTAATTATCTGTGTGTGCGCACAGGTGTGTATCTGCATGTTGTGACTCCTTCTCCATCTGATTCAGTGCCCAGCTTCAGTTCCATGATTCTACCTAGGAAACAAGGGTGGCTGGTACTTCAGGCATGCTCAACAGCCCAGCATTGCTTCTTCACACATGCAACTCTGTTTATCATGGGGACATACCATGCTTGAAAAAAACATTAACTGAGATTTGGCAAATGGACATCTGGATCCACCTTGAATATGGCTGAGGAATGAATTGAGTACATTGTCTTAGACATGCAGGTTCAAATTATAGAACCATAGCATCATAGAGCTAGATGGGAAATCAAGCACCATCTAGTCCAACCCACTGCAAGTTTGGGAAATTACAGCTAGAACATTCCTATAAAATCATTTAGAAAGATTTACTTCACTGTAATAGTTATTCAATAGTGGAATACACTGCCTTTGAGAAGGGTGGATTCTCCTTCTTTGGAGTTCTTTAAATGGGTTGGATGGCCATCTTCAGTAGTGCTTTAGCTGTGTATTACATGGCCCTAAAGGTCCCTTACAGCTCTTTGATTCTATGATCTCTTTGTGACAGAGCACATGATTTGTCATGCAGAAGGTCTCAGGTCCAATGGCTTGCATCTCTAGAGTTTTACTTCTTTTTAAGGATTAGCTAGAAGATGATGTGAAAGATCTCTGCCTAAGACTGAGGACTGCTGCTTTCAATAGACAATATTATCTACTGGAGTTCCCATACCTACCGTAGTACATTTGAATGGGCTCTGGATGCTGCTTTAGCACTAATTCCAGAACCCCTTGTACATGCTGCCATTGTTAACTATGAAATAGATATGATGACACTGTCCGGGTGTGTGCACCTATAGTCATGTGACTGGGGAGTCTAGGGTGTTGTGATCCAAAAAAACAAACTTTTCCAAACTCTGATGTGTGTTTATAGTCCATTATTACAAAATGTTTACTGAGAGGTAAAATCCTACTGAGTTTAATGGTACTCAGTTCCTGGCAGTGGCAATTGTGTTTAAGACTGTAACCTTTACACTCAGATTCTGTTTTGTATCATTTACACCAGCTATTGTAAAGTTAATTCAAGTTCAAATTCTAAAATGAAAAATTACACCTGGAATGTTTTTAGTAAGACATTGGAGGTGGGCTGGAGAAATGAGAAATCCTCATTTTCTACTGCCAACATTACCGTATGTATCCTTTAATGCAAGTGATCTCTGACAAATTTATTTTGCCACATGTCAACACAAACCATCAATATGGCTCAGCAACGGATTGGGAAATGAAAGGTTTTTGGCAGCATAGACATTTTTCCATTTGCTGTACATTTCTCCATAAATCAAAGTTTGGATTTTTTTTAATCAACAAATACCATTCCAGAACATTATTGGCTGACACTTCAGCAATAGAATAAGAATGTCTTTAAGAGAGAGAAAAACCTTTACTTTTCCATTCTTAGTATATTAGTACATCACATTTTCTTTTGGGAAATAACACAGAGGCATGATTATAAAAAGTTCTTGTTCCCTTGCAACGGGCTGTATTTCTTCAACAGACCCATTTGCATCATCATTCATCTTAGAGCTGCAACAAATATTTACAATAACCTTCTACTCAAGACAGTCTATAAACTCATATCCTTCCAGTCACTGGGTGTGATACAATTATTAATAATAATAAAATTTATTTCTATCCCGCCTGTCCAGATGGATCGAGGCGGCGAACAGCAATAATGCATTAATTACATTAAAAACATTAATGGGAAGAGAATAAGTTTGGAGCAATGGCAGAAAACATGGCAGAGAAGATTGAAATACTCAGTCTGCCAAAGCTTACATGAAAATGTATATAAAATGCACTTGAGATGGTATCTTCCACCAGAGAGATTAGCTAAGATGTATAAATGTAGTGACAAGTGTTGGAAGTGTCAAATTGAAAAGGGAACTTTCTATCATCAATGGTGGACTTGCAATTATGCACAGAGATATTGGAAGCATATTCATGAGAAGATGGAGAAAATTTTGGAAATAAAATATCCAATGCTTCCAGAAATATATCTTTTGAATATTGTAAGTGATGAAATTGAGAAAAGTTATGGTAAAATCCTCTTTTATATGATAACCTGTGCTAGAATACTATTTGCAAAATACTGGAAGTCTAAGGAAATTCCTATGCAAGATGAATGGGAAATGGCTTTATGGGATATGATGGTTATGGACAAACTAACTATTTTTCTAAACAATAAGAAAGTTGAGGATTTTGAAAAAACTTGGAAACCATTTATATTATTCTTTAAAGAAAAGTGGTGTGATAAAGTATTTGCAGTAGATGTTGGAATGAAAAAGAGTACATTTTTGAATAGATATGTGAATATGTAACTTGAAGTATGAACCTGTTCCTATAGGTTTAAATTTGTATCATTTGAGTATTATTTGAATTAAAAATATATTGGCAGATCAAATAGAATTTAATCTGGATCCTGAAAGTAAGAGATAGTATTGCAAAACCGGGATAAATCAAGTGGATATTGTATATATTGTATATATTGGTACTGTATGTTGTATAATGTGTCTTTTTGTAATTTTGTGGTTGTTTTTTCTGAATGTTTTTAAAGTTGCTGAAAATAAAAAATATTATAAAAAAAACAAACATTAAAAACATACCCAATCCTCCCCACCCACCAACCCAGCTAAAACCAACTCCCTAAAACACATAACAATTAACTATTAAAAGAACAGCAGGACAATTGGTGGGAGGCAGTAGAAGTACTAGTCTTGAAGACTACAATCAAGTCTGCAATGAAATCCTAAGAATATATAATCTAAAATCTAAAGATTCAAGGTACATAACTTGAGAGCCAGTGAGGTGTAGTGGTTTGAGCTTTGGATTACAACCGTGGAGACCAGGCTTCAGTTTCCCACTTGGCCATTAAAACCCACTGGGTGACCTTGGGCAGATCACACACTCTCAACCCCAGAAAATCATGGAATCAGATAGTTGGAAGAGACCACAGGGACCATCCAGTCCAACTGCCTGCTATGCAGGAACCCACATTCAAGCACTCCCAATAGATGTCCATCCAGCCTCTGCTTAAAAACCTCCAAAGAAGGAGACTCTACCACATTCCGAGACAGCATATTCCACTGTGGAACAGCTGTAACTATAAGGAAGTTCTTCCTGAGGTTTAGGTGGAATCTCTTTTCCTGTAGTTTGAATCCAGTGCTCCTTGTCCTAGTCTTTACAGCAGTGGAAAACAAGCCCGCTCCCTCCTTGACATGACATCCCTTCAAACATGGCTATCTTAAACATGGCTATTACTTGAATAATTGTGAAATTAACATCAATTCTCCAATGCAGGGAGGGCAGCAGGCTAACTGAAGTAGTGCAGGATAGAGATTAAAAATACATTTTAAAAAAATAATTGATGTTAACATTTCACCTATTTAAAAATTACAGCAATCCAAATGAGATGTAACTAGGGTCTGTGTTGCTGTAGCCTGATCCAACATCCAGATCCAGATGAATGAGTAATGAAACAAATGAAGAATTTTAACAACAAGAGACTAAAGTTATTAAAAAAAAAATTGTGTGCTTGCACACCTCGGTTTACACAAGCGAATTTGCAAATGCCCTAAGTCAATTAGAGAAAGGAGTTCTCTGTGTGTGGAGCTAACTGTCTATGGATAAGGTTGCCTAAACCCAGTGTTCTCCAGATGTGTTGAACTTTAACTCCAGTAGCTAAGCCAGTAGAAGCCATAGCCCTCCAATGCTAACCCATCTGGATTATGGTAGGTTGTCAGAGAAGTCAGAAGTAACATTTCTTTACAGAAAGAAATTATGATCACCTAAAACTAGCTTGGATTATTTTCTCAGTCAAAATTTAGCTCTATATGTTTGTAAGTGAACTGCATTAATTTCCATTTTGTTTGTTTAACTTGGCTATTTCCAATTTACAGCTGGATCCTTAAGAAAATATCCTTTTTCTTTTCTTTTGTGAGATCAAAGATGTCTTTCTGCATAATGTTATATTGTAAACATTTCTCTTTCTGTTTCCTAGATATTTCCTACTGTGACTGCATCATTGGTAAGTTGGAATCTCTCATGTTTTATCCATGGGACAATTGTGGAACTCTGTGATAACAACCTACAGCTATAGTTATTGCCTAGCATTCAGCATTTATAACCTAGAGTTAAGAATCTGCAACTGCTCTGAATTCAGTAAGATAGTCTTACTGTTAAACCAGATAAAAGTTCCCCCCAAAGTCCACCATAACAACCAGCAGCTGATTGGGCAAAGGAGATCTACTCAGCTGGTGATTGGGATACAAGGAAGATGACATTTCCAACTCCCTCTCACCGGTAAGCAAGCTTGTGATGAAAACTTGTAGCAGGGGTCCTGTTTCTGATTGGCACAACCTCAGTCGCTGACAGAAAGGAGTTCGAAACATCATCCTCCTGTGCCCTGATCAGCAGAGGAACTAACTTCTTTTGCCCAGTCTGGATGCTACCTGTTAAGATGGACTGGAGATGTTGGTCTAGGAGTTGTTACCTAATTATACATATGTAACAAAGTAGCTGATGTAGAACATCAAAAGCACATATTTGCTATGGCAGTAAAAAATTACATCAAATGAGAACGTGGTGCAGGAGACACTGAGTAATGAGTCTGGAATCCTCTGGTTGAGACTTTACTCTGCCGTGAATTTGTAAGGTGGATGCATCACTCTGTCTAATGTTAGGGCCAGATTTACACACCAGCCGGAAACCACAGCTTCAGCATTGAAAACAGATTGTCTTTCCTTGACCAATTAAGAGGCAGAAGCAATTTCACGCCATTTGTTGCAAACGTTAGCAACCACAGTACAAAAAGATCACACTGTACAAGTGGAATAACATTTGAATCAGCAGTTGCAGGAAGGCGTTAGCAAGCCAGCGACAGGCTGACATTTATTCACAGAAGGCACAAAGAGAGTAATTTTAAACAGCAATTGATTTAACAAAGAAAATGGAAGCCTGTTCAGAGATAATTTGCAAGCGGAAAGAAGGGCTTCATTCAAGATGAATAAATCATTTGCTGCAAATAGTTCCCCCTGACTCTATTAGAGAACATTGATTCGGTTTCTTGGGTGCTTTAAAATGATTTGCTCTTAGCATTCTGCCTTCTCCCCTTACACTTTTTGATACATTATTATGGGTTGGTTGCTTGCCTTTATGACTCCTACTTTCCTCCATGTTGCCTCGGCATGACAGCTTAATTGTTTACCATGAATTCCAGCACCAGTAATGGCAGCTAATTTAAATAGGCCAAAGTAAATAGTGGACCTCTACCCATAATAATATAGGCCAGGGTATTTTGTTTTGTTGAGCTTCTCTTTTTTTAAAAAAATCCTCTCACTGGCTTTGCCCATATACCAGACAAATGGCTTCATTCGGCACAGTTATTTGTAAAAAAATGATTATTATCCGAGGCATGCATCGGGTGCTTGCTAGCACTTTCCATACTCAAATAGCTTTATATAAAAGAATACCATTGTGATAAAAAATAATAAAAAAGCAACTTGCATAAAAATTGCCACAGTGGGTTAGACCAATGTTCTGTCTAGCTCAGCAACCTGTCAGTAGATATTGGCTTAACAGCCTTATCTCCCATAAGTTACAAGGTGGGTCTTTTATTTACTTACTTAATACATTGCTTAGAATGATAGGAACACAAGGAGCTGCCTTGGGTGGAATCAGACTGTCTATATCAGGGTGGGGAATGTACAACCTGCAGGCCACATGCAATCCTGGAACCCCACTTTTGTGGGGCCCAAAACCTCCAGACAGTCCCCCAAAGCCCTTCAACCTCCCATATTATTTTCCCAGAGCAACTTTGGGATGATTTTCTCCTAAAAGCTACACTAAAATTCCCCAAACTATACACTCTGATGAGCAGATGTGGACCATGTGGGGCATGGGGGCAGGAGGGCAAGATCTCCACCCACGCAGTTGCTGACCAATGTTATACACCAATGGTTTCCAGCCTTGGGTACCCAGATATTGTTGATCTACAATTGCCAGTCTCTAATCACGAACCAAGCTGGATGGAGATTCTAGCACTTGAACTCTGGCAACATCTGAGGATTGGGAACCACTTGTCTATATACGAGGTAAGCTATTTTAGAGGAGATCCATCATGGTGTTGTAGTTTTGAGTGTTGAGCTAGGACTCTGGGAGATCAGGGTTCTAATTTCCATTCAGCCATGGAAATTCACTGGGTAACCTAAAGCAAGTCACACTTATTCAGCCTCAGATGAAGACAATGGTAAATCTTTTTTCAACAAATTTTGCCAAGAAAAATACCATGATGGGTTTGCCTCAGGGTTGACAAAAGTCAGAAACAACCTGAAGGCACATAACAACAACAGGCAGGCCTGTTCTATGCTGCCCCAGAGCATAGCACCAGGTTGAATGGTCTGAAGTTACAAGAAAGTAGATTGGAACTTCTTGGCAATAAGGGTGGTTGGGCAATGGACCAATTGCCTAGAAAGATGGTAGGGTCTTTTTGTCTAGAGGTCTTCAAAAAGAGGTTGGACAGCTACCTACTGGGGATGCTTTAAGTGGAAATCCTGCATTGAGTAGAGGGTTGGAGTCAATGGCTCATGAGCTCCCTCCCAGCTCTATGATTCTATTATTCTGTTCTGTGATTCTACATCAATAATAATTTGGGAGCTTGTGGGATTTTTTTTGTTTAACTTTCATTGAATCTTGAGATTCCCCAGCTGGATCGAAAAGATATACACTTCCAGTTAAGAATGCTTGACCTAATAATCTTGAGTCTCAGCACTGAACAGCCTTTCCACACCTGAATCCCTTCTGATTATTCTAGGACTTTTTTCAGTTCACTTTAATCCATATTTGGCACAAGGGATCAGTGTTTATCATTAAACAAATCTGGAGTCAGTTACTTTTCTTGTTCAACAGCTGAGTATCAGAAATTCTTCCTGATTTCAGGTTAAGACAGTTTGCTGCTGCTGTTTTGTGCTTTCAAGCTGATTCTAACTCACAGCAACGTGATCATAGAGTTTCCTTGGCAAAGTTTATGCAGGTTTGCCATTGCTTTCTTCTGAGTCTGAGCGAGTGACTTGCTCAAGGTTCCTCAAGAGGCTTCTGTGGCTGAGTGGGGATTTCAACCCTGCTGTCCTGGAATCTAGTCCAACACTCAAACCACAACCCCGGGCAGACTGGCTGTTTGATACAGATAAGGCCTAAAGATCCACTACCAAACTTAATGCAGAAAGTCTGAGTTATGTAAATTTACTCATACATACATGTTTCATATTCACAATCACTACTTAGTCATGATTAGGACCCTATTGCCCTGATTGTAACACCCCCTCCCCAAACCTACTTTGCTGGGTGTCAGGTACACGGGAAGAACAAGGTCCATTCTGCCAGCAATTGGAGTGTGGGTAAAAACATTTCCATCAGGTGGGGACTCAGGAGAGGTTAAGTACCTGATACAGAGTTCTGGCCAAGATTTTCCTCCTTTGCCATTTTTTTCTTGATTCCAATGGTGGGGGGGAAATTAATTTTACCAATGCCAGGTTTGTTGTAGCTCTCCCCTCATACTGCAGGGACATGTCAGAGGGCATGGAAGGCTCTCTCTCAATACACCCAGGAGATGTTTCTGGAGCAACAATCAGCTGTCCACATTTGTGGGTTTGACTTTAACAGATTTGATTATCTGTTTCTTCAACCCCTACCCCCCCCCCCAAATATACCTCAGGCACTTCTTTCCCAAGGAACCTGACTTCTTGGCAACTCCAACCAGTCCACACAGCCTTTTAAAAACCCGTCTCGGATCCTCCACCTCCACTCGCTGCTGCCTGGCCAACTAAGGATGGCTCCCAGCCCAGTCTCTCAGCACTACAAACCCTCTCCTGATGTCCCCCCCCACAACCAAGGAAGGAGGTGGGTGAGAGAGGAAGTACAGGGGCATCATGACGACTCACCCCCATTCCCTCTCTTTTGCCTAACCTGGTTTGGAACCTGAGTGTCCATTCTTCCCACCATGTCTTGGCCCCCTTCCCCTCCCTCCCACACACATTTTGATATTTGGATTTTTTCTACTTTTATGGAGGTCCAGTGCCCCTAATCCTGGTGAATGTGGAGGCCTGACTGTAAAGCCTTTCATAGAGAAAGTAATTGAAAACTGACTGCAAATTAAAATTTTAACATTTCTGCAATGTCTCGTAGATGCTTCAGTTGTTTTTGACCAACCATAAGGGTCATTCCTCTGCATTTTTTTAATCAGTCATTTTCTTACAATGAGGCCACTGAATGTTACAGTGATGATGCAGTGATGTAACCGCCCCCATACTGACTTAGAACATTCTGAAGTTGCAGTCTAAAAATAACTTTTCCAAGCTCTGAAGAGAAGGCTTATGAGTTGAGTCTCTTTCTCTGAGAGCAAACCTTTTCCCAACCCTTGGAAAGGAAGATCTAAAAATCTCGATGGCCACTGGAACATCATCCCCCAAACCACAGGACTGTGCCTAGCTCACCTGTTTTTTCTAGTTTGAAAGGCCAAAATATGACCAGCTCATGTTACAGGCAAAAGGTGATGAAATCTCATTTCTTTATAAACTGCCAGTGAACATTAAATAATTTCCCAGTGCTGCCTAGCATAAAGAAGCATTTAAGCTCCCCAACTTTGCTGAAATGTATTGGATGGAGGGGGGAGAAAGAATGGCAGGCAGGATATCCAAGTACATGCATTAACTATGGTAATTCTGTTCTTGTTGCATATAATCAAATCCTTTTAATGCTCCATTAGATTCTATCGTGATTATTCCCTCTCCTTTCAAACGGAGGTCTATGTTGTTGCTGTTTAACCAGTGTGTGCCAAAGAGCCATATTCAAGGGCACAAGGCCAGAACAACATACTTAGTGACAGAGCCGGGGTCAGGGAACTCGAATGGTTGCCACACAGCTGCAAAGCGAGGGAGCAATTTATAGCAGAGATGTGACATGAGGTCGTGGGGAGAGGATGCTTAATTCTTTCTCTAGCCATCATTTTCCCCACAGCTGCCACAACCTCTACCACATCTCCTTCCCTTGTCCACTTTTTCTGACGCTATAGTCCTAGATGTGTTCAGAGAATGTTATTTTAGTGTTTGACACAACCGTGTTGAGAGAGTCAAGGAGGAAAGATTGTGGCAGTACAAAAGCCTCCCGGAGAAAGCTGGGAATAGGTTAAGCCTCATTTTGCTGCTCCTTCAGTAGTCACCATTCCCATGCCCCGCTTTGCAACATTATTTTCATTAGTTAGTCCATTAGTGATATGTACACTTTGCCTCTTTGCCAAAGTGTTCAAGATAGCATACATAAGTCCCCTCCTCATTTTTACGTTCACAACAGACTTCTGTTACCCTAAAAGGCCATTGCCTTAGAATGTGGGGAAATTATAGCTCAGAAAAGGCCTGAGAGAGGAGGGTAACAGTAGGATCTTTTCAACTATGTATACCAGTACTAACTACTGAGGGGCTCCAGTTTAAAGATAAACAAAGTATTTATTTTTTTTTTTTGGAATCATCGAACACACAGGAAATCAGACACTCTAAGGCTGTCAGGCTATCAGAAAGTGAGGCATGAAAGGCTGGATAGAGAGAGAAGGACTGGGTGGAAAGGGTGATAGTTACCAGTCCTAAAGAAGAAGGTTGAAGAGGAGTGGCACAGACAGTGTCTGAGGGTAGAAAGAATGATCAGAGGTCTGGGCACCATGTATTACGTCCAAGTACTACAATTTGCTGGAGCCAAAGCTAGGGTTATCTACCCTGTTTCCTATCTTGAAGGAGAGTGTGTAGGCAAAGCTGTAATTTCTTTCTCAAAGAAGTCTGGAATGGGCTGATTGCCTTAACTCTAGGTGACAAAACGTTGATGGGAATCATGACAATCTCTTAACGTCTGGTTGAGTAGAGGATCCAGGAAAGATTTCTATAGGGTGAAATCACAGGATTCTCTCTGATTGCTTTACCTGGGTGGTTTTGCCTTTCATTGTACTCGAGTGTGCTTGTAGCCAGCGGTCTTGAAAGGATCACCATAAACCTATTAGCATTGGGTTTTCCTGCCTAATCCCTTCTGAACTTATGACCTGACTATGTCTAAGGCCAAACTGACCTGGCAACATGCTTCCAGCCAGCGCTGGAAGATATGAAAAGGTACACCCTGCAGGATAGGAGTGTAGGGTAGGCTAACACTTCTGTGGGGGTCAAGGTGAATGAGAGTGACTGGCTGGGTGAAAGAGGGAATTGTGGCAGGTGTTGCTTATCACAACCAGGTAATAAGCAACACTTGCTGAAATCCCCTTTTAATACTGCCATTAAAGGCAGAGGAGCCAACAGAAGCTTTCGCTCTGGCAACATACAGTCATTACCCTTCAAAAGAAACTTATTACAGATAACCATGTAAAGGGATCTTGTGGTACCTCTGAGACTAACCGAGAAAAAAAAGTTGGCAACATAAGCTTTTGTAAACTTAAGTCTGCTTCATCAGATGCGTGGAGTTAAGTGTGTAGGAACAGACCTTTATGAGCAGGCTATAAATGGGAATACCAATAGAAATGCAAAATTTGTGACCAGTTCAGTTTGAACAAGATCCCTGTGCATATTGATCCACAGTAACACCTCTATGTGTTTGAATTTTACCATCACTGGTAATCATGTTACTTTTTGTAACTCATTCTTTCCCAGTTTTGGCACAGTATGGGTAATCAGAATGATCAGCAAAAGTGAGAGGGCAAAAGTGTTTAACTAAGTCTGGGAAAAAGTTCTAATCTTTCCTGCTTTCTTCTTTTAACACTCTCATCCTCTGCTCTGGTCCCAGCACATGAAAGGCCAGCAAACATTTTGCCTTTGCTCCTGGGGATTTTCCTCTTTTGTGTGCTTATGCTTTTGGCTGTGAGTCTATACTACAGCAGCATGAGGCAAAATTTCAAAGTCTTGGAAGAATTTCACTCCCAGCTTGTTATCGTCATCCTTCAGATCAGACACGTTGCTTTGACATGTTGGACTTGGTTGGTGAGGCAATAGACAGCCGTCCGTGTGGAATCATGCCGGGCTGGAGACAATGGGCTACTTTACTTCAGGACAACTTCTGAAAGCATTTGAAGAAATAAAGCCTCTTTTTTTTTTTTAACTAAACAGAGAAGGAGTTGTTGTCTTCTTGTCGAATAACAGAGCTATCTACTGTGGCTGCTTCCTGTTTTCTGTAGTTGTTTGGTTTCTGCATTTCCTTCTACCATACAGTTACCATCATGGACTGGCTTTCTCAGTGGCAATGACAGGTCCAATAAATGAGATACCGGAGCTTGGTTGGTTGGTTGGTTGGTTGTTGATTTATTTATTTATTTATTTATTTATTTATTTATTTATTTATTTATTTATAATTAGGGCATTTCTATATCATGCTTCTGCCCACCAAGGCCGCTGTGGCAATGTACAATGGATACAAAACACTGAAAACATTAAATACCTAGATGAAAACATTTAAAACAAACCAAAAAGCATTCATTAAAAATAATTGAAAACTAGTGAGAGAACATTCAAAGGCCAAAGGCTATGAGGAACAATTCTAGCTGTCCCCCAAAAGCTCAGAAGAGACCAAGTCATCCTGAATTCTTTCGGTAGTGTCATGCCCTGGATAATTCACAATCCGCAAACTCCACTCTGGGATAGACAGTGGTGCTTATTTGTAGTAAAGCAAGCTGGTGTAATTATTTCTCTGCAATCTCTAATATGCACACTATTGAGCATATTCTCATCTTAATCCTGGTTTTGTGTGGGAGCCGCAAACAAAGATAATGAACATTTCTTAAATAAGAGTTCAGAAGCTAGACCACAGAAAAGATGTCTTCAAAACTGCTGATTTGGAAATAATAAACACTGGATCATGCTACAGAAGGTTTTGGTGGCACATGCACACACATTCATACAAATAGAATACACATCAGAATGTTTTGCCTTCCCTGCAATTCTTCACCTGTGTTTTTTTTCCCCCAAAAGCAAAAAGAACTTCAATTTCAGCCTGCTATTAAGCCCAAGAGGTTATTAGAATAGTTAAAACATCCATATTAGTGGGAATCCTTGGTGAGCCATGTAAAGGAAGCAGTTAGAGAAAAGAAGTCCTCCTTCAGAAAAACAGAAATGATTTTCAAATAAGGACAAACAAGAATACCAACATACAAAAATAAAATGCAGTGATGTAATACCAGATACCAGAAAAAGGGGAGGGGGGATTTTGAGGATAATGTTGCTAATCACATGAATACTGTAACTGCTCCATATTCACACTACACAACTAGGAAATTGCTGAGAAACTTCTTTGCAGAAGCTGCAGGATAGACACTCATACCTGAACAGATACTTTCAGGAAGACAGTGTGAAGGGCTGAGGAAGACAAGAATTAAAACTGAAATTCTAGAATTGGGGGGGAGATGTTTATTAAGATGGTGTGTTCTGCTCATAAGGAACAAGGAGCTTCCTCGTTCCCGCCCAAGAAAAGTTTTCAAAATCTCAAGTATTTTACTTTAAGAGAAGGTGAGTTAAGGGGACAACCCTAAGGTGAACTATCATGGGGTTTTCTTAGAAACATTTGTTCCAATGAGGTTTGCCATTGCTTTCCTCTGTGGCTGAGAGAATGTGACTTTGCCCCAAGTCTCCCAGTGAACTTCCTTGTCTGAGCAGGGATTCACACCCTCGTTTCCTGAAGTTTCCAATCCTCAAAACCCTACATTACACTGACTCTCATGACATGATAGAAGAGCATAAAATTTTGCATGAAGCAAAGAAAACAAATAGGACAAGGCTTTTCTTTCTGTCACTATCCTAGAACCTGTTTCACTATTCAATGAATTCAATGAAACAAAGTGGGGAACAAGAAGACAGATAAAACAAAATATTTCTTCCCAAAGATCATAATTAAACTAGGGATTCACCAATACAAGATGCAGCAAGGGCTACCACTTTAGACAACTACATTGGGTTGCAATAGCATAAATCTTCACATGCAAAGTTACATATTAATTGTGCTGCGCAATCCATGTATTGAATACCATTTGAACCAAGACATCAACTCTGCAACCAATGCACACTGAAATGTGTGTATGCATATCCATGCAGAGACATATGAAATCCATAATGTCCATCCATGCACAATGGCATCATATGGTCAACTCTGCTTCCACAAATTTGAACGATAACGATGCCCGTAGGTTTCTGTAGGGGAACTTATAAGACGTTGTTGCTGCAGCTGCTGTTTTGCCAGGCATCCAGTATTGCGGTAATAAACTCATAACCTAGAGTTATGGATCTGTAACTGCTCCATATTCAGTTATACTGCATATTCACGATCATGACTCTATTGCCATAGCCATGGCCTCCCAAACATATCTTAACAGCCCATAGCTGCATCTAGCAATGAAATTCTGTTCTGTTGCCAATCAAGAAACAGCAGGATGACATTTCCAGCTCCCTCTTGCCAGTGAGCCAGGCTTTGAGACAGGCCTCCTGTACCTGGAATCCCCTGTTGCTTCAGGACCACAACTCCCATCACTCTTGACTGCTTGCTATGTTAGATGGGGCTCATGAGAACTGTAACTCAAAATGCTGATAGGATGCCACGTTGGAGAAGGCTGCTCTATGATGACATTGAATCTCCACAAATAATATTATGCTGAAAGTCATTCTGAGAACTTAGTTGTCCTGTTGTTGAAATGGAAGATGGAATAAATCACTGGCTAGTTTCCCATCTCAAATAATGGCACCAGTCAAGCACATGCTAAGCAAGTGAGCTGTTCTTTCATTTCTGTGTTTGCTCAAGGGCACTCATTAAAGGGAGTGGTTTCTACATGGTGTGCCTCATGGGCCCTCACTAACTCACATCATGCTGGCAAAGGAAGCTGCCAATCCTTTCATTCTGTTTCTGCTAGAAGGGTTCCCCCCCCGGTCTTTTATTGTTTCTTTTGTTTTGCATTTTTAATATAATATTTTCTTCTGCTAAGCCTCTCATCGAATATTTGCTACTGGGTGGCTACATGCATTTTAATAAAAATATAGTAAGAATAGGAACAAAATAATACTGTAGACTTTAAAAAGAAAACACAGTAAGAATAGATTACCAATATCTATCTATCTATCTATCTATCTATCTATCTATCCATCCATCCACCTCTCTCTCTCTCTCTCTCTCCCTCTCCCTCTCCCTCTCTCTCCCTCTTCCTACTATATATACGGGGGTATAAGTCAACCTCATGTATAAAATGAGGACAGGTTTTAGGGCCAAAATTATGGATTTCGATATGACTCATGGATAAATTGAGGATCATTCCAAAAAGAGAGGAAAACACCAGTGCTATGTCAGAGGGCCAATCGTCCCTGGTCACAACTGCCACCATTTTCTCCCCCAAGCACTAAGAAAAGCCTTCACCACTCTCCCCAGAGAAGAGGGTGGGTCTTCCTTTTAATAAAAATCAAGGTAAGGTATTAACTCTTATCAAGAAAGTAACCATCCCCTTCTCTGAGTAGAATGATGAAAGGCAAGGGCTTAGTCCATCCTGGAAGAATCCTAAACATAGTACTACCACCACCGTGGTGGTGTATTTCAGTCTTTTACTCCAAGTCTCAAGTCAAATCTCAAGTCAAGTCTCAAGTCCCTGAAGATACTTTCAAGTCAAGTCTCAAGTCTGGGAGCCAACTTTATACTCCAACCTATATTCCAGAATTTTTGGACAGAGCTGTTGCCCTGCTTGCTGGGAGTCCCTTTGGAAATTCCCAACGCCTGTCAAAATTATCACTTGTGGGGAAAATTAGCTATGAACACTGCTGTAGCAATGCAAAGAGAGCAAGGTAATTAAGGATCTTGAGCCCAGTTTTACGGAGCTGGATCACAGAGAATCAGGCTGACTGTTCAGATTTAAGTATTTTATTGAGATAGATGTAAAAATCCATACAATCACTCAGCAGCACTCACACAATCGTACTAGATGCTATAGAAATTAGAAAGAAGTGAAAATTAAGAGAGAGAGAGAGACATAGGGGTTTGGGAAATACTGTACCAATCCAGAAGTCTTCGGCTGGGAAAAGACAAGCAGAGAGCCCAACTCAGCCTAAGGGAAGGACTGAGGGGAGCTTTCCACTGGCACAGGAACTGCTTGCAACTCTGGAAGAACTCCAAAATGGAGGAGAAAAAGAGGTTCTAGTTATAGAGCTGAACATGTCCTGGGGACCAGATGGCTGCATTTTTATGAAGATGGGTCTCAGCTTTGTACTTCAAAGAAAATACAGCCAGGCATCCTTGTAGTTTCCTATAAGATGACTATCTCATCCGGGGATGCATACCTCCAATGTGTCACATTCCTGGCTGTTTGAAATGTTAATTTGATCCCAGAGACCTCTTGTCTCCTGTTGGCATGATTATTGCTGAAAATCCATTCAAATGGTCTGTGAGAATCATTTTCGAGATTCACCTAGGATGCATGACAGAAAACAGGGCTACCCTTTGATATGTATCCATAGTTCTGTTTGCCTGCATGTCCTTCCTGTAGATCTCTATGGCTCACTATGTTTGATATAAAATAATTATGCTCCTCAGTACATAGTATATAGGTTGGTAACAGAGCCCAAGTCAGTTTTAATGATTTACGCAGAGTCAGCCCTCTGCATTTGTGAATTTGCCATCTGCAGCTTTGGACATGGGGAATAGCATCCTTCTTACTTCCTATTTTGAAAGCTGGAAGATTTTTCAGAAGTAGGGAATAGGATCCTTCTTACTCTGCTTTAATGAAACTTCAAAAGTTTTAGAAGGAAGGACCCTTCCTCTTCAAGCAGGTTACCTAACACATTTGCTGTTTTCCTCTGAGAAATGCACCCTGCACTCTGGGGGCAAGTATTGTCTTCTGCTCTTAGGAAAAGTTTTAGAAGGCTCCTCTGATGTGCAGCAGGGAAAGGCTGCTGAGCAGACCTCAAGCCCGCCTCAAGGCCATTTGCCTAGCTCATTTGCTGTTCACCTCTGAGAAAAATGCCCACTCTTTGGGCTTGAGACAGATTGTCATGTGATCAGTAGGCAAAAAGAGATGAAAACATTGTTCAAAGTCATGAGGTTTCTGGATGAACATGTTATGTTACTGAACCAAGGGCAGCAAGTCAGTTGCTAAAAATATACAAGTCTCGAGTTAAGTCG
The DNA here is from genome assembly GCA_948474755.1 of Ctenosaura bakeri. Lineage (NCBI taxonomy): Eukaryota > Metazoa > Chordata > Lepidosauria > Squamata > Iguanidae > Ctenosaura > Ctenosaura bakeri. The sequence goes on along the minus strand of CAOLHI010001220.1, from coordinate 343,878 downwards.
TCAAGTGCATTACTTATTATCGAGTCGAGTTAGAGTTGAGTCACTGAAGTGACATAAGTCCAACTTGAGTCCAAGTCAGTCAACACGAGTCTTCATCACTGCCACCTCTCCTATTCTGTTGGTGCTCCTTTAAGGAGAAGCACCAAATAGCTGCCACCATCTCAAAGTAAGGCAGGAATGGGTAAAGTACAGGCTGCTGGCTGCATTTGGCTTCCAGGAAGGTCAAAAATGTTTTAAAAAGTTTTTTTCCCAAAAAAAAAACTTCCCCAAGTAGCTTCTAGGGGCAATGGGTGGAATTTCCACCAAACTTTTCTGCTTCCCTGCCATTTTTGGGCCAAGAGAGATCTTTTTAAAACCAAGAGATAAACTTGGAAGGTTATTTCTGGTCACTTTCTATTTTTAAAAAAGCACTCTCTTGGACCTAAAATGATCTGCCCCCTCATAAAAACATGGTGAAAATACCCCTCACACACTTTAAAGATGGACATTTGAGGAGCAAAAACCATTTTTTGTGGTGGGGTGGTACAGTCAGGGTGGCACCTTAAGGTCTCCTGTGGGCTAATATGTTCCCCAGCCTCCCATCAATGCTCACCCTTGAAGCAAGGCTTGGACAGTTCTCGAGGACAGCAAATTTATAAGCTCCAACACAGCTGTTTTGACAAGTTGCTCTACTGCTCAGAATTAAGGAAAACGCAGGGGCTGTTCCCTCTCAATGATATCATCCCCTAGCCCATTCTGATTGGTTACTTGAGAGTGTGATATCATAGTGAGCCCTGGGATCTTGGGCAACACAGCCAGTCCTGTTGGTGACATAAAGTAGGAGTTATGTGAAAAGGATCTAGGGGTCTTAGGAGACCATAAGCTGAACATGAGTCACCAGTGTGATGTGGCAGCTGACAAAAGCCAATGCAAGTCTAGGCTGCATCAGTAGGAGGTTAGTGTCTAAGTCAAAGGAAGGGATTCTATTCTACTTTGGTCAGACCCCACTTGGAATACTGTGAACAGTTCTGGGCACCACAGTTCAGGAAGGCCATTGTCAAGCTGGAACACGTTCAGAGGAGAGCAACCAAAATTGTAGAAGGCCTGGAAGCCATGACTTATGAGGAATAGTTTAGGGAGCTGGGTATGTTTAAATATTTGAAAGGATGTCATAGGGAAAATGGAACAAGCCTGTTTTCTGATGCTCCAGAGATGAGGACATGGAGCAATGGCTTCAAACTTCAGGGAAAGAGATTCCATCTAAACATTAAGAACTTCCTGATGATAAGAGCAGTTAGACACGGAATACGCTACCTGAGAATGTGCTGGAGTCTCTTGCTTTGTAGGTTTTTAAACAGAGGTTGGATGACCATCTGTTGGAAATTCTTTGATGGTGTATTCTTGCATGACAAGGGATTGGACTTGATGGCCCTGAAAGTCTCTTCCAGCTGTGTAATGCTATGATTCTGTATGTTTGGCCAAATGGAAACCAAAAGAAAAGTGGAGGCTGGTGAGACAAACAGTTATAGAATCATAGAAACATAGAGTTGGAAGAGACCAAAGCATGCATTTTGGAAGAAGTCTTGACGTGCTCTCTAGAGGACAGGATCAAAATTCAAAATGACCTGGACAGATTGGAGAGCTGGGCCAAGGCTAACAAAATGAAATTCAACAGAGAGAAGTGTAAGGTCCTACACTTAGGTAGAAAAAATGGAATACAGAAATATAGGATGGGGGACATGTGGCTGGATAGCAGTACGTGTGAGAGGGATCTAGGAGTCTTCATAGATCACAAGCTGAACATGAGTCAGTAGTGTGATGCGGCAGCCAAGAAAGCCAATGCAATTCTTGGCTGCATCAATAGGAGTATGGTGTCTAGATCGAGAGAGGTACTGGTACCACTCTACTCTGCTTTGGTTAGACCCCATCTTGAATACTGTGTCCAGTTCTGGGCACCCCAATTCAAGAAGGACATGGTCAGGCTGAGCAAGTCCAGAGAAGGGTGACCAAAATGGTGAGGGGCCTGGAAGCCATGCCCTATGAGGATAGACTTAGAGAACTGGGTATGTTTAGTCTGCAGAAGAGAAGGTTAAGAGGGGACATGATAGCCATGTTTAAATATTTGAAGGGATGCCATGTAGAGGAGGGAGTGGGCTTGTGTTCTTCTGCTCCAGAGACCAGGACAAGGAGCAATGGATTCAAGCTGCAGGAAAGGAGATTCCACCTGAACCTCAGGAAGAACTTCCTGATGGTCAGGGCTGTCCAGCAATGGAATATGCTGCCTCAATGGAGTGTAGTGGACTCTCCTTCCTTGGAGGTTTTTAAGCAGAGGCTGGATGGCCATCTGTCGGGATTGCTTTGAGGGTGTTCCTGCATGGCAGGGGGTTGGACTGGACGGCCGCTGTGGTCTCTTCCAACTCTACATTTCGATGATTCTATGATTCTAGAAGGTTCAAAATGCTTTTGCTCACTTACACAAGCCTTACTTGACCTGCTTTTTTATGTCACTTGTGCATAGTGTTAGTTTTTAATAAAACATCTGCTTAAGTACATTGGCTTGCTCTTCCTTTTTGTGCTGTACAAAACTGCCTCTATTCTTTCCGTGTTATTTCTGCCTCTGGTACCACTCAGTTCATCTGCTTAATTCATTATGGTCTTACCGATATTGCTGAAAGAGAAGGAAATTGGAGATTTAACAGCAGCAGCCAGAAAGGTTTTGTTGTTGTTTGCCTGGTTGTCTTCATTTTTTGCACAGCAGCATGTCAACAGAATAACTGTACTTAAAACAATAATGAAATGCAATTCCAGCAGCACCAATATCAGAAAACCATCACCATAACTCCCTCCAGTGATTCCAAAGACACTGAGGGAAAGAGGAATGTAAAACTGAAAGCCTGACCTGAGCACAGATGTCATTTGTTATGATAGCTCATCAAGCATAGGAAAAAAGCAAGACAGCTCAGAGAAGAGGGAAGAAAATATTGTAATACTGTCTGACTGTCAAATTTGTGCTGAATTCCTCAATTCCATGCTGAATTCTCTGCTCTGGTGTTGAATTCCCCCTAACCGATGGTCTGATGTCATCATGTGTGTGTTTTCAAGTCACCTGTTGACTTAATCCCATGAATTTCACAGGGTTTTCTGAGACCAGGAAAACTCAGAGACGGTTTGCCATGGCCTTACAGCACCTGGTATTCCTTGGCAGTCTCCTATCCAAGCAACAACCAGGGCTGACCCTGCTTAGTTTTCAGGATCGGATGGGATCTGGTGCCTTCTAGGTATTTAGGCATTAGACGAATTTATTTCCCACAGCTTGGAAAAGTTCCTTTTTAAAATAACAACGCACAGAACCCCTTGTCCAAGCTGTCTGGGGACTTTGAAAGTTATTCCAGAAAAATAGCTTTAATATGATTTGATTGTTTCCCCTTTGTCAACAAATGATGCAGAGTGGACTAGGGAAAAACCATGCAGCCTAGCTCAGGACATAAGATTAAGGCCATTTCCGCACTAGACTGTTATAGTGCTATTATTCCACTTTCAACATCCTGTGGAATCCTGGGGTTTGAAGTTTAGGGAGAAGCCTTTGAGGTGGTGACCTTGAGCCAGTCATTCTCTCACCCTAATCTACATCACAAGGAAAAGTGAAAGGAGTAGAGTCATGTACTCCTTGAGCTCAAAGGAAAAGTCAGCTATAAATATAGCAAGTAGATAAATAGAAAGAAGGACTGGTATGGAACCTTCTAGACAAACCAGTTTCTCTGTAAAATTGCAGCCTCTAGCCCACTTCTTCAGTTAACACTCTAGCCCACGTCTACCATCTTTTCGCCATTTTGAGACCTTGGAAATATTTAGGCCATTTCCACACGGGGTAATAAAAACGGTGCAGTGCATCCTCCACGGAGGACATCTGCAACTTGGAGCGGACTGGGTCCGAACTACTTAGTGTAGATCTGCACCTCAGTCCACTCCAGAATGACCCCAAGTGGTCCTCCTGCGTGCTTTTGAAAGACCTGATTTTTCGGACCAATGCGACCCTATGATCTGCCGAGGGTGGGCTTTAGGCTAGCGAGCTTCAGCAGTTGGTTGAAACCCACAACCAACTGGAAGCTGCCATTTTGGACACCGGAGCAGAGCAGATCAACAACCACGTACTGCTCCAGAGCAGCCTGGACCGGACTGGGGAGCCAGAAGATCTGGTAAGTAGCGGCGCGGGGCGATTCCCTCACCCCATGTGGAAATGGCCTTAGACTAAAAACTCAGCATGGACATGTGCCACTTAGGGGATTCTGGGAGCTTTAGTCCAAAAAGTAACTACCGTATTTGCCAGCTTATTAGACATACTAGTGTATAAGACGAACCCCCCTTTTCACGGGGTATTTTTCAGGATTTTTTAGTACCCTGGTGATGCAAAAGGCACAGGAAAAGAGGGGAATGAAAAAAGTCCTGCACCAGGCTTCTCCCACCCCCTCCCTTCTTGTTTTGCCTGGGCAGGGAGAACTCCTTTCGCTCCCTTTCCCTTCCCTATGCATTTAGTGTGACCACATCTGCCAGTGTATAAGGGGCACCAGCATACAAGATGCACCCCATTTTTAGCAGGTAATTTTTAGGGGGGGAAGTGTGTCTTATACGTTGCCACAGACTTTTCCTTAATACTCTTTCCTTCCGTGTCTTCACAATACTGTCAGTGATGACACTAAGTACCATTATTACATGCCTTCAAATCAACTCTGACTTATAGCAACTTTATCCTCAGATTTTCCTTGGCAAGATTTATTCAGAGGAGGTTTGCTGTTGCCTTCCTTTAAGGCTGGGAGAATGTGGCTTGCTCAAGGTCACTGAGTGGGTTTCCATGAATCATATCACAGAATCATAGAGTTGGAAGAAAACACAAGAGCCAAACAGTTCAATCCCTGGCCATGAAGCACTGCTGACAGATGGCCATCTAGCCTCTGTTGAAAAACCTCCAACAAAGGAGACTCATTCTGAGGCAGTGTATTCCACTGTCAAACAGTAATAACCATCAGGAAGTTCTTCCTAATGTTTAGGTGGAATCTGTTTTTAGTTTGAATCTGTCGCTCTGTGCCCTAATCTCTGGAGCATCAGAAAACTCCGTCCTCCATATGACAGCCCTTCAAATATTTAAACACAGCTATCATGTCATCTCTTAACTTTCTCTTCTTGAGACTAAACGTATCCAGCTCCCTAAGCCACTCCCCATAGGCATGATTTCCAAGCTTTTTACTATTTTGGTCAGCCTCCTTTGGATATTGCTGAGATGGGATTCATAGTCTGGTGTCCCACAGAACCAGTCCGGTACTCAAGATACTACATCACAGTGGCTCTCTCGTTGCTGCTATGTCACTTTTCCTTCTGTGTTTACTTACAAAATGTTAAGAATGATCGTGGGGAATCTCCTTTGGCTTCCTACAGCATCCTGTAACCAAATCCCATCGGCTCTGTGACACTGCTACAAGGTCAAATCAGAGCAGGGGAGATATTTTCTTCCCACCCTCTGGAATTTTGAGTATAAAAAGATAAAAGAAAAGGGAAGAAAGAGTAGTGCCTAGTAGCAAGAGAAGGACAAGACTGCATCATATCTGATAAATGGAGCAATCTTCTTTTGCTTCAGAGGAATGCAAACGTTAGCTGTAAAAGAAAGTGGAAAACAGCCTTGCAAACCAAACTTGTTCCTTTTTGGAATGCTCACGGTTGTTTGTCAAAGTTACATTTGTACTTGAGTTTAAGCATTTTGAATCCTCAGTAACAAAACACACATTTTCATTGGCCTTTGGGCATGATATTAAAAGCACATATCTTCCTGTCATAGTTCAAACAAGCACTGTGATCATAATTCCAAAAAAGCCCATTATGGATGTGTCCTTTAGAGAAAGAGGGTTTTCTAATTAGCTTAGTTCAGCAGCAAGTACATTTACCTTTCTGGGATGAAGCCAGCTTGCAGGCATGACTTTTCAGGACAAAAGGTGCATGAAGGAGGAAACACAGTGCAAAAGGAAGAGGTAGGACAGGCAATATTGGGCTAATATGTACAAAGCAGAGAACCAGAATGGTATAGTGCTTTGAGCATGGGGCTATCACTCTGGAGACCTGAGTTTGATTCCCTGCTTAGACATGAAAATCCCCTGGGTAACCTTGGGCTCTCAGCCCTTCCCTTAGGCCCCTCCCTAAACTGCAAACCCCAGGATTCCATAGGATGTTGAAAGTGGTATAATAGCACTGTAACAGCTTAGTGCAGACATGGCCAGAGTGAGGAAACAAGAAAGCTTACATGTGACTGAACACATCAGTTTAAAAAAAATACCAAGAACACAAAACCTTTCAGACAATTTATTAATATATGGCACCAGATCAGAAGCCCAATGTGCTCTTGGGGGGGTAGGGAAAAGCATTTAATATAAAACATATTTGTTAACAATAAACAACAATATGTATTTTAGGCAACCCTCCACTCACACAAAAACATAGAAAATATAGAGATAATATGGCCTTTAGTTCAGGTAAGGAGAATATGCCTTGCTACATCAGTTTTGCTTAAGGAGTACAAAGTATTACAACCAAAGAATAACAACTTTGATTTGTTGCACAACTCCCTCTTCAGTTCTCTATGAAATACGTAAGACTGTGAATTGTTAAAATTAAAAATAAAACTAAACTGTTTTCCAGTACGTATCATGCAATTCATGTCCAACTGAGCAATGAATAAAGATTCTAAAAAAAACAACACAAGGCTGGAATGTAAATTGTTCAGTGAGTGCTGGTACAAATGCTAAATTTGCTTTTCAATCTCAAATTCTTTATTTCCAATATCTGGGTCACCATGTTCCATGGCAGGAATTCAAATTTCATTTTTCTGTTTCAAATGTGGATGCCAATTTTCAGAAATCCACATTCACTGTCACTGAAGTATCTGCTAGATGACAGAGAAGGTGAGGCTGCCAAAAATGTCTGGAAAGTTACTCCATTGCTCCGTTGCAAGTAAAACCTTCTGCATCTATGTCACACAAATACCTTTCAACACAGCACCCACAGTTTTTCCTCATGTAAATAAAAAATACACACATCACAAGCATAGATTTGGCAATCAAAACATCCATCCTTGTTATTATGAATATGAAATAAAAACCTGGATCAGCAGAAAAGTACCATTAAGTTCACACTGAATTATTTTTCCCCTGTTCTTTCAATACAGGTCAGGAGGGTGTTTCCATTTAATGAAACAACTTTCCTTGCAGAAGGTCCAAGGTTTAAATCCCATGCATCTCAAATGGTTTTACATGGTAGCGCTTGTGTAGAGAACAGAGGTCTTTCTGACACACTGTAAAAAATCTCAGACTGGATACATTGGTGAAGCCTTTACATTTAGGAACAAAATTCAAACAATCAAATTTACCATTCTTTTGGAAAATGCACAGAGGAGGTAGCACAGTAGAAAGGGGAATAAGGATATCCCAGGTTGTAGCCACACTGCATAAATATAGCAGTGTTATACCACTTTAACTACAATGGCTACTTCCTATGGAATTCTGGGATTGGTAGCTTAGTGAGACTCATCTACGCTTTCTCTAGACTAGTGGTTCTTAACCTGGGGTCTGCAAAGCCCTGCTGCTGGACACCATCAGCAGTGGCAGCAACCAGGACAGTGAAGCAAAGGGGATGTAGGTGCCAAAACTGCTTCGCTATTTCACCAATGGACACAGCGGCAGGCATGTTGCATGTACCCAAACTATGACTCTGGACCAGGATATGAATCCCTGCTTGGCCATGGATACCCACTGGGTGACTTCAGGCAAGTTCACACTTTCTCAGCCTCAGAAAAAGGCAAAGGCAACAAATCTTGCCAAGAAAAAACCCATGATAGGTTCATCTTAGGGTTGCCATAAGTCAGTTTTCAAGGGGAGAAACAGGATGGCTAGAAAGAACTTCCCCCTATCAGCAGCACTTTGTTGTTCTGTGCCTTTGAGTCACTTCTGACTTACGTGAACCTATTACAGGGTATTTTTTTGGCAAGATTGGTTCAGTGGGGGTTTGCCTTTGCCCTCCTCTGAGACTGAGAGAATGTGACTTGCCCAAGGCTACCCAGTGTCTAAGGGGGGATTTGAATCCTAGTCTCTAGAAGCCAATAAATAAATAAATAAATAAATATTTGAATATTCAAATCTATATTTAATTTTTTATATCTCAAGTCTTGGGGATTCCTGGCAACAAATTATATTTAAAGAGGGTCTGCAGTAAAAGAAAAGGATAAGAACCACTGCTCTAGAGCACTTCTTTGAACTTGAGCACTAGAGCTCTCTATAGCAGAGAATTCTAATTATTTCACAAAACTACAAATGCCAGGATTCCATAGGAATGGCAGTGAAAGTGGTATCAAAGTGTTACAATTGAGTAGTGTGGATATACTCTCAGGGAAAGGCAAAATGTCCTCAAAATGACAGAAATGGTTTAGGTTGCTGTTAAGATTGATCTTAAAATGAGATGCTGATGTATAAAGAGTCTACACTTGGGCAAAATGAGAGGTATGAGATACTGAGGGGACCCCTCAGAATTCTGCTTCTCCAAATTTGCTACAAGTAGACCCCCAAATCTGCTGAATGGCAAATTTGGCAAACTTAGTCCTATTGCATGTGTAAGAAAGCACGCATAATTATGCAGTTTGGAGCTTGGTTATCTGAAAGAGTGCCCCTTCCCATATGCCTCTGTTTGTAATTTGTGATCATCATCAGAGGCCTTGTTTTATGTCTCACTATCCAGAGAGGTCAGGTGGCAGGGCACCTGGGCTGTGAAACTCCTTTTGTAAGAAGACCACACTACTCTCTTTATTATTATAACTGACAGATATAGAAAGAAATAAGGATAGCAGCACTAAGTTTTAGCAACAGCTTGGAAACACTGGCCCTTTCCACACTATCCTGTTATAGTGCTATTATTCCACTTTCATCATCCCGTGGAATTCTGGGGTTTGTAGTTTACTGAGGCCAAAGAGCTCTCTGGCTGAGAATTTTAAAGGCCCCTCCTTAAACTGCGAACTCCAGGATTCCATAAGATGTTGAAAGTGGAATAAAAGCACAAGCCCTGATGGCACAGTGGTTAAATGCCAGTACTGCAGCCACAATGTTATGAGTTTGATCCTGCAGGGCTCCAGGTTGACTCAGCCTTCCATCCTTCCATAGATCAGTAAAATAAGTACCCAACTTGTTGGGGGCAATCAGCTAAAATACATTGTAAACTGCTTAGGGAATGCTTTGCACTAATAAGTGGTATAGAAATGTAACTGCTATAAAATAATAGCACTATAACAGTTTAATGAGGAAATAGCCATTACATTTTTTGGATTAAAACTCCAAGAACCCCCCAGCCTGCATGGGATTGGAGAAGCTGCAGTCCACAAATTTACGTTCCTACGTTCCAGAACTTTGGTTATATGGAAAGGCCTTGCAGAAATTATCCTCCAAGTTTGAAATGGTAACATCAAGAAGGAACTCTTTAAGATTTGGGAGTCTAGGGATAACAGTCCTTTCCTAGTACAAAAAGGTTAAATATATTTCCTTTGCCATAAGATTTGTGTGGTTTGCAATAAAATCAATTCAAACTATTTTTTTAAAAATGGAGGGGGAGAGTATCCAGGGGCCACATATAGACTAGACAATGACAGAATCCTTGGGGAAGGATTTTACATTTCTAGTAGAGAAATGACCAGCACTGTGATGTCTATGGAGGAAAGGCAAGGTCTCCTAGGGACTGCAATGTATATGGAACACAGATTCACACTGCACTCCTTTCCTGCATGATCCTGCGGGTGAGGATGTGCATGGTCATTGAAAAGAGAGAAGGTTTTGTACCCATCACTCTGCACTCAGTAGCCCTTTTCACAAAACAGTCCTCTGTCATCACCCCTGAAGTGGCTTAATTTGCCAAAGTAAACCATTACTGTTGTATATTTGGAGAGAGATTTCCTAACCAGGATTAAAACGACAAACCATGGTTCGTGCTAACCATGGTTTAATCCATACTTAAATCTGTACAACTTCACCGGGAATCCTTGATCCTGAAAACAAATCCTAATCCCAACACATGCAGGTGTGCAAAATGTTGAATATTCTAAAGGGTTAATGTGTGCGTGCATGTGCTGTAGCATAAGTTGTTTTTTTCTAGCAAAGTCTGCTAAGAGGGCACAGTGTCCTCTAATACACAGCTGGTGTTACATGTTTTGACAATCTAGTCTTCTATTCCATGGGAAAGTCCTAAGCCTGAGAACAGCTGTAGTTTACATGGAATGTGTCACATGATGTATTTGTATGGAAATGGTTTACTACTGGTTAAAAGTTTGTGTCTTGTTCAGTTTGTAACCTACCTACCTGTCTTGCTTTGATTTGTACTTTGCCTTTGCTTTTGAATTGCTTCATGACTTGCTGTCTAAAGCACATTGTTTTTATCATGTACCCAGCTTTGCTCTAATAAATAGCTGATTGAGCCTAGACGCAATGCGTGGCTATTTGCACAAGTGTGGCTTTGCACTCTGAACATACTCAGCAGCGCTCACCACACCATATCCAACACAAAATTCCTTAGACTGCAACTGTCATCCTTAGCAGTTGGATCGAAAGAAAGAAGTGTCTCAGTTCAACCATGAACTGACTGCCTAGCTAGATGCCTCTTTATTTTTTATACAGCTATACTCTTATATGCAGTAGTTTTGAAACAATTTCACAAAACTTATGAAAGCAATATCACATAGAGCACTAGTAAAGTAGACTATACCACTAAGTTTCTAGTTGCATATATGAAGAAGCAGGCATTATATATCAACTGCTTACAAGGCAAACTGTTCACCATTGCCTCTTTTACTACATTTTACCAAGCAATAAATAATATATTTCACATGCTAACCTCAAAGCTGAAGCTAAGCCAAAGTGCACTTGGTGACCTCTCAAGAAGATCTACAGAGCACACTAAATATAATGCAATGGCCTTTTTCCCCCACCCCACCCCCATCATTATGGTAAGCTAAAAAATTTCTAGTCAACCATGCTCCTTTGTACCTTCTCAAATAATTCCTACTAGGAGCACCCTTTTTAAAAAAAAATCACCAGCAACAACAAAAGTTGAAGCTGAATAAAACTACAAAAAATCAGTTTCATATTTTCTGCTTGGCCATTGATTGCAAGAAATTTAATTCAACGAAAGAATGCTTTGGTCTTTTTGGCTGTTTGTGGGGTGAATTTTTGGCAAATACTGAGTCAGAGACATTTTAGAGATCTCTCATCTTCTGCAAAAGATTTCATGATTTTTCCTATTCAGTGTTCCACATTCTGAAATCCTAGATTAAGATATGGTAGTGTGTTATTTTCCCCCACTTGTATATGAATGTAACATCTAGCTTCAGCTCTGCGGAAAACAAAAATGTTTCAGTGACTGTTCATATTGTAGTTATGCATAAATGTGAACATACGGGAAAAATATTGAACAACCAAGTTAATGCTGATAATTCACAGAAAATCAGAACTGCTTATGCACATGACTGAACAGCTGACAAAACACTGGAACATTTCTAGCATGCCAGCTCCCACTGGCTACATTAGGTACATTGACCACACTTTCAGCATATGGCCACAGCCATCAAAAGAGTAGAGCAGCACCTATGTAAAGCTGAATCTTGTGTATGGTGGCTGCTATATGTAACTTATTGACTCAACATTTTAAAGCAGGCCCTCCACCCTCATAGCTAACAATGCATGAGGCTGCATGAGGTGGCCCACAGATGTGTTTAAAATGTGGGGCTTAGTCTTCCCTGCTGTTTTTAATTGGCCTTATGCCATAGAAGCAGTAAGGCAGTATCTTAGGTTTCTGAGTTGGACTTTGTTGTCTAAGCTAATGGTTCCTAGACTTTGGTTCTCCCTGTATTTTGGGCCTCAACTCTAGAATCTCTAAACAGTTTATGATTCTGGGATCAGAAGTCCAAACTACATGGACAACCAAAGTGTGAGAACCATGGCTTCAAACCATGCAGTCAATTCCTACTGAGGTGTACCTTCAGCATGGTACATGGTACCATCAGCATGAGTCTGTAGGGTTTGCAATCTCTAGTTCATCCATACATCATCATGACCTTTCAGGTGATGGAGATGGGAAAACAGTTCCCATCGCCGCCACTGCCACCACCACCACCACCACCACCACCATGAAAATAACATTCTTGGATCCTGCCCTGGGAGAAAGGCAGGCTATACATTAAATTTAAATAAATAAATAAATAAATAAATAAATAAACAAACAAACAAACAAACAAACCAACCAACCAACCAACCAACCAACCAACCAACCATGATGTGGGCACTCAACAGATATCTTCTTATGTAGACCCTTGATGTGCACAATTCCTGACCTACACTCCTTCCCTTTGAGGGGAAAACACATTAATTGGGCATCCAGATGATTAGCCATTGGTGTGGAGTGCCCACATCATTAATGACATTGGGTTAGATCCAGATTTACTCACGCTTAGAACAAACCCACTAAAATCAGCAATTCTTAAACTAGCCATGACTTACTTTCTTCACTGATTTCAGTGGCTCTCCTCTAAGGATTAGATCTAACCCTATGTCCCCAAAACAGAGTTGAGACCAGCTGAATGTATGAACTAGATTTACATCTTCAAGTACCTGGAGAAGGAATATAAGCTGCAGTCCCCAACTGTAAAGCCAGTCAGATACTCCAAGCTGTTGATGGCAACATTGTGGAATTCATATCAAAGAAATGCACACAGTCTATTGTCTATGGATTGGTTCACACATAAATGTTCATCACAGGTGTTGCATCAAGGGATGTTTTGCCTATGTGATTGAGCCATCACTAATTAATCCCCAGAGATACTTGATACCCACTCTAACAGAATACTTTCTATTGGACAGAGAGTTTGTTTATTTGGCAGAAACTTGTTTAGTAATTAACTGAGATGTACATGTCTGTGTGAACCTTCATTATGGGTTGTGTTAGTTGTGCTATTTCTGCAGGTAACATCTCATAGGGTGCTTAATTCCAGATGCCCTTTCCTTACTTTAAAGCTTTCGAAAGCATGCCAAAAAATTTCCTTCCTCAAATCTCAACAGAAAATTTACAAAACCTAAAACCTGCTGGGCAGACCGGCTTATCTTCCCATTAGATCATGCCACTTTTCTCCTCCTGAAAAGAAGTTCGTGAAGAGGATCGTCCTAGCAAAAGCTCCTTCTCGTGAATCAGGCTATCCAGAAGGTCTTCCTGCCTGTAGTTGTGATAAACCTTCAAAAAGGCCAAAATGGTAATTCCTAGCCAAGTCAGCCAGGCAGCCCAGAGACCAAACTAGATGAGAGAGAGAGAGAGGGTGAGGGGGGGGAAGAGAGATTGAGAACTGAAAAACATCATAATCAAGCAATTTCTAGCACTAATTCTTAAACTAACAGTGAGCATGGCTTGAAGACATACAACCACAATCATATCTCTCCTAAAATAATGCTGCCCGACTTACTGGACAGCACATTTGTGGGTCATGGTCTCCTGTGCCATGTGGCTCCCCAGCCACATGTGCAGCTCTGCTGGGGCTTCCGTCTTCCCAGCAGCCCTCTGTAGCTGGGGAAGGCTCTCAGCCAATCACTTAAAGCTGGTTGGTTTGAATTGACTGGCTGCTCTCCAGGGCCAGAGCGGAGGGCAGTCTTCTCTCTGGTCCAGGGTCTGTGTATATTTTTCCCTGAGCCTCGCTGGAGGCTCAGTTCTTCTTCGTGCATCCCACCTTCTCTCTCACCTTCTCCTTTATTGACTGTATCCTGCATGTTGCCATCACGTTGTATCTTTACCTTTTATGTCACAACTTGTAAGGCAGTTGGCATAGGTCATGGATTCGGGTCTGTTATTTTCCCAGGTCTCCGGGTCCTGGGGATGGAGGTAGTAGCCAGGAGGGCAGAGTTGCCTCCAGGCATGTGCCATGGTTGGGGGTCTGCATCCTTGCACTCCTGATGGGGGGTCAGGCGGCCCCACATCTGACTCCTGTCAGTTCTGGTTCTGGGTTTATTGACTCATCAAGCAACAGGAGGGTTGACCAATGCCAGGATCCAGACCCATGCGCAAACCAACCCTGTTACGTTGTAGCCAATAAAGTTGTGGCCTATTTTCTCCCGAGTTGGTGTGTGGATTGTTTTGTTATTCCTCTGCGCCTCTCAGCCCTAAGCATGCAACTACCTTTTTTATATCTCAGGTTCTTTCAAACAGTCCTCCCAGGACTTGTTTTTCAAACCCATCACCTTCTTAGTTACCCTCTTCTGAAATAACCATTTGGCTTAAATGAGTGACTGAAGTAATCTCTTTCACCTAAGCCATTCTGCTTTTCAGTGACCACTGTTCCTGCATTCAGTTGCAAGCAGTCTTGTATGGAACAATAAGAAAACAATGAAGTATATGCATGAACCTCAGGTGAAACTCGGTTCAACGGATGATACTTCAGTGCAAGGGAGATGAACTAGACGACCTTTGGATCCTTTCCAGATTGACAACTTGTCAGTTCAATGAATGAGAGGCTCTTGGCACTATCATCTGACTTACCTGTGTGATGGCAAACTGGTCATAGAACGCTGAGTTTTCTAAATTCAGCTCAAGATCTATATCCTGTAATTCTTCACAGCTTGAGGGAAAAGCCATTTCGGATGAAAGGGAAAGAAACAAAAATCATTTCAGCAATTCCAAATGAGCTTCAGCTGAAACAGGTCTCCAAATCCTTTTCTATAAAGCTTCATTTTCTAGCCACAATCGCCCATTGCTATATTTAAAACCACTGGATGACAATTCACCCTGCTAGCCTTGAAAACACTGATAAACTTTCATATTACCGCCTTTCTCAGACTGTGCTGTGAAGTGAGACAGAGCTTAGCACTGCCTCATCATCTAAGGGAAGAAATAACAGAGCAAGGGCCAAAGTGTCAACCTCCCTTCTAATGTTTTGCCAAATGTTCCCATTTTTTCCAATTTCCTGCAGATCAAGAGCAAGAAAGAAAGTGCCTGAATGTTCCACCTGAATCTCCCTTCTGGAACTCAGCTGCAGGTTTGCCAAAGTCTTTCAAAATGGCCACCGAATAGATGACACACAGGGGTGACAGCCATCACAACCAAGACTTGCGCCATGCAAGGGCAAGGGATTTTTCAAGTGAGCACAGCACCCTGTTCACAGATTTGGAAGGAGAGTGTTCTTCCTGGGGCAGAAAAGACCACCAGTGGGGTCAACATTCTTCACAAAAGTATCTATCCTAAACCTCCTAAGATTCTTTTTATAACAAAGCACACCTTGCTTCAGAAACTCACATCCTTGTGAAACTTGAGAAACATCTTGGAAAGATAAAATCTGTACAAACCTTAATTTAAAAAAAACGGGAACCCTTTAAAATAAATGCACAATAATAAGCTAAGTGAACCCTTCAATTCAACAAGGAAATACATACACAGTGCATGGATTAAAATGTATGCAAAAATGTGCATTTGGATGTCATTTTCTTGTAAAAAGAAAAAAAAAAAGCCTTGCAACCTGATAGAAACCAAAGATGGGAATGAGGATTTGGAAAAAAATGGGAATTTGGAAAAAATGCAATTAAATCAAGCCTGGGAGATTTTCAAATCACTCTTGACTGATGGAGGCTTTCTTGGGTTGGTGGGTTGTTTTTCAGAAACAGCCTCTCTCTGAATACTAGATGTTTAGACAAGCAATACAGAAGGGTTGTAACTATCACCCCATTCTCAGAAGCATCCAGGCAGCTATTTCCAGAAACAGAAACTCTGATTTAAAAAAAAGGGGGGGTGAGTAGCAAGCATTGCTTATGGAAGAGGGTTTTCCATCCTCTTCCCCACATTAACTATTTGTACACCTTCTCAACAGAAAAAAAAAAGGAATACCTGAAAAAGTTGGGCTTAGACTACAACTCCCAGAGTTCTCCAGCCAGAATGGGGAATTGTGGGAGTTGTAGTCCACAAAGGAAGCTTTTTCTTTTCTTTTCTTTTTTCCCAGGCTCAGTTGGAGGTGTCTCAGATGGAAAGAAAAATGGGAGTGCATGATGCCTGGTATGTGGAGTGAGGAGAAGAGCCATCTGAATGGGCACTCAGAGGGGTGAAGCAGGAGAAAAAACAGAAATAAAGCAGAAAGGAGGGAGGTTATTAAAAGACCAGAAGTAAAGGAAAAGGGGAAGGACTAAGGGATTCCTAATGTAGGTCAAGTTGATACTTCTGCTAGTCTATAATAATAAATGTGGGAGAATGTGCATCTGTATGTAAACACTATAGCTTCAAGAGAGTAAAGCCCTGACATCTGACGCTTGATAGGGCTATTAAAGGCACCAAGGGGCGCACTTCAAGAACTTTTGCTTTCTAAAATGACTTAATTAATTGGATTTTTTAAAAAAATCTGTTTGTAACCTGCAGAATCATCTTCAGTCACTAGGTGGCAGACAACAACATAGCTATTATTGAGGACAGTGAATCTTATTCAAAGAAGGGATTCTATAATAAACCATTTTGTTAAAAAAAAGTAGCTAGCAAAAACTTTAAGGAGACAAATTGAGACCACAGAGCACCAGATAGAATGGGAAACACTGTCTCCAAGACTCTGGAACAAACAAGACTCTGAAGGCAAACAGTACTGGTTGCACCAAGATCAGGTGTGATGTCCTTACAGAGCAAAAAGATTAGGGACAGCTATAGCCACAGTAGCTGAGATCCCAATGGAAAAGAAAAAACAAACATGTGGGACAGAAAACAAACAAAGCAACAATGGCTGAGACCAAAAACCACTTCTGGAGGAGGAGAAAGAAGATTCTGCACTCTTTTATAGCCTAGATTTGGATTATGGTTTGGATCGATTAATTATAACAGGCTTAATATTAACTTCCTACGCTCACTGACATGGAATGAGAGAGAAAGGAGAACCTCTAAAGATATGTTGTAATGACGGCAAGGTTCAATTCAAGCAGAACAGCGGCACCTCTTATGACGAACATCTCACAAGAGGACAGGAGCAGAGGAGGCCCACTGAATCAAGTGCTGACTGGTGTTTCAAGATGTAAGCCCCAATGATTCAATGGGTCTCCTCTAACAAGAAGAGCTAACAAAAGGTTTCAAGACAAAGGCCCTTTTCGCACACTACCCTCAACCCACAATGGCCATGGGATTGCCACGTGATCACAACAACGGTTCTACATGATGTCGCTGCAATCCCATGGAGATCCCGTGGTAACCCATCACAATCACAGATTAATGACAACATGTGATTGTGCAGTCCTCCCACCTCCCTCCCGCATTTACCTG
The DNA here is from genome assembly GCA_948474755.1 of Ctenosaura bakeri. Classification (NCBI taxonomy): domain Eukaryota; kingdom Metazoa; phylum Chordata; class Lepidosauria; order Squamata; family Iguanidae; genus Ctenosaura; species Ctenosaura bakeri. Next base: position 326,571 of record CAOLHI010001220.1, on the reverse strand, counting down.
TCATGTGGAATGTCAGGAAGCGCAATGGCTGCGCTTCCTCCTCCAGCACAGCCTGGGAAACTGCTGGGCTGCGCTGCGGAAGGGAGGGGCACAATCATCGCACTTCCTTCCCTTCCAGGAAGAGGTTTTCCCTGGATCTCCACATGATGGCTTCGGAAAAAGGTAAGGTGCGAAAAGGGCCAAAGTATTCACCTTCAACAAATTCATAACTTTGTTGGAAACCTTTTGTAAATCATACTATAAAGGCTATTCTAATGTGTAAATCTAGATACTTTTTTCTACATATTTACAAATGAATTAAAGTTTCTATGTACACTATTATAAATAAAGGAACAATACTTCACTGCTGGCAGACTTACAAAGAATAAGAGGAATTAGAACAATTGGAATGCAGAAAACAAAACAAAATCCATGGAAAGCCCTCAAAACTTAAAAGAAAAAGACTTTTAATAGGGGTAAAAAAATTAAGTATTTCCTCTTTTACTATGTAAATTATTAAGCACCTTCCCTTTTACTATGCCCCACCCACAGAATCACCCACAGACACACCCACTTTGCCATTAACCCACCAATGTGTTTTGCCCCACAATGAAACCCATCTTATGAAACTCCATTACCTTTTGACATCACAAGAGAAGACTTCAGAAGAAAGGAGTTTTTGCGTGTTTTTGGTTTCAGATGCTCCAGAGCAAAGAGTCGGTAAGAAAGAATCTGCCTACAGACTTTTTTTTTGGCTTTGTCTTAAACAAATAACTTGGAATTTTACTTGGTGCTGTGAAAAATATCCGGGTTTTTTGAGGTTTCGGAAGGCCTCTTTCTCTCTCTTCATTCTCTTTCTCGCCTTTCCAGTGTGGTCAGCCATCTTGGATGCTTATCCGAATATTCGATTTGTCAGTCAGGGTTTTTTCACCAAAAAACCCAGAGAGCATTTTTAACCGAATATTCGAATAATCGTTGCAGCCCTAAACAGAACATTCACTAATGGCATTTTACAACATATGACAAGGTGAAACATAAAACTAATGCTTTAGCAGTGCAGTTAATCTATATCATATGACATAAAATGTCACTTTTTATCTACTACTTTACTGGCAAGCACATACTGGCTTTTTTATAAATAAAAAAAATAATCTACAGCAAATGAAAAGTAACAGAATACACTGGATAATTGCTCAACAAGGCAATTTTTTAAAAAAAATTGGCTGGGAGGTAATACAACATTACGTATAGTAAATTTAACTTGCAAATTGGAAGTATGTGCAATATACATTCCTCTGCTACCAGAAATTTGCCCACGTACATTCACATGCAGAGCTTGGAAAAGTTAGTCTTCAGACTCCCACTTCCAGAATCCACAAGTGAGAATGGCCCCCAGCCATTCTAGCTGGAGGATTATGGGAAATGAAATCCAAAAGAAGTAACATTCCAAGCTCTGTTCAAACAAGTGAACACACACAAACACACCCAACCCAGCCTCTCTGTCCCACTTGTAATGCTGGATTAATAACATTTGTAGTTTGGGGATTCTACTCTCTATTATGAGGCAAATTTTACGTCCCAAATTCTTATGTTCCATTTTCATTACTAGAGAGGAGAGTCTAAGGGCTATGTGTGTATTTCTGCTTTTCTAGACTGTGGGCCTTTCCACACTACACTATTATAGTGCTCTTATTCCACTTTCAACATCCTGTGGAATCCTGGGGTTTGCAGTTTAGGGAGAGGCATTTAGAATTCTCAGTCAGAGAGCTCTTTGGCCTCAGTAAACTACAAACTCCAGAATTCCAGAGGATGTAGAAAGTGGAATAATAGCACAATAACAGGGTAGTGTGGAAAGGCCTTGTGTGGGAGTAGTTTAACCACAATGGGAGTTTAACCACAGTCAGGAGAGACATACAAATATGCTCCTTCACATTTGTAGTAACCAGGATGGTTCTTCAAGTGCCTAAACATTTTGTGATGCTCATACGTCCTACTCTTGGGCCCTTTTCACATGGCAGTTTGCAAGCAAAAGGGCTCCTTGAGCGTCACGTAAATGTGAGGAGCGGTCTGAATGATGCTCAAAGCTCTCATGTGCAGTGCACACACATTTTTTTTATTTTCGGCGTTTAGCCAAAAACGACCCACGCTTACCTGCCGTGCGGAGCCTCTGGAGCCGGGCCGGTCGCATGTCCTCTCCTCAGTGCAGCCTCCAACTCCCAGGCTGCACTGCAGAAGGAAGGGACGGGGCTCTCACGCGAGCAGGAAGGAGCTGCAGAGCTGAAGCAGGAGGCTTGCGAGAGCCTTCCTGCCCAGGCTTCTTGCGCGAGCCCCACACCCCAGCAGCGTTAAAAGGTAAGGTGCGAAAAGGGCCTTGTTTAGGTATTATACATGAATAGGATATAGAACTATGTCTAAAGGAAGAGCTTGGAGAAGTCATTTTTCAGGCCTACAACTCCCAGACCAATAGCTGAAGATTCTGTGAATTGCAGTCCAAAAAGTAAACTTGTCAAGCGATACATCTTTTCTGACTCTACCTCAGTGGTTCTTAACCTGGGGTCCATGGACTCCTCACCGGAGGTCCATGAAGCCCTGTTGCTAGACACCAACAGCAGTCGCAGCAACAGGGATGAGGCAGGACGGGGAGGTTGCATGTGCTGGAACTGCTCATCATTTACAAACAAGGGAGCAGTTTGGGCACACACATGCCTGCTGCTGTCATCTCCCTTTCATCAGGGATGCAGCAGCAGGTGGCCTGGGCACCAAGGGACATGGTGGCAGGTGTGTGCACATGCCCAAACTGCTCCCTCATTTTGACACTGGCACACATCTGCAAATGCCCAGCTATTTTAATTTCTCCTCCATGAACAACCCTATCAACTTACTGACCTCAGACCAAGGTGTCTCTTTATCAGAGTATGGAAATGGAATTTTTTTGGAGAGCAAATCCAAGCACTCTTCAGCCAGCGTGGATACCATGGTCCAAAAAAATAGTTTATGATTTTATGGCTATCACTCCCAAGATCCTCCAACCAGCACACCCACTGAACATATTCCCTAGAAGCATCTTGGAGTCGTAGCCCCAAAAAGCATTTTGTCCCAAACTCTTTTGCCAACCTTGCTTGAACAAGTCATACCTTTAGTGACCGTCTCCAGGACATATCTCTTCTTGCTTGCTTTCCTCGCTTTGATCATTGTTATTCTGTTTATTGCTTCCCACTGATCTCCTTCTGGTTGGAAACCATTAAAAAAAAATACACACACACAATTATTCCCATTTCGAGTACCCACCTATTTGGCATGCTTCCTTTTTCAGTAATCGCATCACACCACATGTTGAAGCCGACGCTCACAATAGTGCTGGCAATAAAGATGACAAAAACCACAAAGGCGCTGATCAGCAGATTCAGGAAGGCATAGAAAAAGGAGCTGCAGTGAACATTTGGAATGGGGAGAAGGGAGGAAAGAACAGCATGAGTCATCAGGAACACAAGCCCTTTCCCTGAGCTAGGGATGGGGAATAAATGGCCCTCCACATGTTGTTGGGCTGCAACTCCGATTATCTCATTATTAGCAATGCTGGTTGGGACTGATGGGTATCACAGTCCAGCTTGATATGAGGAAGCTGGATCATGTTATCTAACTGTGCTCAGTCCCCACACATTGACAGATTGCCCCATATACTGCAAGGCATGTTGCCAGACTGTACAGCAATGCTCTCCTATTGTTGCTGTTAATTGTAATCAAGTCCACTTTGACTTATAGTGACCCTATGAATGACACTCCTACCAATCACCTTGTTATCAACAGCCCTGCTAAGGTCTTGCAGACTTAGTCCATTTCCACAGTACAGTGTTATAGTGCTATTATTCCACTTTCAACATCCTTTGGAATCCTGGGGTTTGCAGTTTAGGGAGGGTCCTTTAGAATTCTCAGCCAGAGAGCTCTTTGACCTCACTAGACTACAAACCCCAGAATTCCACAAGATGCTGAAAGTGGAATAATGGCACTATAACAGTATAGTGTGGAAATGGCCTTTCTTGATTGAGTCTATCCACCTGTACTGTGGTCTTCCTCTTTTCCAACTGCCTTCCCATTTTACCAAGTATCATCGTCTTTTCTAATGAATCACACCTTCTCATGGTATGTTCAAAGTACAATACCTTCAGTTTAACTTCCCTATTATGCTATTTAGACAACTGAAACAAGTGCTAAAATATCTGGTCAGAAATCTCAGCACAGAACGTTGCATAAACCTAATAGAACAGATTCAAGCAAAACCAACAGTCCTCATTCCAAATGTATTTGCACAGCTGTAGAGAGAAGTAAAAGGCATTCAGGCAACCACAAAGCAGTGTAATTCCCTGACAAGATCCATGACCTTCCCCACAAAAAACACAACTCTGCAGCATCCCCATAAGACCCAAGTGAACTGTCAAATATCCTAGCTCTCAAGGTACCTGCCTAAGTTGAGTGTACCTGAGCTAAGCATGGTTACTTTGAACATGTTAACGCAACCCCACCCAACATTTTGAATTAGTTCTGGGTCATGATAAGCACCTACGTACCAGCATCAAATATTTTCCCTAGAGATGTGTGAAATTTCTGCTCTGCTTTCAACTTCCTTTCCTTTTTCCTTCTTCACTGATTAGCTCTGCCTTGAATTCCACATCTCCTGGATGTCGACTTTGATTGGGACAATTTCCCAAATTGGAGCATGCTGTTTGCTACAGCTTTTTACAACTCATTTGCATCTTCTTCCTGCATCTCATGTGAATGTTGTGCTTGTCTGCACTGATAAAATACTTCAGGGCAGGGGACAGGAAGCACTCCAAATGCAATTGTATAGATGCAAGATAGCACTGAAATCCTCTTCATTATAGTGGTTTACTGAAGCTTACCTGCACTCTTCTGCAGTGTTAAAACAGCAGAAAAGGCAACAGCAAAAGAATCTCTGTGCCATCATGAACACCATGATATTCAGATTTTGTACAAAGTTTTTTTTTGTGAAGTTTTAAATGTGCATTCATACACACTGGTCATACATGTGGAAGGGAGACTCACTCATGAAACAGAGGAATCAAGAGTGGTACCAATCTCTATATACAGAATACAGTAGAGGAAGGACAGAACACAGAAGGACTTCTTAGTTCATTTTACACCATTTCATGAACAAGTCAAAGTCATTTAAAATGTGGAGCAAAATCTGGAGAAGAATTCCAAAATTGTCTCATCCTAATTAAAATGGAGACTGATTGTCAAGATATGAATGGGACTGGGGTGTTGCTTGCTAAAATTCAGCATCCATCAACAAACTCTGGAAAAGAGGGCAACTATTACCACAGCTTGGAAATATTATTTTGGACTTGTTACTAACTGACATCAAGTCAGCTTTGTCTTATGGTGACCTTTTGAATGAGGGACCTCAAGAATGCCTGTGACAGATATCTGGGGTATATGGCTATCCTCAGTGCCAGAGCAAGCTAGCAACAGGTTGCCAGGCATCCAGAATAGCCACTGAGGAGAGGAACCCAGCCCATTAGTGTGATGAGACTGGAGGCTTGAAAGGAAAATATATAAACAGGCAAGCACTGGGTGTTATTTTCAGTCCTTCAGTGACCCTTTTTGCATGCTTTTTTTTTTTGCACAAGCGCCCCTTGAGCGTCGTGTGAGTGGGAGCGTCGCTCCGTACGACACACTTCCACTCGCGTGACGCTCACGAGGCTAAAGCGGGGGAGCGCGCATTTTTTTATTTTTCGCTGTAAGCTGAAAATACTGCGCACTCGCACAATGCTTGCGGTGCCCTCGCACATTTACCTGCGTGCGGTGCTTCGGCAAGCCGGGCTGGTTGCGCTTCCTTCCCCCAGCTCCCTACAGCTCCCAGACTGCGCTGTGGAAGGAAGGGGCGGGGCGCTAGCGCAACGGTCGCGCTACCAGGAAGCCGATGCAGGAGGCAGAAGGGCTGTCGTGAGCGGCTTGTGCGAGCAGCAGCTCGCGCAAGTGCCACTCCCCACTGCCACGACAAAGGTAAGATGCGAAAAGGGCCAGTGAGAAAGAGATGGAATAAAGTCCCTCAGTCAGCCAGGGAGGTTGTCTGAATGATGAGGCTTGAGTTCTCAGGGAAAGTCTAGAGAGAGGCAGAAGAGTAATTAAACCATTAGAGAAGCTGGTCAGAAAGTATGACCTGGATTTGGGAGTTGAGCCTTTGGTGAAAGTGTGACCAAAGGGCAGTTTGTGATACTTGTGCTAATATGAAGGTTTCAAGATATAAGGAAACTGCCTAAAATAACTTCAAAGAATCGTATTAGTTTTGATCTGCATATGAACTCCAATACTTTGTTCTGTATGTTATTTTAATAAATAATATAGTTTATTTCTATAAATAATAATAATAACAATAACAATAACAATAATAATAATAATAATAATAATAATATTTATATCCTGCCTCTCCCGACAGATCGAGGCGGTGCTACTCGGCTAAGTAATATACATTATTTAAAAACAAATGGAAAACACACTACTATAAAGGGGTTCTAAATAACCATTGAAATGCCTCACTCCTTACTGAAAAGTAGAGTTTGAAGGGGAACATAGAACTGTGTGTGAAGTGACAGGGTGCTTTATGAAACCGGGAAGTTGTCATGCGAATCTGATTGAAGAGAAGAAGCAGGCCCTGTCACAAGGCCCTATCTATCATCAACAGCCTGGACAGGTCCTACAGACTCAGAACTGTGGCTTCTTTGACTGAACCAACCCAACTGTGTAAGTATTTTGCACTGCAAATTCCCAGGCAGCATATCCAACAGCTGCAGATTCTGAATCCAAAAAAGCAACTTTTCCAAGCTCAGGCATGCAGAAATCACATCATCCTAAGGATACAGTAGTACTCATCCGAGGATCATCTCAAGGCTGATTTCCACATGCAGCAAAATCTAGTGGTAGAATCCTTAGGCGGTGCAATAGATTGTGCCGCCTCAGGCTGCATGGAAAGGATAATATTTCTGAATGTCCACCCAAATTAAAAATAAATGTGCATTTTTTTTAAAAAAAGGTAGCACATCAATGAAACACATTGTAGTTTATAACTCTTGTTCTACCTATATTGTTTTATTGGTACACTGCTGTGAAATCCCTCCACTATTTGCAATAGGTATTCCATCAGAAGTGCAGCCCACCAACAGGCCATATTCATATTACATAATTATAGCAGTATTGTTCTATTTTAATTGTTGTGGTCCCATCCTATGGAATCCTGGGGTTGGCAGTTTAAGGAAGGCATTTAGAATTCTCAGTCAGAGAGTTTTAGTGCTTCAGGAAACTACCAGAACCAGGATTCCATCAGATAGAACCAAAACATTTAAAGTGGAATAATAGCACTATAGTTTTGTAATGTGGATGGGTTCCTGCACTCTGAATTAGTACAGTCCATTGTACCACTTCAGAATTCCACTGCCTTTTTTCACCGGATGTAGAGATCAGGGGCCCTTTCTACACTACACGGCTATAGCAATAAAATTCCACTTTATTTGCCATCCTATGCATGCTGCATCCTATGGAATCCTGGGTTTTGTCATCTGGTGAGGCATTAGAGGAGCTCTCTGGCTGAGAATTCTCATGTTCCTCCCTAAGCTGAAAATCCCAGAATTCCATAGAATGGAACCATGGCAGCTAACATGGAATTATAGCACTATAGCTTTGTAGAGTGAAAGGATGCTAGGCATTCCCCATTTTAACATGGAGTCAACTTTCACAGTCAATGGCAAGGCAACCAGCAGACCAATCTGGGAAAGAGGCAGAAGAGCACACATTTCCTAACATGCCCAAACTATTACAAGGCTGTCTTTAGCATCAGCTCTTCAGACCCTGAAATGTTCAGAATGCTAAACCCTCCCTTCATGCTGAGACAGCAAAATTCAGATGCTGCATTTCTTGTTTTTTCATATTGCCAGTGACAGATCTGGGCTTAAGAAGCATTCCCTTCCTTCGTCTTTGTCACATTCTAGGAGACAGACCACAATCGCTTCAACTTAAGCCATGCCTTGATCTCACTCTGACTTTTATGAACATTAGAACATCTTTTTTTTAAGTAAGGAGATTTCATATTCAGTTTGCACTGGGCTCTTCTTTTGACAAAATAAAGTGCAGAGTCAGAAGGGGGGAAACCCCATAGTATCAGACCTTGAATCCAAATGACATAGGACCATAAATCCCCATTTGTCTCACTCTTCTGCATAAGAATGAAAAAACTTAAAATTTGTCTCCTCACTGAACAAGAGGTCTGCTTGCACATTTTTTCAGATGGCAGCCACATTTGTGAGACTATTGTTCATGTGTGTTTACACAAATTGTGTGAGCAATTTTATACAAACCATTATCGCTGCTGCCTTTTGGATGGTGCCTTCCTTGTTGTTGGTTTGGCCCAATGGCTGGAGAAACCCCAAGGAAGGGTTTGTACCTACTAGCTGAGTTCAGAAAGCCAGGGATTGCTTTTCACTTTGAATGAGGTACTGGGACTTTTCAGTTATATATTTCATAGGGAACTAAAGGATAAATTCTTTGTCGTCGACCTTGGATTTTGCTTTTGCATCTCTGTTGTATTTTTTCTTTAGGGCTTTAAGATCTCATCCAAATGTTGCAATACTAGTAAGAGGAAAGACAGAAGAGTCCTGCAATGAAGTCATGCATGGGACCTCAATGGAGGCAACCTTAGGGAGAGTGGATATGTGTCAAATTCAAAATATAGTTTGCTGTATTGTTGTATGTCTGTCTGTGGTCAAAGTCTGTTTGTCTGTGTCAGGCGAAGACGTCATATGATTAGCTGCCTGATAAGATTTTATGGAATCTTGGGGTTTGCAGTTTAGGGAGGGGCCTTTAGAATTCTCAGCCAGAGAGCTCCTGGGCTTCAGTCAACTGTGTCTTCCTTGAATAGGCTGGTTGCTATGGAGATGAGGCCTAGCAGCTAGGAGGAGGACAGTGTATTCCCTCAGGAACCCAACCTCTGTATGTGAATAATTCTGAATACAGATTGGATTGGGGAATATGGGGAAAAGTTACAGGTCCTGGACAAGACAGTTTGAGGAATCAGAGACACAGGACCTCAGATCTTTCTAACAAGTATTACTTATGAGAAAATAAAATCCTGGGCAACGCCAAGTATATATGCTACTGTATATATATAAATTATGATTGTGTTTGCAATATTCAATTATAGTTGGCTCACAGAACCTGGAAGGTGGTACACATGCATGAGTATTTTGCTTCATAAAGGAGAAAGAGCTCGCTTTTGTGCAAGTGCTCCTTGCTCAAAGTGCACAGACTGAACAATGAAGGGGGGAAAAAGAGAAAAGATAACTGCCATTTTGCTTTCACACAGGATATAAAAAACACTGTAACAATTGTCAATTTTTCACTCTCTGTTACCCTGAAAAGCAGATAACCTAAGCAGGTACAGAACATTACCATCCAATTGACTGCATTTCTCTATGTCTAATTTTTGGTTTAATGTTTTTATTATATAAATAACATCAGCACCTCTGTGATCCAGGTATCGGAACAACATTGTCAAAAATACAATTTGAAACAGTGATGTGAGAATATTCTTGACAGAATATACTGCAAAAGATGAGAATAGTCTCAGAATATTCTCCAAAAGATTATTCTCTAAGAATCTTGGAGAACTTCCAAATTATTCATTATCTTTCTAAATAAAATATGGCATCATGGAACTTTTAGACCACTTGTGAATAGCATTTAGCTTTCTTAAGCATTTCAGATGGTTTGAGAACTTCCTGGAAAATTCCAGAACATTATGGAACTTTCACCTCCACCCTAAAATAAACCCACCCTCCTCACTGACCTTTAGCTCATTTCAAAAATTTGAAACTATCATGATTTGTTAAACTATATTGAAGAAAACCAGGAATAAACAATGAAAGTGACTGAAATACTTTTAACAGGTAAAGAAGATGATAATCTTTAAAAATTATTGGGTTGAAGAATATTACCAACATTTTCCAAAAGTTTATTATTGAGAATTACTAATCTGTAACTTGAAATCTGTAATATATTTGAAAATAAACTGAAGCCCCATATTCTACTATACACTGGCTAGTTTATTTATGTATGACAGGGGTAGACAAAGGTCGCTTCCGCACAAGACTGTGATAGCACTATTATTCCACTTTCAACATCCTGTGGAATCCTGGGGTTTGCACTTTAGGGAGGGGCCTCAAAGGCCCCTCCCTAAACCCCAGGATTCCATAGGATGTTGAAAGTGGAATAATAGCACTATAATAGTCTAGTGCAGAAATAGCCAAAGTTTGGCCCTAAATCTATGTGTGGCTCCTGTTGTTGTTAATAAATTTATTTGTACTCCTCTTTGACTAGGACTCAAAGCACCTCACAGATTAAAAGAAACACATTATAGTTAAAACATACAAAACAATACTACTGAAATGAACTTAAATGGTATCAAAAACCATTTAAACACACAAGAATAATAAACTTCAGTTTTAAAATGGTACAGTTAAAGTAGTACAGTACTCTCTTAATAACTGTTTCTTTAAAAGTCTTCAGTTCTCAAAAGCAAAAAGCAGAAGTCTTTTCACTCTAGTTCCCAAGGAAGGGCATTTCATAGCCTAGGGGCAGCCACTGAGAAGGCCCTCTTTTGTTTCCCGAGTAGCCACGCATGTGCAAGTGGTGGGACTGAGAGAAGCAATAGCAATAGCAGTTACATTTCTATACCACCTATCAGTGCAAAGCACTCCCTAAGCGGTTTACAATGTGTTTAGCTAATTGCACCCAACAAGCTGGCTACTCATTTTACTGACCTGCGGAAGGATGGAAGGCTGAGTCAACCTGGAACCCTGCAGGATCGAACTCACAACCTTGTGGCTGCAGTACTGGCATTTAACCACTGTGCCACCAGGGCTCTCAAGGCCTCCTCAAGGATCTTGGGGCCCAGAAGTAGTAACATACTTGTTGTGTGTCTTAAATTGTTTCCAACTTATGGTGACCCCAAGGTGAACCTATCATGGGGTTTTCTTGGAAAGAGCTGCTTGGGAGAGGGTGTTGCCTTTGCCTTCTGCTAAGGGTAAGAGGGTGTGACTTGTCCAAGGTCATCAAGTGGGTTTCTGTGGCTGAGCAGAGATTCAACTGAGATCTCCAGAGCCACAGTTTGGAATATATGGTCACATCATTTTTGTATTCATTAGTACCCTCCAGATTTCCATCTTTCTAATTACTCAATTACCACTTGTCTAACTACAGACTTCCTTCACTTATCTGACAGGTTAGGGACTAGAGCACTATCAGAAAACAATATTGGTCGAAAAGTGGAACCCACATCCTGTACTGTAAGGAGCATGAAGGACTTACGTCAACTCACTTGTTACCGACAGCACTCGGCTTACTTTCAAAATGTCTGAGTCAGCTTAGTGCCTTTTCCCTACCTCTCAGCTCACTTTGCAAGCAGTGCACATAGGCAAATGGTCTCAAGACAGCCAGTGTAGCCTAGAAGAACTGATGAAAAAGGGGTACCCCCATTGAATGACTGGAACTTGTCCTTTGTTTGCAAACATCAAAAAAGTGAGTTGTCAGATAAGGGGGGGTCAAAAGGTGAGGGTTTCATGAACAGACAATGGTGAATGCAGAGGAGGGCCTTGAGTCTCGAGATTTCCATGCAGTAGCTCTTCCTTCCCCCTGTCCTTTAGCTTCATGGGCCACAGTAGCCTTCCTAAACCAAAACTCTGCTAAGATTCTCTGTCTCTACCTACCCTTGTCCAGGTCATGTTGCAGTGATTCTATTTTACTGGATAAAAACCTCTTCACAGTTTACGGCATGCTGAGCTTTTAACTGCCACACAGTCAGATTTACAGAGTATGTAATTTTAGCAGTGCTCTAGATCCACATCTCCATGGAGATCACTTGCACATTTGATTATAAATTTATGATTGGAGCCTTTCCTTCCAATCATCTGGAACTGCCTGCTCTGCAGACAGTGGCGTCATATCTGCCACCTGCATTCATGATCTCTTATGACTTTGCTTTGGGATACTCTGTGGTTAATCTATAGGAAAACTGAATTCTGCCCCAGTCCCATGTTGCACAACTGGGTAGTTCAAGGGGGAGGAAAGTGTGGATCGTCGGCGACATGCAAGGGCCGATTCATACCTTCCGGCCCTCCCCAAAAGAACTCCCAAAAATTCAAACATTTTGACTTGGAAACTTCTTGCACACACACATACAACCCAGAGAGCCTAGAATGCCATTTCAATACATTAATTGCATAAAAACAGACATACACTCTCTGATCTGTTGTATGACAAAGACAGCCCTTTATTTAACAGAGAAGTAAATCAGATGTTGAGTTCTGGTTTACTTCTTTGTTACATAAAGGTTTCTTCTGGGCCTGAAACAGCATAAAGAAATCCAAAACATGGCAAAATTGCACCACCACAACCCAACTTAGAAGCAAATACAAGGGTGATCTGCGTAAAATTATTGTCATTATTCAAGCATTCAAGCATTCATTATTCAAGCATGGGTTCTGTCCAGGGTTCTGCATGGGTTCTTTTTCATGGTTGCTCATAATAATACAAAAGGTCCTTTTTAGTCATTACCCCTAGATTTTGGAACTTGTTGCAGAGAACAACTTGTCTAGCAGGCAAACGTTTTTATTTAAACAGGCCTTTGACTTATTGCTCTGATCTGTTCCTTCCTTGTGATTCTGTATTTTAATCTCTACTTTTAAACAATTTTTTTTAACATTTTCATCTTTTCTGTAATACTGCCTCTTTAATTATGTGGATTAGATGTTTTTACAGTGGTCTTGATTGTTGTTGGTTAGCTACCTTAGGCAGTGCTTTTATGAAAATTTGTGGCATGTATGAAACAAAGAGTGATAGTGTGATACAGTGGTCAAGGTGAAGGACCAGAACTTGGGAAGCCCAAGTTCAAATCCCCAAAGAGCCATAAAACTCACCGAGTGACACTGGGTCTGTTACTTTTATCTCAGCCTGAATCCATTTGCAGGGTTGTTCCAGATGGGAGGAGAGCCTTATGTACAGTTTTGAGCTCTCTGGATGAAAAGTGGGGTAGGAATGTAATCAGTCACGAAAGAATAAGGAAAAGGTGAATTATGAATGAAAGAAAATCAGACTACAAGAAGCAGAATGGTTTGACCCTTCTTCCCAGGTTTATATGAAGGGGCCCATGGACTAGACTGCCTTGGGATGAAGGACGTAGGATTCCTAAAATCCCATCATAATTCAGACCACTGCATCTTATAACCTCTCCCACACTGATCTGCCCTGTGTAAGGCTGCATTTGAAGATGAAGGTTTTCATCCTTAAGGAACTTGTCTCATTGATTTATTTTAAATATATATTTAAGTGTTACTTGTCCACACCTCTGGAAGGGAGGGGTGAGCCTGAGGTTAAAAAAACAATCTAATTCTAAGTACATTGACATTCAACCATCAGAGGAGAGCTCTGTTTGCCCCTTGCAACAAACTGTTTGACAGGAAGAAAAAAAGACCCCACCATCAACTGTGCACAATACATGGGTCCAATTTTTTTCCTGAAAGGAATTGAACAGTCAGATTAAATTACAAACTAGTGTCCAGAAGGATAGGGTGAGAACTGGAGAAGATGAGGTTCATTCAAAGTCTTTGAACAATTTGTAATTAAGACTTACTGGCTCATTCCTACAGTGAAGAATGCTTTAAACAGTTATCATTGTTACCATCATCCACAACTGCAGACCCTCCCACATTTCTTAGATGAAAACTGGAACATATGCAGCAAAGCAACATCAGAGCGTGGGCAAGAGAATGTGGCCAAGGGAGAACATGCAAAAATATTATTTTAAGCAGAGGATACCTGGAATTTATGTACTGGGTTTAAGAAAACCCTGGAGGAAACAAATCCAAATGAGACTACTGGGAAGGATAAGACTCTTCTCCTCTCCTCCCTGCTGAACTGACTGAGTGCAAGCTAGTTTTGCAGTTAAATTTGGTTTGCAACAAATGAAGCTGAGGATGAAGGAAGAAAGTGGATGGAGGAAACAGAAACCAGGACATTTTAAAAGAAGCTGACAAAGTAGGATGACAGTTGGAAGGTATGCAATCGTGTGAATGTGCTGTACAGCTTTTTGTATGTTTGTCTATTTAGTTGCTGCATTTAAATCCTGTCCTTCCAACAAGCAAAATACTTAGCTTTCCTTCTCATCTTGGACCCCTTCACCCTATATAATTACAGTATAGCTCTTCAATTTCATTTTAACTGCAGTTTTTCCATCCTATGGAATCCTGGAAGTTATAGTTTCACAAGGCAATGGACAGTCTCTGTATCCTCAAAACTACAATCCCAGAATTTCATAGGATGCAGCCATGGCAGTGAAGATGGAATCAAGATGCTGTAACTGTGTCAAAGGGCCCTTTAGCTTCACAAGAATCCTGAGGTTAGGTCAGGCTGAGAATATGCAATGGGCCCAAAGTCACATCATGCGTTTCATGGCACCGTAGAGACTAGAAATGAGCTCTCCCAGGTTCCAGTTCCACTATAAACAATACTGCATCACATCATCACCACTATCACTATCACTGTATCATTGCTACAAGTGCTCCCTGATCAGAGAAGTGATCCAAGAATACAGTAAGTAAATCGGGTTTGGGCAAAACAGAATATGGAAAATGGGGCAAGCTTGTTTTCTGCTGTTCCAGAGACTAGGAGATGGAGCAATTGAATCAAACTACAGGAAAAGAGATTCTGCCTAAACATTAGGAAGAAATTCCTGATAGTTAGAGCTGTCTGACAGTGGAATACTCTGCGTCGGAGGGTGGTGGAGTCTCCTTCTTTGGAGGTGTTTAAACAGAGGCTGGATGGCCATCTGTTGGAAGTGCTTTGATTGTATATCCCTGCATGGCAAGAGGTTGGACTGGATGACCCTTGTGGTCTCTTCCAACTCTATGATACTGTGAAAGTAAAGCTCTGGGGGCCACATCTGGCCAGCAAAGCTTTTTGAGGCCCTCCAAACTCTAGGAACCACTTCTTTCTGGTCAAAAGAAAACAGATCTCTCCTATAAAGGTTGCAGGATTTCCCCTAAAATGTTTAACACCAAAAAATACCCATTTTTCAAAAAAACAAAGGGGACTGCTGGCCACTCCACATGTTTTTTGTTTCTTTGTTTGTTCATTATTTTACTCCAGGAGTAGCACTGAAGTAAATAAAGAAATACACAGGCCTGAGTGCTATGGGTCAGTTCTACCCATACCCATGGAATTTATTGTCCAGTGGTGACTCAGGACATTGGAAAGCTCCATTAAAGCAATACTCAAATTCACATTAACCACAGGATTCAGACCATAAATCCATAGTATTTAATGGAGAACCTCTGAATTCTTTGTGTAACTGTCTGTCAAAATATAGGTAAACCCTATCATTGCAACATAAATGGATCTATTCAAACTGAGATTAAAAATAGGATTCAGGCTATAAACCAAAAGGGTTCTATGTAGACCCAATGAATTCAATAGTAACACATAAGTAATCTCTATCAGCTCAATGGATCTACTAAAGATGGAATTAAGAACAGGATTCAGAGCATAAATCAAGAGTGTCGAATGATAAATCAACCCACAAGTAAGCCCATCAGTTCAACTGATCTGCACTAGTTAGGATTAATAATAGGATTCAGGGCATAAATCAAAAGCACTTACTGTAGATTCACTGAATTTATTGTGCAAGGGTCAATCAACACTTAGGTAAGCCCCATAAATTCCATGGGTCTACTCTGGTTGGCATTAACAATAGGATTCAGTCCATAAATCCAAATTATTCAATAACCTGTGTAGGTGTTGTGCCTACACAGGTTTCACACATTCACCTGAGAGGAAGCCCACTCATCTCAGAGGCATACTGTTATTGTTGTGTGGCTTCAAGTCATTTCCGACATATGGCAACCCTAAGGTGAACCTGGAGAGCCAGCGTGGTGCAGTGGTTTGATTTATTTAATTAATTAATTAATTTATATGCTGCCTTTCCTCCCAAGATGGGACCCAAGGAGGCTTCCAAAACATTTAAAAAAAATTCATAGAATCATAAAACTGAAAGAGACCCCAGGAGCCATCCAATCCAACCCCCTGCTATGCAGTAACTCCCATCAAAGCATTCCCAACAGATGGACATCCAACCTCTGCTTAAAAACCTCCAGAGAAGGAGACTCCACCACATTCCCAGGCAGCATATTCCACTGCCAGACAGCTCTGACCGTCAGGAAGTTCTTCCGGAGGTTCAAGTGGAATCTCTTTTCCTATAGCTTGAATCCATTGCTCCTTGTCCTTGTCTGGAGCAGTGGAAAACAAGCCCGCTCCCTCCTCAACATGACATCCCTTCCAATATTTAAACATGGCTATCATGTCCCCTCTTAACCTTCTCTTCTGCAGACTAAACATACCCAGCTCCCTAAGCTGCTCCTCATAAGCCATGGCTTCTAGACCCTTCACCATTTTGGTCACTCTCCTCTAGACACACTCCAGCTTGTCAGTACCCTTCTTGAATTGAGATGCCCAGAATTGGACACAGTATTGCAAATGAGGCCTAACCAATGCAGAATAGAGTGGTACCAGTACCTCCCTCGATCTAGACACCATACTCCTATTGATGCAACCAAGAATCGCATTGGCTCTCTTGGCTGCCACATCACACTCTGACTCATGTTCAGCTAACAAGACTCCTAGATCCCTTTCACACCTACTGTTATCTAGCCACGTGTCCCTTATCTGTGCCTTCCATTTTTTCTGCCTAATGCAGGACCTTACATTTCTCTCTGTTGAAATTCATTTTGTTAGCTTTGGCCCAGCTCTCCAATCTGTCAAGGTCATTTTGAATTTTGATCCTGTCCTCTGGCGTATTAGCGACCCCACTCACTTTGCATCTGCAAATTTGATCAGCATGTCCTCTATTCCTTCACCCAGATCATTGATGAAGATGTTGAATAGCACTGGGCCCAGAACAGAACCCTGCAGCACCCCACTAGTCACTTCTCTCCAGGAAGAAGAGCAGCCATTGGTGAGCACCCTTTTGGTTCAGTTGGTCAACCAGTTAGCAATCCACCTAACAGTAATCCTGTCCAGCCTGCATTTTACTAGTTTCTTTGCAAGAATTAAAAGCATATAAACAATTAAACATTAAAACACATATAAAACTGTAAACCTAACAATAGATTTACAACAAAACAGCTAATAAATAAGTAAAAGATCTCCAGCTCACCCATTAAGGGCCTGCTTAAAAAGAAATGTCTTTGCCTGCCTATGAAGGAAAGCAGGGAGGGGGCCAGCTTAGCCTCCTGTGGAAGAGCATTCCATGGGTGGGAGCAGTCACTGAGAAGGCTCTCTCCCATGCCCTTACCAGGCAAGCCAGGTTGGACAGAGAGAAAACCGTCCCCTGCAGATCTCAAGGCTCTAGCAAGTTCATATAGGGAGATATAGTTTTTCAAATAAGCGTTGGACTATGACCTTGGAGAGCAGGGTTCAGCTCCCCTCTCAGCCACGGAAACCCAGTGGGTGACTTTGGGCGGCCCCTAAACTGCAAACCCCAGGATTCCATAGGATGTTGAAAGTGGAATAATAGCGCTATAACAGTCTAGTGCCGAAATGGCCATAGAGCTCTTATTCCACTTCCAACATCCTGTGGAATCCTGGGGTTTGTAGTTTCCTGAGGCCAAAGAGCTCTCTGGCTGAGAATCCTAAAGGCCCCTCCCCAAACTGCAAACCCCAGGATCCCACAGGATGCTGAAAGCGGAATCACAACACTAGGGTCATTTCTACACTACAGTGTTAAACTGCTGCTATTCCACTTTCAATGCCCTGTGGAATTCTGAGATTTGTAGTTGACTGAGGCCAAAGAGCTCCCTGGCTGAGACTTCAAAGTGCCCTTCCCTAAACTACAAACCCCAGAATTCCATAGGAGGCCGATCGTGGAATAGCAGCACTTTAACACTGTAGTGCGGAAGGGTCTTATAACAATGCAGTACGTGCATGGCCTATAAGGGCCATTTCCGCATTAGCCTGTTATAGCGCGATGATTCCACTTCCAACGTCTACGGAATCCTGGGGTTTGCAGTTTAGAGAGGGGTCTTTAGAATTCTCAGTCAGAGAGCTCTTTGGCCTCAGCAAACTACAAACCCCAGAATTCCACAGGATGCTGAAAGTGGAATAATAGCACTATAACAGTGTAGCGCAGAAATGGCCAAGGACAGGGATCGCGCGTTGAGAAAACTCCACGCAGAAACACCTCTTTGCCCGCCCCCGCCCCCTCCCCCTCCCCTTTCTGTAGTCCTGAGGCATGCGCACTTGCACCTGCCCCCCAGGAGGGGCTCGATCCTGGGGGATCCCCCACCCCGGCGTTTCCCTCTCTCCTCCTCCTCCTCCTCCTCCCTTCCCGGCCGCGCGCACTTACTCCTCGTGGCCCTTGCAGAGGAAGAAGAGGGTCCTCCAGGCCTGGACGGCGGCCAGCAGGAGGGAGAGGAGGCCGGCGAAGAGGCCGAAGCGGCAGGCCGACTCGGGCCCCCACTCCTGGACGGTGAAGCGTTGCCGCTCGGCCGTCAGGTTGGCGTTGAGCCACATGCCCTCGGTGAAGAGGAGGCAGCGGCCGTGGAAGTCGTTGCTGTTCTCCGAGAGCGGCACCACCACGATGAAGCTGAAGAGGAAGGCGAAGAAGTAGCCGAGGCACTGGGCGAAGAGGAAGTTGCTCAGCGCCATGCTCCCCCCCGCCCGCCCGCCCGCCCGCCTCGCCTTCTCCGCCCGCCCGCCGCAGCCGAGGAACCGGCGAGGAGAAAGGAGGCAGCGGCCCGAGGATGCGCAATGGGCAGCGCGCCCCCGAGCTCTCCGGCGGGGAGGCGAGCGCGCCGCCGCCGAGGAGGAGGAGGAGGCATCCAGGGGAAGAGAGGAGGGGACTTGCCCGTGGGCGGAATCCATCAAGCAGAGCCTGATGGAAAGTTACTTTTTTTTTTACTCTTTTTTAACAGCAACTCCCAGAATCCCTGATGGGGAGAGTGGCCGTCCAAAAAAAAGGAACTTCCCTAAGCTCTGCCTTCCTCCCCACCCCCCATCTACAGGGGTGTAGCCCTCTGGATGGTGGATCGTGCGTCCCAGCAGCCCTGGCCGAAGGTGAAGGATGCTGGGAGTCGCATCCCTCCATAGCCACGCCGGCTGGAGGATTTGTCCAGCAAAGTGACTTTTCTGAGCTCCGTTTTCGCTCCCCCACTGACCCATCCACCTCCCCACCACCACTATTTGGGCCTTTGGATGTTCAGCTGCGCCTCCCAGCAGCCCCAGCCAGTAGAGCCAATGTGAG
This sequence comes from Ctenosaura bakeri, assembly GCA_948474755.1. NCBI lineage: Eukaryota > Metazoa > Chordata > Lepidosauria > Squamata > Iguanidae > Ctenosaura > Ctenosaura bakeri. The sequence goes on along the minus strand of CAOLHI010001220.1, from coordinate 307,235 downwards.
TGGATGCTGGGAGTTACACTCCAGCAATGGCTGTGGGAAACTGCCACCGCAAAAAAGTGGAGAGATCTGCCTTCTTCTGTTTTCATAAACCCTCAGGGGTGGACTTTGTGTGGCTTTCCAGATGTTGTTGGATTGCAATTCCCAGCAGCTTTCACCCTGTATGACCAACGGTGGGGGGGTTCTGGGAACTGCAGTCCAACAACATCTGGAGGGCTGCACAAATGTCACCCATGTACACATGCCATAGCCATGCCCCCCAAAAGGAGTCCAAAAATACAGACAGCTGTGATTATCTACTACTATAAAACTAGTTGTAGCAGTTTTCATAAGGAAGGGCAAGTCTTTTGTACAATCAATGAGTCTTCATTACCTTATTCAAGACCAAGCCACTCCAAAATACTGTGCTTTACAACAGGGATAGCTCAGGACAGTAGACTGTCACTGCGGAAAATCTCTTTTTCCTGCAGGTATGGTGAAGACTTCAGCTAAAGTCTCCTTAACCAATGGCCAAGCTGGTTGGAAGTTTCTGAGAGCTGTGGTCAGGAAAATATGTTGGCTCTAGCTGAGCATTTTCTCTGGCAAGCAGCAGCTCTCCAGAGTTTGAAGCAGATGGCTCTTTTTTAGCCATTCACCAAGAAATTTTGGTACCCAGGAAATAGTGGGGTTTGATTCTCGAATCTTCCACATGCTTTCCTACCCAACTTCTCCTTATAGCATCATCCCATTGTCATAGCTTCCTTAGAAAACTAGGTTTTTGAAGATGAATGATGGGAGATTCAGGGCTAAGAAAAGTCCTTCTAAGCAACAATCCATAGAGCAGAAACTGTGGTATTCATTGCCACAAGCTATAGTGATGGCTGCCAACTTGGACACCTTTCAAAGACAATTGGATACATTCATTGAAGTTGGCACCATCATAGCTATATATATATGTGGCCATATATCACCACCTGCGTTTGAGACAATATGCCTCAGAATACCATTCCCAGGAAGAGCCTATTGAGCTCATGTCCTGTCCGTGGGCTTCCCATAGGCAGCTGGGTAGCTAGGTGAACCTTTAGTGTGACCCAACAGGGCTCCTGTTATCTTCAGATAATTTGTAGGATCAAGGGAGTTTGCAAGGCACCAAATGTTCAGAAAGAGCATTATGTGTCTGAGCTTGTGAAGAAGTCCATTTTGAATCACCACAGTTGTCTTCCCCCCTCCCCAATAGACATGCAACAACTAAAAATAAGTATGTGTGAACCCAATTTTCTGCACAGGTATATTTGAAAGGAAGTTCAGTAGGTTTTACTCCTTCTCCTGAGCAGCTATGCTTTGGGACACTGTATTTGTATAATGGTTTGATCGTTGAACTAGGATTGCAGGAGAGTGGGTTCAAATCCCCACTCACCATGGAAACCCACTGAGTGACCTTGGACAAGACACGTTCTTTCAGCCTCAGAAGAAAACAAGGGCAAACCCACTCTGAATAAATTTTGCCAAGAAAACCCTGTAATAAGATCACCTTGGGGTCTCCATAAGTCAGAAAGGACTTGAAAGACGACAATACAATTAACTGGGCATTGAACTCTGCTGAGAGATTTCTAGAGTGATGACCAGCAGATAAATAGATAGAGATAGAGATGAATAGAAGTCACTGTTTTCTCTTATTGCATTTTGCAGTTATGTTGTTCTTATATCTTTCTTCAACTGCCACAAAACACAGTGACAGCCATTTTTCCAAATTGAAAACTGGGGTCTTCATTTTGAAGTCTTTTCCCAGTCCTCTGTTTAGTTTGAAGCTGCAACTGAACCCTCAATTTCCACATTGGCCATTGCCACACTAGATTGTTATAGTGCTATTATTCCACTTTCAACATCCTATGGAATCCTGGGGTTTGCAGTTTAGGGAGAAGCCTTTGAGGCCCCTCCCTAAACTGCAAACCCCAGGGCTTTCATAGGATATTGAAAGTGGAATAATAGCACTATAACAGTTGAGTACAGAAATGGCCATTGTCAGTGCTTGAAAATAATTGTGGGCAACTGTGAATCCTGCACAAGTTGCTATTTACAGTCTGGGAGAATTAAATGCCCTTATTAAATACATCTTATTCTGCTTCTCCCCATATATATGTACTATGGATGTGAGTGCATATGCATGCATGGGAGAGACTATGAACATGGCATAAATATGCACAGACCTGTCTCTGGTCCACAAAATCTCATGCATTTGAGATCCAACATATTCTATCACATAGATGTTGTTCAAGAGTGCAGCAGTGGATAGAATTTTCTCATGCCTAATCTAAGTGGCCCCAGTGTTTTTCAAGATACTTGACTGTTCTTAAAAAATGTTAACTTAATAATTGCAGCCTTGTTTCTCTGTGGCAAAACTTAGGAGGAGGGGAACATTAATCAGCACCAAGGACAGCACAGCAACTCTGATGGCAATTGGAACACTTATTTTCTGAGTGGTGCTCTCCATGGTCCTGAATACCACATCTGAGTGCTACAGGCGTTAAAACAATTCAACCTCACACTTGCTTGCTATTAAGTCTATAGACCTTCAAGTGTCTTGTTGACTTGTAGTGATCCCATGATTTTCATAGGATTTTCTTAGGCAAGGAATACTCAGGGATGGTTTTGCCAGTTCCTACCTCTGAAATGCAGCCTACAGTACCTGGTATTTGTTGGCAGTTTTTCATCCAAGTATTAACCAGAGCTGATTCTGCTTAGCTTCCAAGATCAAATGGGATCTACTGCCTTCAGGATATAGCCACCAAATATATTGGGATAACTTCTGAGTGGAGGTACATAGGCTTGAATTGTAAAAATAGGTTGTCATTAACAACCATGACAATTTATCTATTATTTAAACTGTGTATTTAAACTATTTAAACTGTTGTAAGGATACTTAGGATGTTAGAATTTCTGCACCAGTGTATTTTCATGAGGGTGTTCTCTTAACATGTGTATGGACTTTGCACACATTTTAAGAGATGCGTATAAGGGGTCTTTGAACTTTGATAACCATAGAGTTGGAAGTGGCTTCTTAAGCCATCCAGTCCAGCCCTCTTCCAGTAGCTCACACTCACATGCATTTGAAATATTTTGAACACACAAGGGCATATGTGTTTATTTACTATTAAAATATTGACATCTCACCCTTTATCATGAGATCTTCCAGCAGCATACAAATCGTGCAATATAAACATTCCAGGTTAAAATAATGAAAGAGTTTAAACAGGAGAAGAGCATGTTAAACAAGTGAACAAGTTAAAACAGCTTAAAGGTTACAAAAATTTAAAACTTTATGCATGTAACTTTAAAGTAAATTAGGTCCCAAACTCTGTAATGAAAAGCCATGTTTTGTCATGGTATTAGAAAGAAACCAATGCCTATCCCAAATGGACCTCCAAGGGGAAGGCATTCTATGGCTGAAGAACATATGTTATCCATGATCACATGAGAAAAAATAGTGACCTGTAAAAATAAATGGGGGTTGTGTTGACCAAACACAGTATATGACCAGCATCCAATACAGGTGTAAGATGTGCTACACACACAGTGTGGCTTTTTGTGGACAATGGCATTGTTCATATCTGAATGATGGTGGGAGTAGGGTTCCACTTGTGGAGCCATTGCCTATGTGATTATACATTAGTGTTCAGAGAGCAGTATGTAAAACGCTTTGTGTTTGATGCATGGGTTTTTGTGGTGACAATCAGATCCACATATGCTCTTTCATTTTAGAGCCTCTGAACATGATGCTGTCCTGCTGCATTGTGGGGTGTCAGAGATGGACATTGACCATTGATCCAAATACCTTGCACTACATAGGTATTCTTTATAGCAACTATGTTGGAATGGAATGGAATGGAATATAACTCTACTGCACTGAAGAAGGATTGAAAGGCCTATATCTCCATGAGCAAGTGAGAATTTCAACCAAATTCACAAGGGCACCAAAGAGGATGGCAGATAATGTTACAGTTCCTGCTAATCAAAGATCCCAAGACTTCAATCCTGCAGCCCCTGGTTCCCTTACACCAACTTGTCATACCCATACCAGTAAGCGGTTACCTCAGTCAATCCTGTCAGCAGCATTCAGTGAGTAAGTTCCTCTGGGTCTTCTCTATGTCTCTTTGTCATTATTTTAAGTTTTAAATTAATTTTTCAATTCATATATTATCATATATGGACAGCAACTATATTCATTATGAATGTTCTGCTAATATGAAGGGTGCTGTTTAGGGCAATGGTCTACTAAGGGGTACATAAGTGAAAAAAGGTTGGGAACCACTGCCTTACGCCACTGGGTAGGAACCAATAGAGACTTCCTCAGGTTTTCTAGACTGTCTCCTCAACCAATGCTGACTTTCATACAAACCAAGACTAATATTATTAGGGTTAATGATGTAACTTTCACCACTGCTTCTTGAGTTTCTCTCAGTCTTCTAAGGCGTGGAAGACACCCTGACTGTCCAAAGAGCAGGGCATTCCAGCCTAGCTGGTGAAAACTAGGATTTCTCCTTGAAAGGTAAGGTATTTCTCAGTTAGCTTTCTTACTTAGACCATTTCCGCACTAGCTTGTTATAGCGCTATGATTCCACTTTCAACATCCTAAGGAATCCTGGGGTTTACAGTTTCCAGAGGGGCCGGCTGGCAAACCCCAGCATTCCATAGGATGTTGAAAGTGGAATCATAGCACTATAACAGCCCAGTGTGAAAATGGCCTTAAACAAGAAAGCAGATGTGATGTGATCGTAAACCAGAAAAAGCAAACAATTTTACCAGTTTGAGATGCAGAGGGGACTGAATCCATATACACACAGCTATCCAAACCAACTTTGCTGACAGTTGAGAGACACTTAAAGACAGGATATGAGAGCTTTGTCTCATATTCCTAATGTTTCTCCTGCTGTTACAATGGCAGCTGCCTTTGTAAGTGCTGCTTTGGGCATAGAGGAGAAAGACTGTCCAGTCAGATAAATAACTAAAAATAAGGAACTTTTGGCAGGTAGAAATAGTCCCCATTTTAGAATAGATTTTCCACTTTCCAGAGGCTGTAGTTTGATCACAGGTGTGAAACTGCATTCTCAGTGGTTGGACAGGATTTTTTTTTCCACTGCTGAGAACTTGATTAAACTCCTATATAGACTCAACCAGACCTTCAGAGAATGAAAAAGAGTTGTAAAAAGTTGTGCCCCGGGCAAAGTGATTTTGCCAATAATTCAAGGACTGAAGCATGAAAAGGAACTCCAAGAGCTATTGCCTTTGCATTAGGTTCGCAGAGCATTTGTACTGCTTCATGCCTGGAAGACAGAATCCAAACCTTCAGGATGTTTGCCAGATTCTTTCCTTAAAAAACACACTGCTTTATATTTTCTAGATACCTTCCAAAAGTAAGATGTGATCAATGGAAGCATGATGTTAAATTTCTTGCTCGTTGTTGTGTGCTTTCAAGTCATTTCCAGCTTATGGTGACCCTAAGGTGAACCTATTACGTGGTTTTTCTGGGGCTGAGAGTGTGTGACAGTGGGTTTTCATGGTAAGCAGGGAATTGGACCCTGGTCTCCAGAGTAATAGTCCAATGCTCAGAGCAATACACCATGCTGGATCTCTAATTTATTACTCACTGAAACAAAATGAAAACCTAGCTGATGGGAGAATTTCAGTGAGAACTTTCCGATCCATAGTGTGATGCAGATCAAAGTTTGCTCTCTTAGGACTTCTTAGGATCATAGCAGGACTGCCAATCATTTAGGACCAGCCCGGTAATTGCACTTACTTCTATGGGGATCAACCCTCTCCAAAAGGAGTCAAAATAATTTTGTTCTCTAGATGTTGTTGTAACTGCAGTTCCCAGCATTACTCACCAATGCCTATGCCAGTTAGAGCTGATGGCTTTGCAGTCCAACAACATCTAGAGGACTGCATGATTCCCAACCATCTGTCTTTCATGCAGAAAAACAATAGGTCCTAAAAACATTGGCATTGTGCTTTGGCATTGCATTCTTGTATTGGTCACAGACTGGAGGTACCTTTTCGTTTTCAGAATCAGAACTCTGGTAAACCTGGTACTCTGGATTGGAACTGAAAACTACAAGTATACAGCCCAGACTACAGCAGCCAAATCAGGACAGTTGGAAGGTATGCAGTAATTGAATACTGCAGCTCCTATTTAGGTTTTCTGAGAAGCTTTTCTTATCCTGTCACACCAAATGTCCAGCTCCTCTATAATCCTATGTATTTTCCCCTAAGGCTGGTACCTGCAGCTATTATGCTATATCTAAGCACTTAATTCGTGCCTGTTTTTTTTTCTTTTATAAAAGTAAGGGGTCAAGAAACAGCATAGAGTAGAATATTCCTTCCTGTCACAAGAGGCTGTTTTTCTCTTTTAGCCAGGCTAACCTTTTTGACCAGACTGCTAGGGTGAAATGAGATTTCCTCCAACTCTGGCTATAGTAACCAAAAGGGTTTTCCCTTATTTCATTTTGTTAGCTTCTCCCCCCTGCGATAGCATCATCTGTTCTGCCATTCTGCTGACACTAGCTTTTCTCTGTGATGTTCTGAAATATCTGGTGCTCATTTTTTCAGGTTTAATAAAAGTGCACTTTGTGTCAAAGACTGCAGAAAAGAAGAAAAAGCTGTAATTTGGCAAAATCACTGAGATCGTTTGCAATATTTTGTGGTGATCATAGCAGAGAACAGCCCAATGCTGAAAGATAGACTCACATGAAGGCAGGTGTTCGTACACTTACAAAGAATTTCTCTTCCCCTCTGTTTCAGCCTTTTACAGTTTCTCTGATTACCATTTGAACATCTAGATTCTACCCTTTAGTTGGAAAATCCAGCTCAAGGCAGCTTTCAAATATAAATGCCCAGCTGAGTATGCAATTGGTTGAGCAGCTAGAGTGGACTCTCCAATACATTTTTAATTAAAAGTTGTGTGTTCAAATGGACACCCAGACCTGACTTTTAGATACTCACAGGTGACACTTTTAAAACCCCACATGACTTAGTTCCTCATTATTGTTCTGCCCTCATTTCTTTTCACCAGTTTGCTCAGGATCTGTGTTCCAGGAATTCTAGGGTTCTTACTCAGCCCTTCCTTGTCTCAATTTCATCTTTTTCTGCTTGCAACTCCATACTCCTGGAATTTAGTCCCTGAACATTTGAGGTCTGCACCTTTCTTCATTGTTTTTAAATCTCAATTAAAAACATTCTTGTTTTCCAAAGCTTTTGGCATTTCAGTTTAATATTGTTTTATAATCTTCTATGTAATAAGTCCTCCCTATCCACAGATTCTGTATCCATGGATTCAACTGTCTATCACTTGTAAAAAAAAAATTAAAAATCCAAAAAGCAAACCTTGATTTTGCCATTTTATATTAGGGATGCCATTTTTCTATGCTACTGTATATAGTGGGACTTGAGCATCAGGGGCTTTTGTATCCACAGGGGGTCCTGGAACCAAACGCTAGTGAATACTAAGGGCCCACTGTATTTTGATTATATGTATTTGTCAGTTTGCTTTATATTATATTGCATTGGTTTTTATATTTCTGTCTGGATAATTTGCATTTCTGGAGAGTCAGCATTTTGTAGTGGATGGAAGGCTGGACTAGGAACCTGGGAGACAAGGATTCAAATCCCCACTGGGTCATGAAAATTGACTGAGAGACCTTGGGCAAGTCACACTGTTTGAGCCTTAGAGGAAGGCTGAGACAAATCCCTTCTGAATAATTCTTGCCATTCAAACCCTGTGATGGAGTCGCCTTAGGGTCACCATAAGTTGCAAATGACTTAAAGGCAGACAACAACAAAATTTGTTCTACAAATTAGTTTTATATTTGTATTACTCCTTTCTTTCCATATGTGTGTGTAGATAGATAGATAGATAGATAGATAGATAGATAGATAGATAGATAGATAGATAGATATTAAATCATACACCATAGGCAGGGCTTAGGAAGAACTTTCTAGCAATAAGAATCATTTGACAAAATGTAATGCCTCTAAGGGAGGAAAACTCCCCTTCTTTGGAGGACTTTAAACAGAGTTTGGATGGTCTTCTTCTGGGAGTGCTTTAGTTGTGTATTCCTGCATGACTGGAGTTGGGGAAGTAGATAAACTATGGCCATTTCCGCACTAGCCTGTTATAGCGTGATAATTCCACTTTCAACATCCTCTGGAATCCTCGAGTTTGCAGTTTTGGTAGGGGCGAGCTGGCCTCTCCCAAAACTTCAAACTCCAGGATTCCAGAGGATGTTGAAAGTGTAATCATCACACTATAACAGGCTAGTGCGGAAATGGCCTGTGACAGGGGCTTACTTCTTTCTCTCTCTGATTGGGAAGGCAGTCCCCCAATCTGATAAGGCACCCTGTCTTTTCCACATAGCTCTGCCTTCCCCCCTTATAACAGCACCTTTGTGTAAAAGGGTGAGGCCTTTCCATGGTTCTTTCAAACCCTTTAATAGTTCTATGGTAGTGTGTTTCTTTAAATATGATATACTACTAAGCCAAGTCAGTATTTAGAAAAATAATCTGTAATATTTAATAAGATAACATACAGAATAAAGTACTAGAGTTCATATGCAGGTCAAAATTAATACCATTCTTCACAGTACTTTTAGACAGTTCCCTTATGCCTTTAAGACCTCATATATGCACATGTATCATAAACTGCTCTTTAGCTACTCTCTCATCAAAGACTCAATCTCCAGTCTAGGTCACACTTTCTGACCAGATGCTGTGATAGTTTAATTACTCTTCTGCTTCGCATTGGGCTTCCACTGAGAAATTTAACCCTTGCCACACAGTCATCCTCTCTGGCTGACAGAGGGACTTTACTCCTCGGCTTTCTCTGGCAAGAAATTCTCACTGAAGAACTGCAAACGACAATCAATTCACATTTCTGCACAAGGTGAGTGAATCACTCCGTGCCGTTACTTATCGGTTCTTCTTGGCTTGAAGCAACGCAGACTGTCCCTTAAGCCCTTCCGCAGGGCTCTCTCTTGGTTCCAGGGTGATGCGGAGCAGTGCAAGGTCTTTAGATCTGCACTGGTGAGGCTTACAAAATGGCAGCTTCCGGTTGTTTGTAGGTCCGGACCAACCTCTGAAGCTGGCCACGCCCACAGCCCACCCTCCACTGATCACAGACTCGCATTGGTGCGAACCTGCACATCTGCACAACTGAGCAGGAACGAAATGGCACCCTCCGGAACATTGAAAGACCTGTTTTTTCCAGTCTTCACCTAGCGTGCTGGAGGACCATTTGGGGGCATTTTGGATCTGACTTAGGTGCGGAAATAAGGTAAATAGTCCGAACCTAGTCCAATCCAAGGTGTAGACAACCTCCATGACAGGATGCTTTGGTCCGTCTTAACTTCCTCGTGCAGAAAGAGCCAGTGTTTGCTTTTATATAACTTTTCCTCACAGTCCCAATCACTCCAACACACTTTTGGGCTGGGTTTCTCTCCTGAGGAGCTATTCTGGTTGCCTGGCAACCTGTTTATAGGCTGCTGTGGCACTCCAGATAGCCACAACTCCAGAACTCTGTCACAATGGCCTTGTGGTCCCTTCCAGCCCTCTGAATCAACCCTATGAGCACTGGCTCAATTGCAACATTGCAATGAAAATCTGGATTCAAATCCCCAGTCAGCTTTATGGAGGCTTAGAAGATGCCCTTGGGCCAGACTGAATGGACAAGATCCTGCACCAAGTAGGTAGAACAGAACTTAATGCTCACAGAGCTATGTGGCAGCCATGCAATGCTGCATCATTAGAGAATTGCAACATCATGCAACTAAATGAGGATATGCATATGCATGTTGCATGAACACTGGTATACAATGTGCAACCCTGTGCAATGGCATTACTTGCAGAATCCTGCTTCCACAACTTTGAACTGTTCCACACTGGGCAAAAATATCCAATCACCTCCATAGGGGAACTCTCATATATATAAGACTCCAACAGGATTCCAACCTGTTTCTCAGGCCCTTTCCACACCCTACCTTTTCATGAAGTCATCCAGTGGGGATCCTAGCAGCAGCTCTGCCGGGAGAGGAGTGTGACGGGAGAACTCCCCTTCAAACTGGCTGGCTCCCTGTGGAAGGGAGCACGATGGACACACCTCTTCCTTCTGCAGCGCAGCTGAGTACTTTCCCAGGCTGCACTAGGGCAGGAAGCACGGCCATCACACTTCAATGATTTAATGATTTAATATGCAATTTCACTGCCTGGGGATGGGAGAAGGATGGGACCACAACAACATCATACAGAAGTATAGTGCTGTCCTTCTCTCATCCCCATTGCAGGATGGGAGGGTGCTGCAGAAAGGGTCTCAGCCTTACTCAGGGTATTTGCAAGAATAAAATGCAGAAGGAAGGGACAGAGCAAGGCACCCTGAGATTCCAGGCGCCTTTCTGCCCTATCCTTTGATAGTGCTATTATTGTACTTTCAACATCCTGTGGAATTCTGGGGTTTGTAGTTTACTGAGTCTCAGCTCTCTAGCTGAGAATTCTAAAGGCTCCTCCCTAAACTGCAAACCCCAGGATTCCAGAGGAGGTTGAAAATGGAATAATAGCACTATAACTGTGTATTGTGGAAATGCCCTTGGCCAGTGAGTATGATTTAAAAAAACAAACCAGAAGAAAATAGTGCATGGCATTCACTTTCTTCCATATCTCAGTGACAAGTAAGGTTCTTGGTTTTTGCAGAAAATGACATCTCTGTTTCCTGGACCACTGTCAGATACACAACACGGGCCCCATGTGTAAACATGGAGACCGTGCCATAGCTTACAGGATAACTGGGAAACAACAGGGATAAATCATGATGAGCATGATATGCATGCTTTGATGTTATTCCCCCTTCCCTCATATCTCCATCTAACCATCTCTCCCAAATCCCCTGCAGGGCAAGTGAGATTGTATGTTCTGGGTTTTTGCACGGAATGACTGATGGGCTAGTACATTCTTAGCTGTTGCTTCCTGGGCCCTCTCAGGCCATTAATTATTCTCTCTGACATCAGCAAGGCTCTCAAGTTGATTGTTGAACAAGAAATGATAGATTTCTTCTTCTCCAAAGAGCTCATTAAGACATGTTTTATTAGAAAGAAATGTGCTGATTAATCAACCATCCATTTTGTTTTAAGAGCATTCATTTCCCCAGGATGGCTTGTTGCTCTGATCGGTTCCCCGCCCCATCTCCTCAGCCCCCCGGCTCCCAAATACTAGCATCAAATCCAAATGCAGATGGGGATGCCTTGATGTCAGAGATGATTCCTTAATTTATTAAAACAGATACAGAAATGTCTAAACCAAGCCATGGGATTCTCAATAAGTGTAAGCAAACAGAATTCCTCTGATGTATGGCTGTCACAATTATAAGGCATAAAACAAACAGTAGCTCTGCTGTTTTAGGGTGGGGAAGAGGCTGATGTGGAATCTCCAATATGCCTGACTCCCTGTGTCCTGTCTAGTGATATATGAATCAGATATCATCAGCCCTGTATGATTTCATCAGGTCAGACGTTCTCATTCTCTCCATCTTATGAGTAGTGCTCTTTCCCAATCTTTTTTCTTTTTTGCACTAGCAGATTAGGGGTGAGAAATAACACCCTAAATAAAAAGTGTTCTTCTACAAGGTATGGTAATATAAAGCCACTTAGACATATATGTCCCTTCAAGGCTCTTGTTGACTTATAGCAGCCCTATGAATGTTATAGGATTTTCTTAGGCAAAGAATATTCAGAGGTGGTTTTGCCAGGTCTTTCCTGCCCCAAATCTAGCAGACACTGGGTTCTCAAAACAACAGATCTCCCTAGTTTACACTTTCAGTTTCACTCTTATCTGTTCTTCCCCCTTCATGGGATACTTTGTTGCAATGAGCAATATGTAATGGATACTTTATAACAATCACATCAAAGCCTAGCAATGATACATAGTAACTATTTATGATTAAATACATTTGCCTCAATGCAAATACAGCAGCTCATAATCATTTCCCATGACAGGGAACCTCGAAACCTGACGGGTAGAATCAGCCTGAAAATGTTCTGTGTTTGGAATGGGGTCTCATAATACTGTAAAAACTTTTCCTTTCCTGTTGTAGCCCACCAGCTAAAACTCTTCCAAAGAGAAGACTTAATAAGTCCTGATCACACATATACAGAGATGTCGGAACACATACATCCATATATTTTGTAATCACCTTATTACCAAGTAGAGAGCCCAGTGAATGGTTTGGAAGAAGGGTTGAGGTGAGGCAGACTGTTCCAGGGTATGGAAGAAACCAGATGGGACCTGTTTGTATCCATCTACAAAAGGAAACCTTCTGACAACTGTTGCCTTACCATGAAATAATTATGTGGCTATCGGTAAGCTTCTCTTTCTCAAGATTATATAAAGGAGGGGGTAAAAACAGGGATTTAAAAGGGGGAAGTATGAACTGCTGTCTAAAGGTTTTTAACATTAAAAAATCTGCATTTTGGAGGGGGAATTTGAAAAACCAGTGGGTTGAAAGTAGGTTTAAATCAAGCATGAACAAATGCTAGGGATGGAAGGGCTTCCCTGATATTGCATGGAATTTGGAAGGAGACGCAGATGCACACACAGGGCTGATGATATCTGATACATGCACACACACACACAAAAGAGTCCCACCACACCCACTACCCATATTTCTTTAGCTTCTATATTTTTAAGTCAAATATGTCCTCCATAGGAAAGAATTGGTGTGCTGTGGCCCTGGGGAGCCTCAAAAAATGATTGGGAGGCCATCTTTTCCTATGAGTAGCAACATCTCAGCATATGTTCAAAGCACAATAGCCTCAGTTGAGTCATTTGCACTTCCAGTAAGGGTTCAGGGTTGATTTGCTCTGCAACCTATTCATTTCTCTTTTTAGCACTCCATGGTATCCATAGCACTCTTTCCAGCACTGCAGTTCAAATGAGTTGATTCCCTTTCTGTCATCTTTTTTCACCATCCAGCTTTCACAACCATACACAGAAATTGGAAATACTGTGGTCTGGAACTTTTGTCCTGAAGACTTCATTTTGCCCACCTCTGGTTTAAAGCTTGCCTACCCAAGTATTTGTTGTTGCTAATTGCTGTCAAATGAGCCTTAGCATACAGTGGCCCTATGACTGAGAGGTCTCCAAGGGATCCTCTTAGTAACATCCCTCCTAAGGTTTTGCAAACTCTGGTTTCCTTGATTGAGTCTATGCACCTGTAATGTGGTGTTCCTCTTTTATTACTGCCTTCCACTTTGCCGAGCATTATCACCTTTTCTAATGGATTGTCATCACACAATATGTCTCACTGTATGATAAGCCATTTCCACAGGATGGTGGTGTCCCAGCATGCGAATGTGACAGGAGTAGGACCGCAATGACGCTTCCATATGATGTTGTTGTGGTTCCGTCCTTTTCATGTCACCAGCAGCCAGATCACAGGGTATATCATTAGCAGGAAAAGTCCATTAATGACTCTCAATCCTGCAAGCCTTCCATTGCAGCTGGCCATGCAGAAGGGTCACAAGCACAATCTACTCACTTCCTCCCTCAATGTCAGGAATCTCTCCCTGCTGAGCCACAGCCAGCAAGGGAAAAGGGAGGTCAGGAACACTTTCAAGGAGAGTCTGAATATACCAAACACAAGCAAAACACAAGCCATCTGGAGGGTTTCAGGGAACAGGAGACACGAAGGTCGTGAGGGCTTGCTAGTAATTTGCTGCAAGCAAAGAGCAGCCATGCCGGCAGACTTAAATAGCTGCTGTGAACAGGTGCTGCTTATTATTGTTTCCTCAACCTAGTCCATGCAGCCTCCCTCTGAGCAGCCCATTTCAGCCTTCTTTATGATTGAGGGCTGATGGGCACAGGTGGCTTCCACTCTTCTGCATCACTGCTGGTTACCTCTCCATCATGAGGTGGCCAGGGCAACTCTGTTTGACCTTCCAGTGCAGGGGATGTTTGCAGGTTGGCTTGCTCACTCACTGGCCCAGTCCTCGGCACAGTCGGTGGTTTCTCAATCTCAGAGGCATCATCTATCCCACTCATTGGCTTGGTCCCATGTACAATCAGTTGCTCCTCAGTCACAGCAGCAGCATCTATCACACCCACTGCAGCATGGGAAGAAGGCCGGCTGCAGGGCGGAAGGAAGGGGCATGTCCCTCGTGCTCTCTCCCACAGACAGCTGGTTCTGTGCAGAAAGGAGCACTGGAAACATGCCCTCATCCCAGCAGAGGCACTGCCAGGTATGCAATGGGATGACACATGAGAATGTTGTCCTGTGGAAAGAGCCATAGCCTCTTTCTGCACTAGACTGTTGTAATACTATTATTTCACTTTCGACATCCTATGGAATCCGGGGGTTTGCAGTTTAGGGAGGGGTCTCAAAACCCCCACTCTAAACTGCAAACTCCAGGATTCCATAGGATATTGAAAGTGGAATAATAGCATTAAAACAGTCTACTGCAGAAATGGCCGTAGTCTCACCTTAGTCTTTTGGCTTCTAGGAATACTTCAGGCTTGATGTGCTCTAAGACTCATTCATTTTCCTTTTTAGCTATCCACGGTATCAGTAGAACCCTCCTCCAGAATCACATTTCAAATGAATTGTTTTTCATCCTGTCAGCTTTCTTCACTGTCCAGCTTTCACGACCGTACATATAAATCATAAACTATTTATTTATTTATTTGCCATCTTTCTCCCAGACTGGACCCAAGGTAGCTTCTAAAAAAAGTTAAAAACACCAATAAGGCATTTAAAACAATTAACAACATTTTAAAAACATATAAAACCTATAGAAATTTTTAAAATATGTTGATACATTAAAAGCCTACCTGCTTACATATTAAAAGCCTGCTTAAATAAGAATGTTTTTGCCTACTGGTGAAAGGAAAGCATAAGATAATGACATAATAACAATGGCATAATATTCTCTGTCTGAAAGCAACCTTATATCTCTTGATTATCTCTTTAAAGTATGGTATATTTTTCAGTGTTTACCAACATTTCTATATCTCCTTTATCCCCACTGCCTCAAGAAAATAAAAGCCTTTGAAGGAAGGGAATGGAAGGAATGGGTTTTTTCTAATGAGTTTCTTCTAATGGCTTCAAAAGGTATGGAAATTTTACATCACCAGAGTTGGACTAGATGGACTGGACTTGTTCCCTCCCCACAGACTCTAAGATTCTCCAAAGACCTCTCAGCAAGGGTTTTGTTCGCATCTATGTTCCACCCGGAGCCATTTTTGCAATGCTAGCACTCTCTATGTGTTAAATATTAGCCTCTGCAGTCACTCCGCCAGCTTTACTCCACTTGGGGATTCATGTGAATGAGGAAGAAATTCCCACTTGTCTGTTTAAAACAGCTTTCCAGGTATTTGAACAACACAAAGTGCGGCCATCTGGGAGGCTGGAGAGATCAGCTCTCCAAAATGATTGAAACTGAACCATAATTCAGGTAGTAACTCACAAGCCTGGGACAGAAAGATTCATGAACTCAGTGACATTTCATTAGATTTCACAAGCTAGTAAACAAGCTGGAGAAGGGAGAGGAAGGGAGAGGGGAGCCATGATGGCTCAATAAGTTTGGAACATGTACATTTCTGAAAAGAGAGCAGGGATGGACCACTATGAGCTGCTGTGTAAATGATGTAAAAAGTCTAACATGCTATGCTCAGCTCTGTTCCCACTACATCATCTGAAGTCATTCATGCTCAGGTTGGTAGGATCTAGTGGTACAGGAAGTGAACTAGTCATTTTTAGATTGGGAGGAAAGTTACACTTTTAGTATCCTAAGCTTTGCATTTTGACACCATTTGGACAGCACATGTAGGTACAACAAGGCATCACAGGTGTTTTGGAGACCTGGGGCTGCTGTTGTTGTTGTTATGTGCCTTCAAGCACCTTTCATGGGATTTTCTTGGCAAAGTTTGTTAAGAGGGGGGTTGCCTTTGCTTTTCTTTGAAACTAAGGCCATTTCTGCACTAGCCTGTTATAGCACGATGATTCTACTTTCAACATCCTCTGGAATCCTGAGGTTTTCAGTTTTGAGAGGGGCCAGATGGCCCCTCCTGAAACTGCAAATCCCAGGATTCCAGAGAATGTTGAAAGTGGAATCATAGTGCTGTAGCAGGCTAGTGCGGAGATGGCCACACATAGACCAAGGGGCTTTTGTGTGTATAAATAAGACTCCATGGGCTATATTCAGCAAGCTTCAACACAGACCTTGGAGCATGGTGGTGCTGTGTACTTGTGAGCCAGTGAGGGGATCTCTTTGCTGTCTTAGTGGGGCTTCCAGCAGCTGAATGGAGAACATGAGACTGTTTAACCACTTTTTCTGTATCCTTGCCATATATCCTTTTCTGTGCAAGTTGTCAATACAGCTTTAACTCTTTCCTGCAGGTTTGGTTACTGCACTTGATCCTAAAAGAACCTCCTGCTTTGGTGGGGGGGGGAACAGATGGCGAAACCCAAAAATAGTGTCATGAGGGCCAAATGTGCCCTATGGGTTGTGTGTTGCCTATTTTTGCAGTAAAGGCTACTTCAGTGTTTATTTTTATGAGATTTTTATTTTTAGATTTGTTTTATCCCCCCCTCCACCACCAAAAAAAGTCAACTACATTTTGCAAATCAAAGACAATCTGGTTTAGAATGTAGGCCTTTTGCAGTCCACCAGCAGCATATAACAGAGCAACTCATGCAAAGCCTAGCTGGTACTAAAATACCCTAAATCCTAGTCACTCGATTGGACTCAAGATAGAGCTCAGTTGATTTACACCAGCCAATAATCCATCTCCTGTCCTGTCTCAATAGTTTCTGTACTATAGCCATAGACATGTACACTAATAGCACCTAATGGATGACCTGCCAATTAACTGCATGTACTTGCTTTTATGTATGACATATTGTACCATGCATTGATTTTTAATCTGCCCAGGCTAGCGTTTGTCATGCAGGGTGAGACGTCTGCTGTGAGAAATAGCCTCTTCTCTTATTTTCCCAGACAGTTATTAAGACGGGTTTTTACACTGCAGGGCTTTCACGCTGCATACAACAGCGCCCATTAAAAAAGAAATGAAAAGGGAGGAAAAGAAAAAGAAGGAGGAAAGAGACAGTCTGCAAATTAAACTAAGCCCCACACAGGATGCCACTCAGCAATGGTTGTAGGAATCATCAAACCACCAACAGGAGCAAAACTTCCCAGATGTTTGTACTTTGTACTGATAACTGTTACCTTGGTGCATCACTCCTTTATCCTAGAGCACAACTGAGAATCTTAAGACTTGGCCAAGTAACATCAGAGCATGATCAAGAAGACAAAAGTTAATTAATGAGGAAGAACACACAAGTTAGGACAGGATGCAGCTATTTGTTTTTCCCTGAGCCTACTGGGATGGGCAAGATTCCCTCTCCGCTGTCCACTCCCCCACCTAGTTAATTGACCCAAAAACCTACAATTCTCCCCCTACATTCTCAGGTTTGATCTTCACAAATTTGATTATTTGCTAGGTGCATGTGTGCTTTCTCCTGCTCCTTCTCCTCCCCCATTCCCTTGCATTTTGCCCAATATGGAGAAGGAAGGCAAGCACCAGGACAAAAGGTAAAGAATTGGGGAGGGTAGTTCCCGTGTACTTTCCATCTCTCCTCTGGAGCTTCCCCCTCCCATTCCCTTATCTCTGACCCCAGTTCTGAGAACTCGCACCAAGGCAAAAGACAAGGGAATGGTGGGAGGCTTGTGTGAGCCTTCCTTCTTCCCTTCAAAGATCCCCCCCCATTACTCTCTTGACTCTGGTCCTGGTACTGAGAACTTGCACCAAGGCAATTTCCAAGGGTGGTCCCACATAGTGTGTTACGGTAATCCAAATGGGATGTAATCAAGGCTGCTTTGTTTAGTTTTGGGCACCACAGTTCAAGAAGGATATCAGCAAGCTGGAATGTGTCCAGAGAAGGGCAACTAAGATGATCAAAGGTCTTGAAACCAAGTCTTACAAGGAACAACTGTGGGAACTGGCCATGTTTACCTGGAGAGGAGAAGACTGAGAAGTCACATGATAGCTATCTTTAAATATCTGAAGAGGTGTCATGTGGAAGATGGAGCAAACTTGTCTTCTGCTCTCCAGGGACTACAACACAAACCATTGGATTCAAAGTAAAAAAAAAATGTGATCCCACCTAAACATTAGGGAAAACTTCTTTACTGTGTAAAAGCTGTTTGATGGTAGAATGGACTGACTCAAAGAATGATGAGCTCTCTGTCTCTGGAAGTCTTTAAACAGAAAGATGCTAAATGGGCATCTTTCAGGAGTTATTTAATTATGTATTCCTGCATGGCAGAGGGTAGGACTAGATGGCCTTTGTGATCCCTTCCAACTCTGAGATTCTATGATTCAATGATTCTAAGGCATGTGTCACCATTGGTAGCAGGCCATACACCCCCACACTTTGATATGGTTTAATTGGCATGTACTGATATTGGCATACAGTGAAATTGATATAAAATATAAAATACACCCTGATATGGCTGAATGGCCATGCTGGTAAGAGGAAAGCTGTCTGAACATGTGCGTTATGAAATCTAGGTCAAGAAATCCCTCCTAGGCATAGTCAAGTCACAGTCAGGAAAATCACCAGGAAATCCCAAGTGTTAATGGGCTTCCAGCTAGCCCTGGTGACTCATCTCTGGAAACAATTGGTCTGTGACACTGCCACAGAACAGTTAATTGCCTTATTCCTCTCCCCCTTACTTTCAGATTTTCTCCTATTGTCCAATGTGTGCCCAACAATTATAAAGTTATCAGGGCAACCATTAGTCCTTTGCCACCTAATGCTAAGACCATTAGTCCATTCTGGACCCCATTGTTAGTACTGCTGGAGAGTTGTTAACACCCTCACCCTTCAGGCAGAAATAAGATATTTAAACCACAGTTTTTGGCTAGTCAACTCACAGTGTATTTGTTACCGAATGTCACTCTGCCACTCTGATTCCTGACTGTGTAATGCCTACAGATCTGTGTGAAAGCCACATCGCTGCTTCTTTGCTGCTCTTCTGGATTGGTAAATATTGACCATTATGCCCTAAGCCTCACTGTCCAAAACCTTCCCCCTTTAATTCCAGTTAGCCTTGTGTGAGTGTGTGACTTTTTGGATCTTATGTGTGTGATTTCCTCCAATAAAACACATTTAACTTATTTTTGAATCTCTGGTTGATTTTTCACTGAAGGAGTACCAGTAAACATAGGTGGAAGATCTTGCTAGGTTACCCTCCCCCTCACAGGCCTACTCTTTGGCTAATGTTCCCTACCTTTCATGGAGGCACAGGCATCACGAGTGGATCCCCGAGTCACCCACATTTTGGGGTAACACCATACCCAATTCTGAAATCTCTAGAAGTGCCATGTGGCACCTGTTGTATAGTACAGCCTCAGATCATTCTCATTTCTTTACCATCCATCTGATAAACACAAAACTTCCTTCCCCCTCCCAAAGCCACTGCTCAGCAGCATCAGCTAAGCAGTATGTTCTCAGTGCTTGCCACCAAGGGCATTTTACATATGGACCTACATAGCTTTGCAAGTCCCCAAATAAGAAAGGAACTACCACACCCTTTTGCCCTCAGACATACAAATATGTGTGTTTTGCAACCATCCTGCCACATCAAAAACAAAGCAGATGGCTAGAAAAACAATAATGACATGAGACGTTAGGGAATCAGTTGACTTTTGGAAAGCCCCTGAGCATATTGATTTGAAAGCCAATCAGACTACCCAATCTCTTGTTGATTACCGATAACTAGATTCAGTGACACCAGCTGATGTATGTGCAGTGACCAGAATAGATGTTGTATTGGATAAAGAGGGAGGGGGAGAGAGGAGGACAAGTAGCTTGCACATAATGAATCATCCATGGCATAATATGTTTAGTTTCTATGTATGGCTAATGAAAGTTGGACAATAAAGAAAGCTGACAAGAAAAGAATCAATTCATTTGAAATGCAGTCCTGGAGGAGAGGTGTGCAGATCCTACGGATCTCCAGAAAGATGAATAAATGGGTTGTTATCCAAAGAGATGGGGACCTTGAGGTCATCCACAATGCCAGCGTCTCCTTAGAATTTGGGGAATTATAGCTCAAAGGGGGCCTGGAAGAGGAGGGTAATGGCAAGATCTTTTCATTTGTTTATACCAGAACCAACTGTAGAGAGGACTCCAGTTGAAAGTTAAGCAGAGTATTTTATTTGGAATTAACAAACACACAAGAACTCAGACACTCTCAAGAGCCATACAAAACTGTCGGAAAGTGAGACATGAAAGATTGGATAGAAAGAGATTGGGTAGAAAGGGTGATAGTTACCAGTCCTGAAACAGAAGGTTGTGTTACTGTGATAGATAACCCTATCTACAATTTAATATTAAAAATATCTCCACGTACTTGAGAGGTCCCCCAAACGTAGGCAGGCACGGTCGAACAGCTGAAAACAGGAAAAACTTGGTCAGGCCAGTAAATCCATAGTCACGTAGCCCCAGGAGATCTCCAGACATGTAAAACATAAAATGCAAAAGGGGACCTCAGCCCCAAGGAGCCAGCTTGAAGGGATTAATGCATCTGACAAACAGCCCATCAAGCGAGGACAATTTGCGTACAGCCGAGGCTTTGACAACCTTGGCAAATCTAATCATGCAAAGAACATTGACATTTTGGAGCTTTGTTCTAGCTCCTCCACCTATTGTTCTCTCTGGGAAAGGATTAGCCCTCCAGGTACCTTTTCCCCCATAAATAGGCCCGGTTTTTGACCGGTTCTTTGGATCGCTCCCGGCTTCCCAGCAGACCATCACTCTATCCATTGAGCTATCCCCTCAGCCCTCCATGTACTGAGTCTCATCTCTCTCTCTGCTGCTGTTTCGGACCTCCAGACTTCAGGACCAGGTGCAATATTCCCTAGCTGTAACCCTTCAAAGCCCCCTATCCAATTTCCTCTCTTTTTATTCTTCGCTAGGTGAATACGTGCGCAAATCTTTATTTTTAATAAAATCATTTATTAGACAATTTTGCTTGGTTTTTGGCTCGGCCTGACCCCATAAAAATTGGGTGAAAGTTCTTGCTAGGTTGCCCTGCCTCATGCATTGCTATTGCTTGTGCTCTGGCTAGTTTCCATTCCCTCTCACGTGGACCACATTGAGGTGTCCCCCAAGGGACCCCAGAAATCAGGGTAACAGATGAAGCAGCGTGGCTCAGACTATGTGTCTGAGGATAGCAAGAATGAACAGAGGTCTGGGGTATCACAAATTATGTCCAAGTACTACAGTTTACTGGGGCTGGAGATGGAGTTTTTACATCCCATTTCATGCCCTGAAGGAAGGTGTGTGGACAAAGCAGTAATGGCTTTCTCACAGGATTGACAAAGGAGTCCAGAATGGCTTGATTGCCTTAACTCTAGGTGACAAAACATTGATGGGAGTCATGACAATCTCTTAATGTTTTGGTCAGATAAGATCACAGTAGGGGTCCTGATTTCTTCACTTGGATAATTTCTCCTTCTATTATTTTGGGAGTGCTTGTAGCTTGCAGTTTTTTAAAGGATTATCACAAAACCATCAGCACTGAGTTTTCCCATCTAATCTTCTCTGAATTTTTGACCTGATCATGTCTGAGGTCATCCTGACCTGACAATATGCTTCTGGCCGCACACTTTCAAACATGTGTTTAAGCCATAAATACATCCAATTAT
The DNA here is from genome assembly GCA_948474755.1 of Ctenosaura bakeri. Classification (NCBI taxonomy): domain Eukaryota; kingdom Metazoa; phylum Chordata; class Lepidosauria; order Squamata; family Iguanidae; genus Ctenosaura; species Ctenosaura bakeri. The sequence goes on along the minus strand of CAOLHI010001220.1, from coordinate 285,509 downwards.
GGAAATAGCACAACCTGCAGAGTGGGAGGACGTAGTGTGGTAACAAGATCCAATGGCAAATCAAACCTAAACTCTCACTGGAAACCAAAATGATAAACTGAGGCTTTCAGATTTTGGACACATTATGTGACCACATGGCTCGTTGTAAAGAACAATAATACTGAGCAAAAGTAGATGGCCGCTGTGGTACAATGGTTTGAGTATTGGACAAGGATTTTGGGAACCCAGGGTGAATTCAGAACAGAATGCCAGGCCATATCTAATATATAAAATATAATATATAATATATAAAAGTCAAAGTTTGTCTGTCTGTGTAGGAGAAGACCTCATATGATTGGCTGTGTCAGGCAAAGACATTATATGACTGGCTGCCTAAGAAGATTATATGGAATCCTGGGGTTTGCAGAAGGAGAGGAGCCCTTAGAATTCTCAGCCAGAGAGCTCTGAATAGGCTGATTGCTATGGAGATGAGGCCTAGCAGCAAGGAGGAAGGCAGTGTATTTCCCTCAGGAACCCAACCTCTGCGTGTTAATAACTCTGAATATAGATTGGATTGGGGAATATGGGGAAAAGTTACAAGACACTTTGGGTAATTAGAGACACAAGATCTCAAATCTTTCTAACAAGCATTACCTATGAGAAAATAAAATCCCAGACAACGCTGGGTATATACGCTAGTTTGTCATATTTTTAGCAAAAGTATTCATTAAAGCCTCACTTATAACATTCTGCACAAATCAAAATCAAATGCTGGCATTTTATTTTCTTTGAGTTATTTTATTTGTAAAGAGTTCAGCTTCAGAAAATTATGATAGAGAGGATTTTAGCTGTCCACCACCAAGCATTGCCAAATCCAAACATCAGTCATCTGAATCAATATTTCAGCATACGGCTGACACCAGCTTTTCAAATTATCTATTTGCTTCGTTTTATTATCGTGTCAAACTCAACGCATCAGGTTTGCACACAAGGGTGAAGAAATGGCTTTTCAGGGGAAGGGGAGGCTAAAATGTGCAAATGACTACTTTGCTTCATGTAAATGAAGTGCTAATTGCTCTTTGCAAACAATATTTATGCAAATGGTCACTTCCATGAGGTTGATGTAGGAAAGCTGTACATATTTAATACTTCTAAAATTGCTGGGTTTGAGCAAAGTGGGTAAAGAGTTTAGGCTGATGGTCCAACTGTTGTGTTCCTTTCACCGCTGATATAGTCACAATTTCATTTTTTTTTAATTGATTGAATTTTCATCCCGCCTCTTCCACAGCTTTTAGGAAAGTTGCAATTTAAAATACTGAGAAAAATAATCTTGACACTGCAACCCGACATGAAAAGCTGCCTATACATAGTAAATAAGATGCAGCTTGGTAGAAAAAGAATAGTCAAAGTCTTGAACCTATTTAGAGGTATAGGGTCCAGCACCTTTGATACCGTTCAGACTAAAACCCCAACTGAGATCTAAGATGGCACAAATGGAAAATTAATCACACAGCTCCATACATCACTCACCCTGACAATTGCAATTAAACAGCCATAGAGGGCGAGGGAAGGAGGCAGATGAGCAGCAAAGACTGCTTCTTGTCCCCCTGCAGTTTGCTTGAGAAAGAGGTAGAGAAATAATGACCTCATTCCCCTGCCATTTTCTCTGTCTAGAACCACGGCCATTTCAGCACGAGGTGAGGGAATCGCTCCATTAGTTATCGCTTCTTCTGACTCTCCCTTAAGCCCTCCGCAGGGCTCCTCCATTTGGTCTAGGGTGAATTGGAGCAGTACGAGGTCTTAGATCCTCACTGCTCCAGCTGACAAAATGGCGGCTTCCAGTTGTTTCCGGGTCCGGACCAACCGCTGAAGCTTGCCACACCTACAGCCCGCCCTCCGCAGATTGCAGGCTCTCATTGGTGCAAACCTGCATATCTGCACAAGTAAGCAGGAACGCAATGGCACACTCCGAAAAATAAAAGACTGGTTTTCTTCCGTTCTTCAAAAGGCGTGCTTGAGGACCACTTGGGGGCGTTCCGGAGTGGACTGAGGTGCAGAACTAAGGTAAATAGTCTGGACCTAGTCCGCTCCAAGGTGCAGACGACCTCCGTGATAGGACGCACTGGCACGTTCTGATTCCCTCGTGCAGAAAGGGCCCACGTCGGAAAGAAAGGCAGTCCTCATTGCTTAATTGCGTCCCTTTCTCCTTCCACATGGCAGCAATCCCTCAGGACTTGGGGAGAAAAGGGGCAATTAAGTACAACAGATGATAGATAGATAGATAGATAGATAGATAGATAGATAGATAGATAGATAGATAGATAGATAGATATTTGCCAGGAAAGTTGGTGTTTCGATAGTGTGCCACAGTGTAGAGAACAATACTTTGAACGCTGTTCAAAATGGGACATACATGCATGTAAAGCATGTGCAGGTCACTAACAGGATTCCAGACCTGTAGTGGATTCTCTGCTCCACTGACATAGAAGCCAGTAATAGCAGCTTCTGCTGGTAACTACAGTCATACTGAAACTGATTTAAATAGGTAGCAGAAACTAGTCTTTCCATGAAGGTACTCCTTGGTTTCTCTGAGGTTTGCCTAAGGAGGTGCAGCTTAGGGAGCTGGGTATGTTTAACCTAGAGAAGAGAAGATTAAGAGGTGACCTGGTAGCTAGGCTTGAATATTTGAAGGGATTTCATATGGGAGATGGGGAAAGCTTGTTTTCTGCTGCTCCAGAGACTAGGACACTGAACAATGGATTCAAGCTACAGGAAAAAAGATTCTATTTAAACATCAGGAAGAACTGATGATAAGAGCAGTTCAACAGTAGAATACTGTGCCTCAGAGTGTGGTAGAGTGTGGTGATCGTTTTTAAACAGAAGCTGGATGGTCATCTGCTGGGAGTATTTTGATTGTGTATTTCTGCATGGCAGGGGATTGGACTGGATGGCCCTTGTGGTCTCTCCCAGCTCTATGATTCTTTGATTCTAGCCATTTCTGCACTAGACTGCTATAGCACTACGATTCCACTTTCAACATCCTATGGAATCCTGGAGTTTGCAGTTTCAGGAGGGGTCGGCTGGCCCCTCCAAAACTGCAAACCCCAGGATTCCTTAGGATGTTGAAAGTGAAATCATAGAATCATAGAATCATAGAACTGTAGAGTTGGAAGAGACCCCAGGGGCCATCCAGTCCAACCCCCTGCCATGCAGATGGCCATCAAGCCTCTGCTTAAAAACCTCCAAAGAAGGAGACTCCACTACACTCCGAGGCAGGAATCATAGCACTATAACTGTCTAGTGCGGAAATTCTGTCTAACTTTAGCTGAATTTTCTGTACCAGAGCATAAAGAGGTTACTTTGGGAGCTACAACTTCCAGCTTCCCTCCACTAGCATGGCTAGTTAGAGGATTCTGGCAGTTCTAACTGAAATATTAACTTTTCTGGGCTCTCATGATGTTAGCATAGATGTCTGCCTCTTCTGTGAGATGAATTTCCTTCTTCTCCCGAGAGCTCTCCTCGGTCCTCCTCCCTTTGCGAATGATTCAGAGCTGCTCCAATTGCTGGCTAGAGGCAGAGACATGCTGAGCGCTCCTGACATTGCCATATGTCCTGTGTTACCCTTTCTAGTTTCATGTCTATTATTGGCATTCCATGGACACACTGTCCATGCCTATGGGATATAATGTCAGATCCTGCCTCTCTGAGTGACATTGATATTCTGTACTGTTTCCTGCAGCCGAATGATTCATCTCTTCACTCGGCCAGCTAGAAGGACTAGCTCCCTTTTCAGCAACAGCCACCTACCTTGGCCATTTGAAAGGGCTTCTTCCCTTTCTACCTATCTTCCATCTTTACCAGGACAGAACCTGAAACTCAGCTCACAGAATCCTCTCACCCAGTATGGTCACACTGGGCATAGTAGCTGAGAATTCTGAGAGCAGTAGTCCAAAAGTAACATGACTAGCAGAAATGGACAAATTATCAGGTTTGATTAGAGAAAACTCATTAGTGATATTTCTTAAAGATTGGAGACCCCTTATAGAATTTTTTACAGGGAAAAAATTACTTGGCAGCTTCTGGTTTTGGTGATTAGAAACAGCAGGCTATTGAAAGAAGGGAATTTGCTGTAATTTTGGAAAGAGAGGTGTGAATATATAAATGCCAAAAGGAAGGTTGGAAGTAATTTTTTTCTCTTTTTCTTCTCTTTTTCTTCTTTTCTGTGCTTTTTAATTTTTGTTAGTTTTGTTATTTTTGAATATAACCTTAGTAAATCTGTAATTCTTTGTAACTCTTAATGTATTTTTTAAAATTGTTCTTCTCAATAGAATTATTTTAATAAAATAAGTGGCATTTCTAAGCTCTGGCCGAGAGATGCATAGTTTTAGGGATGGGCAAGCCCCACGTGGCTCCATCTGGAACTGGCTCAGTTGATTTTGAACTCTCCGAGAGTTTGGTCCCACCTTGTAATGTTGGTGCTCGTTGTGCCCTGATAAGGCCACCCATATTCACCTTCTTGTATTGGTCTCTAGAAATTGTCTTCCAAGCTCCAGTCATGGTGGATAGCGTCACAGAGGAAGTTAGAATTCAAGAACTGGGGTTCAGTTCAGGAGAATAACAACATAGACCAAGAAAGGGAAACTTTTCCTCCTCTAGATCAGTGGTACTCCAACTTCAGTATTCCAGATGTCTGGGAATTCAGCTTCCAGAATTTCTGATCACTAGCCATGCTGGCTAGGGCTTTTAGGTGTTGGAGTCTTAGGCCCTTTCGCATGGCATTTTCCATGCAAAAGAGGGCCTGGAGCATCACGCAATTGTGAGGAGCAATGCACACGAAGCACTCACAATTGCACGACACTCCAGGGGCCTGCAGGTGCTAATCACGTACCTCTTCATTTTTGGCTAGAAGCTGAAAATGGTGCGCTATCGCACATTGCTCCTGGGCCCCATGCACATTTACCTGGCGTGCGGAGCCTCCAGTCATGCTTCCTACCCCAGCGCAGCCTGGGAAGGTCCCAGGCTGTACTGCAGAAGGAAGAGGCAGGGCTCTCGTGTGAGCAGGCAGCTTGTGCAGAGCCAAAGGACCCCGGATGTGAGAGCCTCTCGCCAGAGGCTGCTTGCACAATCCCCGGATCCCAGCACCAGAAGATGGTGCGGAAAGGGCCTCAAACATATGGAGGACCTAAGGCTGGGAAGCATTGCTCTAAATGCTGATGAACAGCAACTCCAGTCTTTGGCCAGTTCAGTTCAACTTATGGGTGAGGGAATTCAACATCATCTAGAAGGCTGCAAGTTGCCCTATCCCATTACAAACATTTTCCAAACAATTGTCAATAGAGAAGAGACTCTCTGGACATAAAGTTGTCTAACTACATCTTTCACAGCAATGACAAAGAGCTTCACTGGGATTTGACTGGCTTTGACACCAGATCCTATCTGATCTTGGAAGCTAAGTAGGATCAGCTCTGGTTAGTACTTGGATGGGAGACCACCAAAAATATGAGGCTATATTTCAGAGGAAGGAGCTGGCACCCCCACCCCAGCATATTCCTTGCCTAAGAAAACTCTGTGAAATTTATGGGATCACGGTAAGTCAACAGGCAACTTGAAGCAACATATACACACAGTACAGACAGCTAACTTGATAAGGTCGTGCAGACACAGGACTATATCTCCAGTGCCCAGGTTGTGAAAAAGCAACTCACAAACCCCAACATAATACCAAAGGTGTACTAAATTATTTACAATATAAGAATGGTACAGTGAAAAAAGTGTGAGGCCTGGATATATGGAAACAAAGGCTAACATCTCAACCAAGCAAAATGAAGTTCATTTTAAGAGGTCTCTTTAGCAAGACACTTCCTCTGAGCTTGGTGTTACTTCAGCCCAGGCCTACCCAATGATAGCACTTGATATCATTTTTTGATATCAAAACCATTCAGCCTTCCTCTGCCACCCCGCTCCACGTGTTTGTGAGGCCTCCGGACAAGCACGTAAACAGGCGCAGCTGGTGATTGTTGGACATTCCATTCTCCACCTAGGCAGGCAGAACAGAGCCACTCTGTTGCTTCAGGGACCTCTCCTGCAAACACCCTTTTTGTTTAAGTGCAACACTAACAAAGGTGCCTGGCTCTGAGCCGATAGTCTTACAAAGCCGAACTAAGTACTGTGTATTTGCATACTGGCTACACTATTGTTGATTCAGTGCTAAGCCGATCATGTTAAACTTGACCTTTACCAAAGCTTTGTCCCGCTGCAAACTCACATTGTTCTCACTGAGTAAGGCATGGCCTGCAGTCACAATTCACCCTATATAAACCCCCCGATTCTGAGACCACCTCGGATCGCTCCAGACTTCCATCCTGCCTTGCTGCCACTTTGTCTGGTGAGCCGTCCCCTCAGTCCCACATACTGAGATTCCATATCCACGAACTCTATCTTCATATCTCTTCAGGACTACGAGACAGGTGTCGTATCACCCATTTCCCCCGAAAATCCCTATTTCCAATTCTTCCGTTAGCTGTGTGATTGTGGTGTCTTTATTGTTTGTTTGTCTTTCAATAAAACCTCGTTTTTGCCATTTTAAAACCTCTCTCTCTGCTTGACTGACCTGACCCCATAGACGCTGGGTTGCAAGATCCTGCTACGTTACCCTGCCTCTCACTAGCTTTAGTGAGTGCTCCAGCTAATTCTCCCCAAAATTGTGTTTGTGTTTTGGTTATTTGGGTGCCCCTCCCGGGACCCCCAGAGAACAGGGTAACATTGGTGTTCTTCAGAAAATCGTTATGAAGAGTGATGGTTGGTGGCTTCTGTGCCCCTGGGCCCATGAATTCACTCTGAGTCTTAGTCCAGATTTTAAGGTGCTATTGAAGATGCTGAACCCAACCCCTAAAATAGGTTCAAACTAAAGATTCAGATTAAAACCTGGAACTGATTCACTATCCTATTGATATGGAAGCCACGAGGTGCCACTGGCTGTGAGTCTGGGAAAGTTGTAGTTCTCCTAGAGATGGAAACAATTTACATTGAACTTGACAATCTCAGTCAAAAGAGGACTTTTCTGACTTCCTGAAACTTGTTGGAAGAAAGCCTCCACCCCACCCTCTGCTCACCTGGAGCACTGGAACATTTACAGGGCATTTCCAACAAGTAAATTCACACAGAACAATGCACATTTCAAAATAAACGTGCATGACTGGGGAAAAATTAGGCAGAAACTTGCCTTAGTCAATGAGAAAAGTTGCATGAAGTGGGTATATTACTCAAATAAATTAGGAAATAGGAATATGAATTTAAAAATGCATGAATGTGGGTAAACCTAGAAAGTCTTGCAACCTCCAGAGGGGATTTGGACAAACACAGCAAAGTCAAAGCTGAGAGTCCCTATCTTGGGGGAAAAGATGGGACATAAGTAGGATGTTGATGATGGTGGTGATTATGATGATTATGATGATTCTCACATCCTTAAGACCTGCATGCACTAAGCGGAGTGTAAGACTCACAAAACACAAAGGGATTTTCATCTAAGTGAATATGCATAGGATTGTATGGTTAAACACTTCTCAGTGCTCTGTGAAGGGAAAGAAGAAACTGGAGGTGTAGAAGGGAACAGAAACATTCCTGGCTTTATTCCCCGTTTCAGGTTAGGTTTTTCACCCTGACATTTTACAGGCTTTTCCCTCTCATGGGAAAGAGAAGAAAATGACAGCTGGACAGCTGTTGTTAAGTATACTGAACTAGGGCCTTTTACTGCACGATGTTGTCATCCCGGCAGAGCAATGCCTTGCTCCTGGTCCAGGATGTGTGCCATCTCATGACATTGCTGTGATCCTGCTACTGTTACATCCCCATCAACTGCTGTCGTTTCCTTTTCCATTACTGGAAAAAATCTGGTAATGGCCCCTTTTTCCACCATGATCCCATCAGCTGCAGGCATGCATTAAGGGCTGAAGCATTTGATAGCACTTCCTTCTGCAGCACAGCACAGGAAGAGGTAGGAAAAAGGACTTGCCATTGACACTGCACTGCGGAAGGAAGAAGAATGTGCCTGATGCTACCCCTCCGCCGGCAGCTGGCTGGGTGCAGTGGGGAGCATTCAGGCCCCAATCCCACCCCAGCAACGGCAATGCCGGGATCCCATTGGGATGATGTGCTATTGGGCCATAGTGTTGTAAGGGTCTAAGTAACATCTCCTAGGTCAGCCCCTCAAACCTGATGGAAATATCATTCACCTGTGCTCCAAATGCTGGATGCAGCTGATGCTCAGTAAAGTAGGTTGGAGGGCAAAGGTACAATCATGGCAACAGGGTCAAAATCATGACGATGACCCTTTTTGCACCTTATCCTTTTGCGGTGCTGGGGTGTGGGGCTCGCACAAGAAGCCTCCGAAGGAAGGCTCTCATGTCCCTGCTGCTTCAGCTCTGCAGCTGCTTCCTGGTTGCACGAGAGCCCCACCTCTTCCTTTTGCAGTGCAGCCTGAGACCTTCCAGGCTGCACTGAGAGAGGAAGTGTGACCAGCCTGGCTCCCGAGGCTCCGCATGCAAGGCAAGTGCACGCAGGGCCCTGGAGCGATGTGTGACCGCGCAGCATTTTCGGCTTCAAACCAAAAATGAAAAAATGCATGCGCGGACCACATCAGGCCCTTAAGCATCACGCAAATGTGAGTGTGTCGTGTGAACCGCTCCTCACATTTACAGGGGCTCTTTTGCTTCGGAAATGCCATGCAAAGGGGGCCTAAGTAGCAGTGAGGAATACAAGAGAGTTAAGAAGGAGTAAATCTACCTAACTGCTTCATATTCACAATACTGACTAAGTCATGATTGTGACACTATTACTATGACTGTAACTCACCCACGCAACCTATTTTATCGAGCATTAGCTGCAGGGGGAGAAGGAGATCCCTTCTGCCACTAACTGGAACATGCAAGAATGATGTTTCTGTCAGGTTTGGAGGAGGGATTAGGCCAGGAGACGTTACTTAGTTCAGTATGCGTAATTAATTGACTAAGTAGCGAATGCAGGATTCTGGCCAGCCACCATTTTAGATAGTGCCATTGACCTTTTGTGCCATAGCATCATGCTGGTGAACTCATGCTCAAGTTTGATTGTGTTCCTTTCCCCGCAATCGCTCATCTTCGACGTGTATTGCACATTAATTTTAGAGGATTCTCTGGAGTGACTGGTTTTTAAAGTGAAATAGTCTTCTTAATTACTTTCACATTCGGATGCTTCCAGGTTCCCCCTTCTAGCCCTTTAATTTTTTGTTTCCAGCCTATCAAACACAGGTTAAGTGAATTCTGTAGGTTCGTTACCTCCAGCTTTTATCTAATTTGTTCTTCGGAAGTTTGGATAGTTTTGCAGTAGTGGTTTCTTAGAAGATGACTGTTGTTTTTGTTTTTCTCTCTTGTCCTAAAGTTTTCTCTGAGAGCAGCCAGAAACCTCCCATCCTACAACTTCTCTTTTAGCATATTGATCATTCCTCAAATTAAATACCTCAGGAAAAAAATTGCTCTCCATAGTTCCATCTGCTGTCTCTACAACTGCTTCTTTCAAATGTCCTTTTAAATGCTGTTATTTTGCATCCTTTGCAACTGACTTTTCCCCCACATTTTACTAGGGGCTGGGGTGGCGATTCCACCTGGCTGTTGCTCTACATGTGTCTAGATACCTTTCAAGGCAGGTTGCCTACACACCAAGTTGGTTTTGATAGATGAGGAAGAGAGGGTTGTTCCTGGGTGTGCTTACTGGATATACATGGAAAGAATTTGGAGATTACCCATTAGAAATAATGAAATACATTCCTTGTTTTTGGAAAGATGAAGGCAAGGCTTCAGTTACAGCTGTAACATGATGGGAGGCCATGGAGGCATTCAACATCACTTCAGTATAGCATAAAGATCTGCACGTGCCCTTTACATTACACAGACCCATATACCACCCACCCGACTTACTTTAAAGCCCCAAGCTGCCTCATACAGGTATTCTGTGCTTCAGCATGAGCAAGCAAGTTTGGAGAGGGTTTGCTAGCCTCTCCCATAGTCAGACACACAAGGATGACAACAGCACTAAGATCCATGAGGATCCTCTAGAGACCTCAGAGCTTCTGTAATCATTCAGTATCCAGCTTGAGGAGGGAGATTGCCAGATGCTTCCCTGGTCCTGCTTGTTCATGTTGAAGCACAGAAACCATGTCTGCACTAGACTGTTATAGCGCTATTATTCCACTTTCAATATCCTATGGAATTCTGGGGTTTGCAGTTTCGAGAGGGGCCAGCTGGCCTCTTTTGAAACTGCAAACCCCAGGATTCCATAGAAAGTTGAAAGTGGAATAATAGTGCTATAACAGTCTAGTGCAGAAATGGGCAGAATGCCTGCAGATCTTTGAGTGATGTGTGAAGATGATGAGGAAGGGAAATGAAAACAGTGTTGCATGTGTTCACTTCCCAATATGCTTATATTTATTCTTTGTGTATCCTTGTGTCAAGAAGAATCTATCAAAGGAACAAGCTGATGCTGTAAAGATTCCATAGCATATTTTGTTATGTTACAATGTCAAGAGACTGGGGAATAGAACTAGGGAATGTTTGTTTACCATAGAAGTTTTGACTTCTGTCCCATTCATTAAATTAATGGAATTTTCCCAGCACATGCACTTTGCAGTTTTTGACTTGGCATCCTTGGTAAACTGTATGTAGGAGCTCAGGACTCCCAGTCTCCTCAGATTCTAGTCTATGAGGGCAAGAGGCAGAAATGCATTTATTTTCTGAAATAAAGTTGGATCTTTGATTCGCTAGGCCTATTCCTCTAATTTCTAAGTCCCTTTCATCAAAGGGAATGCCAGCCCTCGCAGTGCCTCAAAATTACATCTGCATGCATAAAGGACACATAAGTGTCCAGGTGCCTCAACCTGAATTCCAGCCAGTGATGGATAACTTCAGTCTTTTCACAGTGTAACTGTACTGCTTTAGTTAACAGGGGTGTCTGATGGTTTTCAGGTCGGTGGAGAGCTGAACCCACCTGAAGTTTCTGTCCAAATTTAAAGGAGCTATCCAGAGTGTTGAACCCAAATACTTTGGTTAGCTCCTTAAAGCTGACACTAAAACTAAGTTAGTTACTCTTATAGTTACAATGGTCTGGTTCACTACTCAGGTGTGTTTTGTACTCCAGGGCATCAGCATGTGAAATTCTGGGTTTTTAATAATGTAACTATATTATAATGCAGTTTGTTGTAAGAGAGTTAAAAAGTTAGGCCCTTTTCGCACGCCGTTTCTAAAGTGGAAGGGCCCCTTGAGCATCGCGTAAATGGGAGCAGCGATCCATACGGCGCACTCCCATTTACACGATGCTCAAGAGCCTAAAGCGGACCACGCACGCACCTTTTCATTTTCAGCTTAAAGCCGAAAATGGTGCACGTTCGCGCAATGCTCCTGGGGCCTGTGCGCACTTACCTGCCCTGCGGTGCATCGGGAGCCAGGCCGGTCGTGCTTCCTGCCTCAGCGTTAGCCTGCAATTCCCAGGTTGTACTGCGGTAGGAAGGGGTGGGGCGTTCGCGCGACTCACAAGTCAGCTGCGGTGAGGAAGCAGAAGCGAAGTGAGCACCTCGCACAAGAGGCTGCTTGCGTGACCACCGCCCCCCACCTCCATGAAAAGGTAAGGTGCAGAAAGGGCCTCCATTTTTACAAATTATAGTGGTCCAAAGAAGTACAGTCAGCCCTCCACATTTGCAGATTTCACTTTTGGAGATTTGATTATTCACGGATTATTTGCTGTCACCTCCGCTGCCTCCCTATGCCATTTTTAATAGGGACTGAGCCTCGTGAGACTGAGGAACTGCGAACGAGGCTTGTTAAGTCCCTATTAAAAATGGTGTGGGGCAGCAGGGGAGGTGGCAGTCAGCCCCACCAGCCACCCTCTTCTGCTTTGTGAAGGAACCCTGGTGCCTCAAAGGAATCCATGGTGGGTTGAATATGGTGATCATACTTTTTTTGTGTGCTAAATATGGCTTGGGAGGGCCTAGAGTTATTCATGATTTTTCCAGATTCACAGGGGTCCTCTGCTCCTAACCCTAGTGAATGTGGAGAGATAACTGTATATTCAACAGTAAAGTATACTCAGTAACAGAATATTCCATACAAAGGAAGATCAGATCTGCCCTAGCAATGCCAAGAAAACATACAAACTTATCGAGTGCCAATTCTGTCACTGGGTACTATTCATCAATGCCTTTTCTATTCACCCAGTAAGGTTCTTAGGTGGCAGTTCTAATCTAATCTAAATGGGAATAAGACCCACTGAACAGAATCATAGATTCATAGAGCTAGAAGAGACCACAAGGGCCATCCAGTCCAACCACTGGCCATGTAGAAATACATAATCAAAATATTCCCAACAGATGACCATTCAACCTCTGTTTTAAAACCTCCAAAGCAGGAAACTCCACCACACTCCCAGGCAGAGTATTCTACTGTTGAACTGCTCCTACCATGAGGAAGTTCTTCCTAACATTTAGATGGAATCTCTTTTCCTGAAGTCTGAAGCCATTACTCTGTGTCCTAGTCTCTGGAGCAGCAGAAAACATCCTCCATATGTTGCTTGCTCCATCTTCCAAAAGACAGCCCTTTAAATATTTAAACATAACTATCATGTTGAACCTTGAACCTTCTCTTCTGTGAGCTAAACATACCCAGCTCCCTAAACCTCTCCTCAAAGGATGTGGTTCCAGAACCTTCACCAATTTGGTTGCCCTTCTCTGGATGCATTCTAGCTTCCCAGTATCCTCTCTGAATTGTGGTGCCCAGAATTAGACACAGTATTCAGTGCACCACCATTCAGGAAGGACACTGACAAACTGGAATGTGTCCAGAGGAGGGCTACCAAAATGGTGTGAAATTAACATGTTTAGGTTTGTGCTGAATGAAAGACATTTTGCCTCTCCTAGGTTATAAGAACAACCAAATCAACTCAAGAACTTCCATTATGAGTAAGAGTAAAAACATCAAAAACTGAGGTCATACGAGGTCATGGATTTGGAAGAAAGCATTTTTATTCTATTTTTTAAAAAACGAATGCTCAGTGTCAAAAAAGAAAAAGGCAAAACAATTAAATGATGCCTTTGGAACATCTGATCTTTAAAATTGCCTTTGATAGCTTCTTACACTGTAATGAACAGCCCTGGGAGTCTATAAATACCTTCATTTCCTTCATATATTCTTCTAGACAAGCTGATTTTCTAGTATCAAAGATTTTGATGAGTTATGTGGGCAATCAAGATCTGTGCCTTTATCTGCATTTTCAAAAAAAGTGCTCCTGTTATCCTTTTTTAATCTGAAATATATATTTACCTATCATTTACTAATGCCTAACCACAGACATCGAAAGACCATCATTTATCTTTCTTAATGATCCCAAGATCATAAGTGAGCAGCAATGACAAAAAGAGCTGCAGAAGAATTTTTGAGCAGATACTCATTTTGTTATAAAGTAGAATAGATATTTAGATAACGTGTGCCTGTCTTTTGATCTATCAAGTTTAGAAATTTATTTGACATGACTTTCAGATTACTCACAGGAAATTTTGGAAATGATTTTAAAAGTGTACTATTCTCCTGAAACTATGCATCACATGTGCTTAGAAGTGCTGAAAACAGACTGGAAATAACATGCTTATTTGTTAGGGATGCAAAGTATATCTACCTTTATTTGTTCCTTGGCTGAAAAATTTGTTTCTTCAACATCAAAAAATCCAGTCGGGAAGAATAAAACTGTGAGAATTTTGTGTTGTTGTTTTTTTTTGGCTTGGTATTCACGCATCCCAAGTTTTTCAGATTTTTCAGTAAAAATACATGTAGATTCTCTGTGCAAGAATTGTGTGCTTTTGTGTTAAAAAAAATGCACAAGGTGTAGATGCTAAATTCCAGAAGCCGGAGACGCTCAGATTGGAAAGCAAGAGTTTATTTAGTCAGCCGGGCTGTCTGGTAGAATCTCTTCCAAAGACCAGAAGCCCTGAACATTAATCTCTCTAAGGTTTTATACTTTTACATAGACAATTGCAACATTTGTCAGCTTGACATTTCTTGGTCATTCGCCTCCCTTATGACGCTCTTCTGACTGTTCCCAAACACTGAACAAAACATCCTAAACAGACATGCTGAACCAGCATCTAGCTAAGCGATATACGTACACATGATTACTCAAGCAGCTCCTCAAGAACTCACAGTTCATGAACTTGTAATTTTCTTTCTCAATCTGATCTCACAAGGGGAGGGCAAAAACCTCACTCTTTCCAGGTGCCCAATTTTTTTTTTTAAATAAGCTTGCTGGATTTTGCGCCAAAACAGCAATTATGCATAGAAGTAGCTATTTTGTTGTCTGGTAAAGAGGAGAGGGTTGCACAAAAAATCCAACACTCTCTCACAAAAAGCTCACTTTTTTTAATTAAACATAAGAGTTCAGGAAGATAATAATTTATATGATTACCATTGCCAGAATAATGTATGCATGGTATTGGAAGAATAAACAAATACCAGACCAGATGAATGCTTAATAAAGTTATTGGAAATGAAAGGTTACGATATTTTAACTAGAGCACTAAAAGGTACATTAAGAGATGAAAATGAAAAAGAGTGGTGACCAATCATGATATACATTAAGGAAAAGTTTGGAAACAATACTGTTTTGATGATCTAAAAGGTTATTTACGATAAGACACAGATGCAGCACATAATTATGACTTGCAACACTCTTCAGAAATATATGTTGCAGAGTGAAAAAATTAAAACATATTCAAACTACAGGTAAGCGTATATACTAGTAAGATCTAAGAAATATAATGAATAACAATTAATAGAAAACTCTTATTCATCTATGTAGAGTTGAAGGTTTTCACGGCCAGAGGGTTTTTCGGGTTTTGAGACCGTGTGCTGGTTGTATTTTCTCCTGACATTTCACCTGCATCTGTGGCTGACATCTTCATAGGAATGGTGAATTGGAAGTGGAGTGGAGAATATATATGCCAATATATATGGCGTATATATTCTCCACTCCACTTCCAATTCACCATTCTCTGAAGATGCCAGCCACAGATGTAAGTGAAACATCAGGAGAAAATACAACCAGAACACGTCTCAAAGCCTGAAAAACCCACAAGAACCAATCTTATTCATCCATTCTTGAAATAAACCCAACAATGGACAGTTGAAAGTTTATTCGTTTTTTTGTAGTTTTATTTACAAATGTGAAGTATAACGTGAAGAGCTGTGATTTCATAGCACTGTTAGCGACCATAGGAATGATACAAATCAGTTTGAACATTTTCTAAGAATATTGATTATAGTTACAATGCACCAATGTATATAGAAACTTCTAAGGCAGGTAATTCAATTTTATTTTATTTTATTTACATTGATATTGTGAACATCAATTTCTATAATCGCAATGATAAAACCAATTACTATTGCTGGTTTATGTAAGACATATCAATAATCAATTATTACTTTTGTGTGTTACTATTTAGTCTTGCCCTGGAATTAAAAATAAAATTGAAAAAAAAAGCCCATATATTTCTGCACAGAAATAGAATCACCTAATGATAAGGTCTAAATATCTAGAAAGCTTGCATGCAAAGTGCCTTCCTCTCCTAGCTACTGTGAAGAGTGCAGCTGAGCTCGGAAAGAACCAGAAAGTTTCAGAAGGGTAAGAGATGATACAATCCCTAGTAATCAAAATATGGTGGTATTTCACCACCGTGATTTCTGGCTCCACTACAACACTAATAACGCTAACAAGGTTCCTCAAGCTTGCATTGTAATAGTAACAAGCAGACCATGTATTTATTGAGCCCCAGTACAAGTTGTGCCCCAATGGTGCTAAAGAGCTTAGAGCTCCACATGGACTCCTCAAAGCATACATGGAATTCCAGTAGGATCAGATTTCATATTAAAAGCAAGCAAACATTTGTAGCAAGTGATTTCAACCAGGGGTAAGGGAACAATGGTTCTTTCAGTATGCCTTCGAGTCACTACCAATTTCTAGTGACCCTAAGGTGAACCTGTCATGGGGTTTTCTTGGCAAGATTTGTTCAGAGAGGGTTTCCTCTGCTTCCTCTGAGGCTGGGAGAGTGTGACTCCCATTTTTCATGCAGAGGAAATGTGTGTGCAGATGGTTCAGAGGGTTCTTCCATTCTAATTTGCACATGTGGCTTCTCAGCAAGTCAGAATTGACAGACGTATTTTGCATAATGAGGTGGTTGATTTCAGGACTATATTATAGTGTTTCTGAACCAGTGGAATACCACCACCCCACCAGGAGGCACACCGAAGTTTCAAAGGGGGTATGACTAGTTTGACAAAATGTAGGGCCTTTTCGCACTACACTGTTATAGTGCTCTTATTCCACTTGCAACATCCTGTGGAATCCTGGGGTTTGCAGTTTGGGGAGGGGCATTTAGACTTCTCAGCCAGAGAGCTCTTTGGCCTCAGTAAACTACAAACCCCAGAATTCCACAGGAACTTGAAAATGGAATAAATAGCACTATAACAGTGGGGGTGGGGGAAGACTTATAGTTGACATAATAATTTTCTCTTTGCAAAACTGAACATGAGGGATTACACCTAGTCCCTTCTTAGGAGCAACTTATGTCATCAACCTAATTTGTGCAAATAGTGCATCTACTTTCAAAAATTAGAATGGCTTTGATTTATTATTAATATCAATATTTCAAACATAAAATCAAATTGTTAGAGGAACATGTAAGAGTGTTATGTTTATCAAAAGAGGCCATAGGTTTAAACAAGCTGAAAAACTCTGGTATAATATTTTCAGTGTAAGGTATTGTCTTGAGTAAAGATGGTCGAGAATTCAATTTTGGGAGTTTTACAACTGAAAAGAATGAAATGAAATGAAAATAATGGGAAAAAATTAACCTTGATTAAGCTCACTTCTCTTTCTACACAGTGAGTATTATAAGCTTCTGCTGCCAGCTAACAAGAAACTACCACATTTTTTCAGGCACAGTGAGTACAGAGTAGAACCAGAGCACTGCTAACTTCTGCCAATAGTCCAGGGATCGAGGCCTGTTAACAGGACTGCATTCCTGTCTCCTAGAAAGAACTTCATGGCAAAATAGAGACAAACCTGTCTAACTAGAGAAGAAGCAGCTCCAGGGTACTTGCTTCCTCCTTCCCTGCCAGATAGAACACTTGCCTCCAGCCAAAGCATGGAGATGCTATCCAAGAACTTGTATCATCATTGTAACTAGGGATGGGATGAATCCAGAATTTTCCAAATCCGGATCCAAATCCCTGGAAGGTTCTGGGAATCCACAAATCTCACAAATCTCAAATCTTTCAAATCCTTTTTTAAAAAAAGAGTTTTAAAAGCAAGGATAATCTTGGGCAAGACACACTCTCTCAGCCTTAGCAAAAGCCTAGGCAAAGGCAAACTTCCCTGTGAAGAAATCTGGCCAAGACAATTGTCCTAGTTTTGCCTCAGGATCTCCCAAGATTGAAAATGACATGAAGGCCTTTTCTACATAGGCAGGAAAATGTGGATTAATGCCACAGTTTCCTGCCTGTGTAAACAGGGCCACATACTACAGTCCAGAGATAATCCGGTCAAAACTGGCTTTGCTTTACATAGCTCCTTCTGGCATCCTGGGGTTTGTAGTTTGATAATGCACAAATACACTTTGGCAGAGAAGGCTGTGACACCTTGTAAAACTCCAGATCCCAGAACTGTGTCTAAAAGAGGTTTTCAAGGGAGCTATGCAAAGGAATGTTTCAGCTGTCCTTGATCTCAAGCCTTAGCTTCCAGTCAAGTACTGAACTTAAATATGAAATGTTCAATTTAAATATCAAAGGCCCTTTTCACATGGGGTTAAAAAAACAGTGTAGATCGACCTCCACGGAGGTCGTCTGCACCGTTATGCGAATTGGGGTGGATTACTCGTGAGTAAATCCACACGCCAATCCGTGGTCAGGTGCCTGCAAGTGGCAACGCCACGTGCGGGGCATCCAGTCCCGTCTAGCCCCGTCGCAGCGCCCGTATGGATTTACGGACGCGCGAAAGGGTGTCCCTGCAGATCAGGCATGGGGCGGGATTTTCAGCTGGCGAGCTTCTCCGATTGGTGGAGAGGCTCTGCCAGTCAAAATCCGCCATTTTGGGCACTGCCGGGCGCCGAGGACACCGCTGCGTGTAGAGCAGCGAAATGCGCTGCTCCGTGCGGCGACAGAACAAGGTAAGCCCCATTTTGGCGTGGCTTGCCCCGTTCCGCCGCCCGCATGTGAAAAGGGCCTTAGAATACAACCCTAGATGCAATTTCTGAAATTGTTAGCAAAGGCCATTATTACTCCAAGGGAAAATCTCACCTACTTACTATCTTCCTCTGTATATCTGGTCTCCCAGATTTTCAAGAATCCCGGTCACTCAGGTTTTCAGGCATCCTAGTCTCCCTGGTTTTCAGGCGTCCCAGTCTCCCTGTTTTCAGGCGGCCCAGTCTTCAACAATCTATTTGGTTGGCGGATTCAAAAGATTCAGTTTGCCTATTTTGGCACAGGAATTCATATTCGGAAATCTCGAATCCTTATCCAGGATTCGAGGATTTGGTTGCCCCATCCCTAATTGTAACTATGATGGAGCTCCATCACTATCGTTATGGCTGACAATGTCTCAGCACAAACCTCTCTTTGCAAATTGACTGAATCATTTCTGAAGCACTGGGGCCTGAGACTCAGGGAAATGTCATTTGCAGCACAGTGGGGTGTCTTGAGAACAGACAGCTGAAGAGACTCCTCAAGGTCCTGCCACAACTGCTTGTCCAAAAGTATCTTATGACTGGAAGTGCACTGCAGATATCTTTCTCCAGTGCTTCAAACTGCAGAGCCTTGGAAATGATCCAGTTAGGGTACTGCCAGGCTGCAAGAGCAGATTTTGGGGATCACATCCAGTCGTTCATGACTGTAAACGTCAGTCTCGAGCAGTTATGGTATCATAAGTTCAGCTTATTATATTGTCACTGCCGAACAAGATGCCACGCAGAATTTTTTGGACTATACCTCCCTGAATCTTTCAACCAGTACAACAAGTTGTTGTGGGTGTTTTCTGGGAGCTTTAGTCCAATAAAGTCACATTTCCCAAGTTTCAAATGCCAGTCATCTTGAAAGTACAGAAATGAGGGTAAAAAAAAACTCCAGCCACATCCATGAGTCAAGGCTGTAAGAATTTAGGGGGATCTGCAACTTGAGTAATAGAGTATTCCCATAATTAAATGAAGATGACATTAGGATTCTACCATCTGCTGGTCACCCTCCTAACTGGAAAGGCCAAGGATGCAAGGGGAATCCCTGGGTTCTCTCCAATCAGTGATGAGAAATAATGTTGTCCACCGAACCTGGAATACTGTGTCCAGTTCTAGGCACCAGGAAGGATATTGACAAGCTGGAACATGTCCAGAAGAAGGCAACCCAAATAATAGAAGGCCTGGGAACCATGTCCTATGAGGAGTCCCTTAGCCTGCAGGAGAGAAGGTTAAGAGGTGACAAGATAGCTATGTTTAAATATTTAAAAGGATGGCATATGGAGGACGGAGCAAGCCTGTTTTCTACTGCTCCAGAGACTAGGACATGGAGAAATGGTTTCAAATTTCAGGAAAAGAGATTCCATCTAAACATTGGAGCAGTGGAAAACAATTTTGCTCCATCTTCCACATGACCTCCCTTCAAATATTTAAACATGGCTGTCATGTCACATCTTAACCTTCCCTTCTCCAGGCTAAATATACCCAGCTCTCTAAGCTGCTCCTCATAGGGCATGGTTTCTGGTCCTTTTGCCATTTTGGTCACCCTCCTCTGGACAAGTTCCAGCTAGTCAAAATCCTTCTGGAATTTTGTGTCCACAACTGGACATAATGTTCCATGTGAGGTCTGACCAAAGCAGACAGATTGGTACTTTCACTTTCCTTGGCCTATACACTATGGCCCTTTTCGCACGTGGGGGGGCTGAAACAGGGCAGCGCACGCAGGGACGGAGCTTACCTGCTTGTGTTTTGCTCCGTCCCTGCTCCGTCCCTGTGGGGAGCACGGTTCTGCCGCTTCACACGCCACCGAAATTTGGCGGTGTTCGGCGGCGTTCGGCAGCGCCCAAAATGGCAGCTGGCAGCTTCCGGCAGCACTCCGCCAATCAGGGCAGCGCGCCAGCTGGAAGCCCGCCCCTGGGCAGATCTGCAGAGATGCGCTACCACGTCTCTGCAGATTCTCACCGGGAGCTGCCACGGATTAGTGCGGGCGAGTTTCATAAAAACCACTTGGGAAGGTAGTTTTTAAAAAACTCGCAGCGCCACCCCTGCGGCTGCGCTAGAGCGGTTGGAGATGTGGCGCCTCACCTTTTCCAACCGCGCTAGCTCACCCCGCAGTGTGAATGACCTCCGTCTCCGGTCGTCACACAGGGTTTTACCCCTGTGTGAAAATGGCCTATAATATTGGTACAGCCTAAAATCACATTGACTGTTTTAGCTGTCACATCACACTGCTGATTCATGTTCAGCTTATGATCTACTAAGACTCGTAGATCTTTTTCACATGTACTGTGGTCAAGCCAGATGTTGTGATAGATGATGATGCTGTGATTGAGGAGCAACTAATTGTGCAGGGGGGCGAGCCAGTGAGTGAGCAAGTCAACCTGCAAACCTCCCCTGCACTGGAAGGTCAAACAGAGACTGAGTTGCCCCAGCCAGCTCATGACAGAGAGGGAACCAGCAGTGATGCAAAGGAGTTGCAGCCAGCTGTGCCCATCAGCCCTCAATCACAAAGAAGGCTGAAATGGGCTGCTGAGAGGGAGGCTGCTTGGACTAGGCTGAGGAAATAATGAGCAGCACCTGCTCAAAGGGGCTATTTAAGTCTGCTGGCGTGGCTGCTCCTTGCTTGCAGCAAATTATTAGCAAGTCCTCACAACCTTTGTGTTTCCTGCTCCCTGAAACTCTCCGGATGGATCTCTGCCTCCTGAACCTTTGGACTGGACCATGACCTGGCTCAACTTGTGCTTTCCTGGTGGTTGGTATATTTGGACTCCCCAAGCATTCCTGACCTCTCTCCTCCCTTGCTGGCTGCGGCCCGGCAGGGAGAAATTCCTGACAGGTGTCATCCATCCCATACCTGTGCTTTTCATTGTTTCTGCCTAGGGTTGTATTTTATATTTCTCTCTGATTTTGTTAGTTTTGGCCCAGTTCTCCAATCTGTTAAAGTCATTTTGAATTCTGATCCTGTCTTCTTGGGTATTAGCTACCCCCTCCTAATTTGGTGTCATCTACTGGTTGTGCATGGAGACACTGACTAAGGAGTGATGATGCACACTGAGACATGGGCCCTTTCTGCACTTTGCCTGGTCACGGAGACATCCAGTGTGGGTCCTGGTGTCAGCTGTGCTGGAAGGGGAGTACAACAGGAGTGCTCCCCTCTGTATCACCTGCCTCTTTGTTCCAGGAAGCACAATAGCCATGCCTTTTCCTCTTACTGCTGCAGGGCAGCCAAGCAGTTTCAGGCTGCACTTCCAGGGCCTCCACAGGCAAGGTAAGCCTGCAATGGTGGCACGATCACCAGTCATTGACGGGGAAAACCTGTCAACGATTTGTAGCACAATTGCACCACCTGGAGATGGGAGAAGGACAGGATCATGACAACATCGTGTATAAGGCTCATCATGGTCCCATCCTTCTCTCATCCCTATGGCGGGTTGGGAGGGTGGAGCGGAAAGGGGCATATATCTTCACAATTCACTAACAGGGTTTCTTGGGGCCTCTGCTACGTGGCTAAGCACACATAAAGTTACGTTACATAGAAGGTGATGGAGAATTCTGGCCATCCTTCTTAGAAGTTGCTGCAAGACACCATGCAGATCATAATATGATAAAATGGTGGTGTATATCCTGAAAATAGGAGGGAGAATCATATGGTCCTCCTAGCTGTGGTTGGATTGGAAATCCCATCAGCTAATGATAAGGAATTCGAGGAGCTGTAATGTATCATCTTGTTTTGGACAGATGAGTAGGTGGATGGATTTGGGTACTGGGTGATGTTTGTATTCATTTCAAGGTATATGTATTTTTTGGAAATGACCCACATTTTTCTTGTACTCCGCCAATCCAAACCTGGGATTATCATTATTTCCCCGCCCTTCTAGTGAACAATCTTCATTTTGCATTCTGAAACCTTTTTAGTTTTCTTTTGTTTTTTTGCCCTTGTGAGTATTAATTAAAAGTTGCAAGTAATTAAGATGGCAATTAATTCCTTCATTTTAATCTGCAGGGTAATCACGCATGCCTGATCATCAGGGGCAGCAAATGATCTTAAGCAGCATGAAATAAAACATATTCTGTCTTAGTACAGTTATGAATGTAAATTTAAGGAGGAAGCATAAAGCCAGTGATCCAAAGAGATAGAATAAATTTCCATGAATGAATACATGACCCTCTTCCCAAAATTTTTGTTCCTCTAACTAATTGAGAGAAACTCTGATCCATGCTTGAATACTTTTCTGATTTCTGTCTGAAATTCCTCTGTTACAAGCTGGAATTCCAAACGAGAGCACTCCTGCTAGGTCCATCTGAAGGCCTGAAATCTCCCTATGTGAGCTGGCCTGCATCTTGAGATCTGCTGGAGAGACACTTCTCTCCGATCCACTCCTCCACAGGTATTTCCAGTGAGAACTACAGGAAAGGGCCCTGTTACCTTTGAGGACTTTGAGGTCCACTTTGAGGTCCACTCGCAATGCCAGTGTCTCCTTAGAATTTGGGGGACCATAGCTTAGTAGTAACTGTAGAGAGGACTCCAGTTCAAAGTTAAACATACTAGTTTTATTTGGGATTAACAAATGACAAGAAATTAAACACTCTTAAGAACCACACAAAACTATTGGAAAGTGATGTGAGAAAGGCTGGATAGAGAGAAGGTTCATGGAAAGGATGACAGTTACCAATCCTGAAGCAGAAGATTGAAGTGAAGTGACTCAGAACAGCTATTTGAGGGTAGCATGGAAGAAAAGGAGTCTGGACTGCCATGTGTTGCATAATATACCCAATATATTACAATGCACTACAATTTGCTGCGGCTGAAATTGGGGTTTTTATACCCTATTTCCCACCCTGAAGGAGGGTGTGTGAACAAAGTGATAATTGCTTTCTCACAGGGTTGACTAAGGAGTCCAGAATGGTCTGATAGTCTTAACTCTAAGTGACAAAACATTGATGGAAGTCATGACAGTCTCTTAATGTTTTGGTCAGGTAAGGTGAATAGAGAAGGTCTGCACAGGATATGCTCACAGTAGGGTTCCTGATTGTTTCACCTGGGCAGTTTCACCTTCCATTGTTTTTGGGCGTAGCTTGCAGTTTTTGAAAGGATTATCACAAGCCCATTAGCACTGGGCTTTCCCACCTAAACCTCTCTGAACTTATGACTTGATCATGTCTGAGGTCATCCTGATGTGGCAACCTGCTTACAACCAGTGTGCTTTCAAACATGTGTTTCAGCCATAAACATGATGAATTATGAAAACAGCACATCCTACAGAGAGAAGGCATATGGTGTCGTAACAGCCTTCTTGGAAGTTGTTCCCAGGCTCTGGAACTCCCTTCTTAGAGAGGTTCAACTGGCTCAGTCTTTGCTAACCTTTTCTAGGTGGATGAAAACACTTCTGTTTCAATAGGCATTTTGTGGGCTGACTGCTCAAGGGGAAAGGGGCCCTTCAAGTGCAGTGTTGTGTACATTTGTTGTTCTTCTTTTTCAAAGTTATGCTTCTATCAGCTTTTAATTTTATGCATAGATTAATTATATTTTTAACTGTCATCTGATGTAGATTTTATAGTGGTGTCTGTTTTGATTTTTGTAAGCTGCCTTGAGTGAGCTAGCGTGGCGTGGTGGTTTGAGCAACAGATTACGACCCCAGAGACCAGGGTTCGATTCCACACTTGGCTACAAAAGCCCACGGGGTGACTTTGAGTGCATCAGAAACTCTCAGCCCTAGAAAACCCCATGACAGGTTTGCCTTACAACAACAACAAACAACAACTTGCCATGAGTCTCATTTTGAGAGAAAAAGTGAGATATAAGGGAAGGAGGGAGGGAAAAGGAGGGGAAAGGAGAACTACCTTTAAAAAGTGATTTTTCAAGCTTTGAATCTGACATGCCCAAATTTTTTTTACAAAAATATTTGCTAAAACAGATTTCTTCCATATTCAAATCAAGCACTCAGTTTGCTATTCTGTGTTACCCACCCTCTTTGCTTCCTCATCCGTGTTAACCATACAGGGGAAAAAATATCTGGCTAGATTTTGACAACAGTAGAACAAATTACATAGGAAAACTTTAAAAGGATGTGCTCTCTCACCCCCTGCTTTTCCTCTATGGAGTTGCTTTGAATTCAGGCAGTTACTTCTTCCAACAGCAGCAACAAGAAAATTAATTCACACATTTCCCTTCAATGGATACTCCTGCCAACCCCTTGGGGATCATTCTGAAAGCAGCACATGCTAAATTGCAGCATTCAAGGTGCTATTAAGGAGAATTTAATACAATGCCAGCAAAAGTTCCCACAAGCCTCAAATTAACTTTTCAATGTGCTTTTTACCTGTGAATCATTGGCCTCAAACACTATTATTGTTTCATTTCCTCTTAACCTCTTTGTTTTAAAAAAAATGTCACCGACATTGTTTTGGGCTTCCACCTCTTCCTCCCTAGAGGAGCTCCAAACTTCTCGAAGAATACAGTCAAACCTGCTGCATCCTCCACAGACATTCTGAAGTTTGACATAAGTTTTCCTGCACGGTACAGTGGGGAAATGTTCAAAATGTTGAAGGGAAAGGAGACACTGAAAACTGGCATGCTGTAGTTGTTTGAGCATGGATTACGACCCTGGAAACCTGGGTTCGATTCCCCATTTGGCCATGGAAACCCACTGTGTGACCTTGGGTGTGTCACATACTCTCAGCTCCAGAAACCCCGGTGATAATCTCACCTTAGGGTCACCAAAAGCTAGAAGATGACTTGAAGGCAAACAACAATAACAACAACAGGAAGATACTAAGGCCGTTTCTGCACTACACTGGTATAGTGCTATTTTTCCACTTTCAACGTCCTGTGGAATTCTGGGGTTTGTAGTTTACTGAGGCCCAAGAGCTTTCTGGCTCAGAATTCTAAAGGCCCCTCCCAAAACTGCAAACCCCAGGATTCCATAGGATCTTGAAAGTGGAATTATAGCACTATAACAGTGTAGTGCAAAAATGGCCTAAGATGGCTTTATGGGGGTTTTCTTCTCTCCAGATTGCTTCCGTGCTACCAACTGTGTGGGTTTTAAAGGTGACAAGCAGCAAACTCAACAGGAAGGCAGTTTTATTTAAAGCAACAGCACTGTCAGATACACCAAAGATAAGAAGATGGCAAAACCTGAATAACAAACAAAGCTTTTATACTTCTAGGAACTTTAGCTTTAAAATGCCAAACAATTGTAGATAAGGCAGTGAGGCAACTAGATCACTAGCCCATTTCCTTGCTGTTGTTTTGCTGTGGCCAAATGTGGGGTTTCTACCTTCTCATTCCCTAAGAAACTCATCACGGGGTAAGAAAGAAGATAGGAGAAACTGAGCTATACTTGGTTACAAGAGCTGCCATGTGGCTCTCATCACGTGTGGGGGTAAGCTAACAGGAATTAAGGGGGCTGGAGCCCCATGGCTGCTCCCTTCTCAGATTGAGGAGACTAAGGGCCTTTCCACCCTATGCTGTTATGACGCTATTATTCCACTTTCAACATCCTGTGGAATTCTGGGGTTTGTAGTTTACTGAGACCCAAGAGCTCTCTGGCTGAGAATTCTAACAGCCCCTCCCTAAATTGCAAACCCCAGGATTCCATAGCCTATTGAAAGGGAAATAATAGCACTATAACAGTGTAGTGCGGAAAGGGCCCAACTGACTCAAAGGAAGAAAGAGATATGATTTTAACATGTGAAAAGTCAGTGAAAGACCTGAGTACATAAATACAGAAAAGTGAAACAAACTGCCGGTATTATCTAGGCTCCCTTCTCCCACTAACCACTTTGTACGAGGACTGATGCCTTTTTGTTTCCAACACCTCTCCGCAGTTTGATGTTTCTTTCTGCTGCCAAGACCTTTGGCAGAGTTTATTTTTACACTGCATTGTGGTTGGTTGATTTCTTTTGCTGTCACCAGTTTTATTTTTAATTTGCTGCTATTGCAATTGTTACATTCATTCCAAATCTGCAGTTCTGGAAATAGTATTATTATTCCAGGTTGAGACGGAGAGATGCCAAAGGCAGATGTATCCCCATACAAACATATCATTGATTCTGAATCCAACATTTGAGTTTCCTTGACAACACCACCAGGTGAGGAAATATAAATGTATAAATGCATTTGTTCTGATATATCAAATCCCTTAGTTCTTAAGTCTTTAAATATATACACACACACATATACACAGACATATATTTGCTGAAAGTATATGGTGATTAGCTGCAGTGTGCTGTAATTAGTTTAAATCCTACTCTCTAACATGGGTATGAAGATGAAGGCAGGTCAGTAGAAGACAGTCGAGGAAGAGGGGAGTCTAAATTGATTCAATGAGAGCAGAGCTGGGGGGAAAAATACTTTTATGGACTTCAGCTCTCACAATCTGTGGCATTCTGGGGGATTCTGGGAACCATAGCCCAAAAAAGCAACTTTTTCCAGCTCTGGAGGAAATTTGCAATGACTGCCTTGTAAAGAAAATGCTATCCCATCAGAGAAGCCAAGGCAGTGCAGGGCTCCAAGACCCAAAATATCTCTACAATGCCTCCAAACCACACAGCTTTTGCCCTCTTTTGATGGAGTCTGGTCAGCCCAAGATTTATACCAATTCTTATGCCCTTCTGATTGGAATGACATTATCACCTGTGTGTTTCATCTGTGCGTGCATGCGTGCGCACGCGTATGTATATACACCTTTAAGTAGCTTGTCAACTTATGGTGACCCCATAAATTTCATAAGGTTTTCTTAGGCAAGGAATACTCCAAGGTGGTCTGACCAGTTCCTTCCTCTGAAAAACAGCCTTCAGCACCTGATATTCATTGGCAGTCTCATGTCCAGGTACTAACCAGGGCTGACCCTGCTTACTTTCCAAGATCACATGGGATCTGGTGCTTTTTAGGATATTACTAGTACCTTTTTTCTGCCGGTGTAGTGCCAGCCCTACTATTAGGTAGAATGTAGCAAATCAAACCTGAATGCTAAATAGAGACCCAAATGACGAAACTAAGGCCATTTCTGCATGACGACACTGTTCCAGCATAGGGACGCATTGCTGCTGGTCCATGAATCGTGCTTTCACACAGCAGCATCACAGTCCCACTGCCCACACATATCAAAACGTCATGATCCTGAGGTATACCATAGCGAGGAAAAAATTCAGTAATGGCCTCTGAGCACACAACACATCACCAACAGCTATGCAGAAAGGGTGGAAGCGCAATCAAGCACTTCCTTCCACAGAGCAGCACAGGAAGTGGCCAGCTACACTGACAAAGGAAGGAGCATGTTTCTCACACTACCCTTGCACAGGCAGCCAGTCATGTGTGGAGGGGAGCATTCATGTCTCACTCCCATCCCAGCAGCGGCACTGCCGGGATTGTGATAGGTTGACGCGGGATGCCAGTAAGGTGCAGAAAGGGCTCTGTTTTCATGGGCTAAGATAGAAAACTGTTTGAAGAACAGACAACAAGAAAAAACAGGAATAAACAATAGGTTTTAACTATAAATGGATGTCAGCTGTAGGGACTCTCAGCAATTATACAGGAACTAGGAAGTATTTTTAAAAAACCATTCTTAAATGATCTGGAGTTAGGACAGAGTAGTGAAGAGACTCAACATGGTTGTGGCAGCATATTATTTAAGGTGAGCTATTATTAACATTATTTAGGATGGTGGGATCAAATAATTATTAAGGGTAGGGAGAACAGAAATGGATTGTGAAGTTCTCCAAAAGAAGTTCAGCAGACAGGAAGATCAGGCAATAAAATGTCAAATGAGATTCAATATGAACAAGTGTAAAGTGGCAAAAAATCCCAGCTTCACATATACACGAATGGATTCTCAGCTGTCAGCAGCTGATCACAAAGAGGAGCTTGGAATTGCAATAGATGGGTCAGCAAAAATACTGACCCAATGTGTGACTGCTATTAAAAAAAAAAAAAAAGGAGAGCTCCATACTGGGCATAATTAGAAATGGAAATTAAAATAAAACTGCCGGTATCGTGATTTCCTTCCACAGATCCATGATGCAACCATAGCTGGAATACTGTGGATGGTTCTGATCACTGCAACTATAATTATAGATGTAAATCCATAATTTTATTCTCAAAGGAAGCAGTGAATAATTTTAGCAGTTTTTTTTCTCACCGTGAGAAAACTGTGGTTTTTGAAGACTCTCTTTGAAAACTGTAGCTTTTGAAGACTATTCACAGTTTGGGACTTAATCTGTGCACATTTCCATGGGGTATTTTTGCACAGAAAACAGTAATTCCTGTGCAGAAAATGCTGTCTCCTGAACAAAACAACCACATGTGGATTTTGCCAAGAATAAGTCCAAAATTGCAAAGATTATTGTCAGTCCACAGTTCTTCTCATCAGGGTTTCTCAACATACAAGAAACATATTTTTAATATTTTTTATATATATTTCTCCCCTTTCCTAGTAAGAATTATTTTAGAGGTGGGGAAAATGCAGAAAAAAGCAGGCAAAGAGAAGCAGCTGCCTTATAGGAAATGACTACAGTTTTTGGGGCCATTTAACATAGAAAAGAGAGACATAGTGGTTTGAATGTTATACATTAACTCTGGGAACCAGGGTTCAAATTCCTGCTCAGCCATGGAAATCCACTGGGTGATCTCACATCCTCTCAGCCTCAGAGGAAGGCAAAGGCAAACCCTCTCTGAACAAATCTTGCCAAGAAAACCCTTTAGTAAAGTCACCTTAAGTCAGAATTAACTTCAAGGTACTCAACAATAACCTAGAAAAAGGGTGATTACAGGAAAACATGGTATAGGTGTATAAAATTAGGCATGGCATGGAAAAAAGAAAATAGATGGAAGTTTTTCTCTCTCATAATTCTAGAAGCCAATAGGGTTATCCAGTGAAGGTGAAAAAGGAGAGATGCAAGACAAATAAAGGGAAGTAGTTTTTTTAATATAGTGCATAGTCAAACTATGTAACTCATGACCACAAGATGCAGCATTGGCTGCCAACTTGTCTCAGAAATAATATGTCAATCAGGTTTGGGAGCTAATATTGCGAAAGAAAGAACAAAGTACTGTACATTGGTATTAACACCAGTGAAAAGGGCTACTCTCAAGGTGGTGCATCAATGGCATTTATAGAGATTAAAGTTGCTTGTTTTCAATAAAAATATACTCCAAAAGTATTGGAATAGTAGGAACACTTGATCACTTATATTGTCCTGCAGTAATGAAAATTCTAGAAAGCAATAACTGAATGGTTGAACAAAATGGCAAGCCAAGCGATACAGACTGACATACTTTTATTGACAACTTGCAGTTTCTGGAAGTGCAAATGAATATTTTATTCTCAGAAACCTCACCTTGCTGATTCTCAGTGCAATGAGAATCAAAAATTGCAAAAGCCTGGAAAAATCTTCAGGGCTTTTTATTTCATAGATGGTTAAATAGAGTTGGAACATTGGCTGTGATGGAAAAATTGACTTAATGAGTTGATAAGGAAAGAAGACATTAGAGAGGACAATTGTGAAACCACATGGCATCCTTTCATTACATTTGTTTCAGAACTGAATGTCAACCATGGACTGCCAGTCCATGATATGTCATTTTGTATTGATACATTATATTCTAATCTTGTTAGTTTTTGCTAAGCTTATCTTGACTAGCACTGAATATACACGTGTGTTAACTGATAACAGCACATGAAATTTAAAAAGGGGACAAAAAATTGGAATTGGATAAATTCATGGAGAGATAAAGCCATGAACACTTCCAACTTGTGATGCCCGTATCTCACATCTACTATAAAAAGTATACTGTATATTGGCTTCTGAGGAGCACAAGATGGAGGGTACAGTTGCATTCAGCTCTTGTGTGAGGGTTTCCAGTAGGTAAGTGATGGACCACCATGGGAAGAATATGTTGGGCTATGTTACCATCTCCAACACACTCCATCCTGTGGGACAGCAAAATTGGCAAGAAATATCATTTTCATGTAAAAGCTGGACACCTATGGCTGGGAAACATACAGCAAGCACAATATTGGCTGTAAGCCTGGGGTAGAGCAGCATGGCCTCAGCATGGCCAGGTCATAAGGTCAAGAAGAATTAGGCAGGAAAGCCTGGTGTTAATAAGCTTCCAGTAATCCCAACATCTCAACATCTGAATGCAACAGTCAATGAAACTGCCCAGGTGCAGCAGGCAAGCACCCCTGCTATGTGCATTACCTACAGAGACCTTCATCTTACCTAACCAAGACATTAAAAGGCTGTCAGGATTCCCATCAATGTTTTGTCACCCAATGTAAGACAATCAACCCATTCTGGACACCTTTTGTTTGCCAGAGAGCCATTAACACTCTTCAAGGTAGGAAACGAGGTATTTAAACCCTAGCTCTGACCCCAGCAATTTGCTAGTGCTTTGGATCTCACACTGCTCCTCAGATTCCCATTCCTTCATGCTGCCATCAAACTTTCATGTTTGAGCCACACTTTCATATTTGAGCCACTTCTCTTTGCTCCTCTGGTCCAGGAGCAGTAAATACATGCAAAAACTCTCTCCATCCAAAGTTTCTCACTTCTCCTTTCACTAACCTAGTATGGTTGGTGAGATTGCTTGATTTCTTATGTGTGTGTCTGTTGATTTCCAATGAAAACACCCTGTTTAAATGTTTAACTGGAGTCTTACAGTTAGTACTGGTATACACAGGTGAAAAGATCCTGCTGTAACCACCCCACCTCATAGGCTTCCTTCGAGCTGTAATTCCCTCAATTTCTAAGAAGATTCAGGCACTGCTGGTGGACATTAAGGCCCCTCATCTTTGAGGGTAACAGCTAGATACATCATTGGCCTGATCCAATATGGCTCTTCTTTTATTGTGATGTGTCCCACTGGTTGGAACAAATTGCTGCAAGAGAACACAGAAGAGGACCTTCTTTTCTGTGGTGCCCTCTTTGTGGGCTGGTCTTCACTTGAGGCCCAATTAACATCAACATTGGTTGGTGTTTATTGGTTTACTTCTGGTATCAAGTCAAAGCATGGCTTTGAATTCAAGCCTTTGGGTATCAATTTGTTTTCAAATATTCATGTACATGGCTTTAAATTTTTAAGCAGTTTTAACTTGCTAAATTGTTTACTATGTTTTTAACCTGCCTAAATGATTTCATAATTTTAAATCTGGAATTGTTTTAAAATGTTTATGCTGTTTCATTTATACATTGTCGTGAGATCTCACAAAATACAGCAGGAAGATAGCAGCAGCCACCAAGATCCTACATCAGAAATGTAGTTATGTATCCATAACTATATATCATCTCCTAACCCAGCTCCCCAAACCTACCCTAACAGTCAGCAGACACACTAAGGCCATTTCCACCCCATACTGTTATAGTGCTACTATTCCACTTTCAACATCCTATGGAATCCTGGGGTTTGCAGATTAGGGAGGGGCATTTAGTATTAGCCCTGTCCACATGTGGGGGGGGACGGGCGAAAACACCCAAAAATGGAGCTTACCAGCAACCGGGCGAGTCCGTCACCACATGGAGCAGCACGAGCTCACTGCTCCACAGTCCTCCGGCATCCCAAATGGCGGCTTCCAGTTGGTGGAGACTCTCCACCAACCGGAGAAGCTCGCCAGCTGGAAGCCCGCCCCTGGCAGATCTGCAGGCATGCACTTGCACACGCCTGCAAATCTGCTTCTGAGCTGGGCGACGGAGCGGCACGGGGTTGCGCGCTCCTTGGTTTTTAAAAACCTCTGAAAAGAGGTTTTCAAAAACCCCGCTGCACGACCAGCTCCGGTCGCTCCTGCGTGGATTGAGGTGTGGGATTACAAAAAGTAGTCCATGCCAGTCCACGCTATGGTGCAGAAGACCTCCGTTGGAGGTCGCTCTGCACCATTTTAAAATGCTAATGTGGAAATGGCCATTCTCAGACAGAGAACTCTTTAGCCTCAGCAAACTACATACTCCAGAATTCCACAGGATGTTGCAAGTGGAATAATACCACAACAGTGTAGTGCGGAAATGGCCTATGCCTCCCAGGTCAAGCAGTTGACTCTCAAGGCTGACATAAGTTCCAGGTACACTGAACAGTTAGAATGTATAAGTCTAGCTTACATATTTGTAACTGGTCAGCAGGATGACACTCATCATCATCATCTCCTCTTATCATCTCAAGGGATGGGAGGGCTCATTTTTTCCAATTCCAGATTCTGAGGAATCTGTTTTCACTTTAATTTTTTTGCATGCAAGAATGCCCAAGCTACATGAATCCAGCCTTTGGCTAGCATAGCAAGTTGCAGGCTACCATCAAAGAGCTTTGGCCAGTTCCTATCCACCATCCCCACCCTCTCTTTCAGCTATACATATTTTATTCCACCCATTTTTATTCCCATCATTATTTTTGTTATTTCATGTTTTAGTGCTTTGTAATTAAGCCCAAAGCTGTGACAGGGCATGAATTACAGCTGTGGCGAGTCACGCCTTGTGTGCTGTTAAGCGCCTGAACTGAAGGCCAAGTGTACCCGGCCTGGATTTACTGTGCCATAAATGATACCCATGTGTGTCTCATGGGAAAAGTAAACCTGTGCAGAAAAAGCAAAAGGTTTCAATACTAAGGGTTTCCCGCTGATTTTCCATCACTCCTTGCATTCACTCTTTTGCGAACCAGGCAATATAACCAGGGTACTCTAAGATGCCTTGTCCAGTTTCCAGAGCTGCAAGAAAAAAAATCCACCAACAGGAACTTTGCAGCACAAAATTCTCTTTGCTGTAACCACTACCTAGTTCTGCTCTTTGGGGCAGCTGAGAATAAATCTTCAACCTTAAAGAGACTTGGAAAACCAAATTGGAGAAGGCATCTGACTAAGACTTTCAAGCAAAGTTTGGAAATTCTACCCTTTTGCACTACAAATCCCAGAATCCCTCAGCCATTGGCTCAGCTGTCCAAAAAAGAAAATGTTTTCAAGCCCAGCTCTGAAGATCTTTTGCATGCCATTCTTCTATTGAAAGCCAGTTCTTGGGGTAATTGATCAGGGGCTGCTCATTGGCAGGGAGCAAAGTTGAAACCAATGACCTCACTGAATGGAAGATTCTAGGAGCTACAGTCTAGATTTGTAAATTTCCAAGCTCTACATAGTATTAATCTAATGGTCTCATTTTAAGGCAGTTTCAGGTGGTGTAGAAGATTTTGTGGAGTTCTTGATTTCTCTCAATCCAAGCCCACTAACCAATTTGAAGCATATGTGCAGCAAAGTACAGATCACTGCATGAGACAGGTGGTTTAACATGCAGATTCCACACTTTAAATTCTACCAGAGGGCTTTTCTAGGTATGGATTGCACTAAATAAAATGCTGTGATCCGGGGGCAACTATGTCAGCAGAGAAGTGAATCAGCTCTAGGTTTTAGTCCAAACTGTACTAGAGCTCTCCTTTGAAAAAACATCCCATAAAGTTCAAACTAAAACTCCTAGGCAGTTTCACTGCTCACTGATATTGTGGCCCCTGAGATAACCTCTGCAAAGTTCAGACTAAAATCTGGTACAGAGTCACACAGCCACCTGCCAAAGATGGCGAAGATGATCATTATTATATTTATTTATATCCCATCTTTTTCCCAATGTGGGGCTCAAGATAGATTACAAAAGCTAAAATAATTTTTATGTTAATTTTTATGTTAATTTTCTTTATGTTTAACATACCAAATACAAACGTTTAAATATCATTAAACTATTAATAAAATTAAAACAGGTTTAAAAACATGGCTGTTAAAAATGACAAATAAGCAAAACACAGGCCATTTCCGCACTACACTGTTGTAGTGTTATTATTCTACTTTCAACACCCTATGGAATCCTGGGGTTTGCAGTTTAGGGAGGGACATTTAGAAGAGTTCTTTGGCCTTAGGAAACGACAAACCCCAGAACTCCACAGGATGTTGAAAGTGAAATAATACCACTATAACAGAGTAGTGCAGAAATGGCCACAGATCAACAGTAGAACACAGTTCTGCAAGGTCTAGCCCCCAAAACCTGCTGAAATAAAAAGAGTTTTCATCTGTCTCCAGAAAGAGAGCAGAGAGGATGCTAGCCTAACCTGTCTGGGAAGGGAATTCCAGATCCTGGGAGCAACCACCAAAAAGGCCATTTCCCATGTTCCCACCAGGTGCACCTGTGAGGGTGGTGAAACAGAGAGAAGGCCCTCCACAGAGGATCTCAAAGGATAGGCAGGCTAATATAGAGCTAATATAAAGCTCAGATCCATGTTACTGGAAAGACCATAACCTGAGCTCTAGAGGTCATCACCAGCATTTTGAATTGTGGCCAGAAATGAAGATCAGAGACCCTAAGGAACAGGCACAGCTGATGTATTCATATCTTCTCCCTTTGGGGATCAGAGGTGGCCTGATTGTCCCTGATGCACAGAATGCAGTATCACCAGTGTGAATAAGGACTTTTCCGCACTTGGTTTTTAAAATGGGGCGGTGTGTCCTCCCACGAGGACGTTCGCATTTAGGGGCGAATTGAGTTCGGACTACTTACCATTTGTCCAAACTTCAGTCCGCTCCGGAACGCCCAGAACTGGTGGTCACCTGCGCTATTGAAAGACCAATTAAAAGAGGACTTTCAATAGCACAACGCGCCCCAGTCCGTCGCTCTATAAAGTATAGATTTACAGGCTCGCGCCAGTGCGAGTCTGCAGATCTTCCGGGGGTGGGATTCCGACTGGCGAGCTTCTCCGGTTGGTGGAAAGCCTCCGCCAACCGGAAGCCTCCATTTTCATTGCCGGAGAGTGTGTAGCATGGGCACACGCTGCTCCGGACCGTCGTGGATCGTCAGGGGGAACGTGCCAGTCTGGTGAGTAACAGACTGCCCCATTTCCCCCCCCCCAAAGTGTGGAAAAGCCCTCTGTCATCCTGGACAAAACCAGGACATAAGGAACTGAATAAATGAACTATGACTGTACCACCTTTTTCTCTTGTTTTTTGCATATTGTAAGAGCATATCTACCATGTGACTCTCCCCAGCCTGCCTACCTTGGATATAAATGCGAGTGCATCAATCATGTTTCTATAAAAACAAAGAGAGGCT
This sequence comes from Ctenosaura bakeri, assembly GCA_948474755.1. Classification (NCBI taxonomy): domain Eukaryota; kingdom Metazoa; phylum Chordata; class Lepidosauria; order Squamata; family Iguanidae; genus Ctenosaura; species Ctenosaura bakeri. The sequence continues at coordinate 250,177 of CAOLHI010001220.1, read as the reverse complement.
ATAGGGGGATTTCTAAGAACCTGTACAAACTCTAAAAGCTAATTTCATAATGTTATAACAGCCTATTTGTTGGACAACACACTGAGCACAGTAGGAGCATTGGCATTTCAATGGAAACTCAGTGTCTTATTCAAATGAATTACCTCTCATTCCTTTATTAAAGAACTAATGGGATTTCAATACGCTCTCCCTTGGCTTCCTGCTCCACACACACACATACCACATGCATACATCCATGTGCATGCATTTTATTTTACCCCTGCTGATTGCAATCTTGCCGATCCCCCCACTATGTTCCAGAGCTCCATTTGTGAGAAACCAATACGTCATTACCGTTAGCATGAAGTTATGAAGTTAGCATTCCAATTTTATAGATATGATGTATTGAGGTCAATCCATCTTCTCTCTCTGTAGTGTGTTTAGAAGCTGGCACTGATTAAATGCCCATAATAGAGAACATTAATTTCCCCGTCAGTTGGAAAAAATCACCATTGTAAATTTTTTCCCCCTCGTCACTTTGTATATACTGCTGAATGATGTTCTACAGAATATCTGTGAATGCATGTTATAGAGAGGTGGTTTCCAGATTTGTGTGGCCTGCAACAAAGCAAAAGGAGATTACCAGAAAAGCAAACTATCCTGACACTGCATTTTGATCATATGGGAAGGAACATAGCAAGCTGCTTTATAATATGTCAGTTTCGTTGAGTCAGGAGGGAAAGAATATTCAAAAATATTTGAAAAATGGTGGAAAAACATGTTTTTCAAGTATCGAGAAACCCTGACAGAAAGAATCCTGGACTGATGAGAATCTTCACAGCTTGTGACTTACTCTGCACAAAATTCACACAACACATTTTCTGTTCAGGAAACAGCATTTTCTGCATGGGAAAATGTCTTCTCTGCAGAAACAAAAGCTGTAACTGGGGATTTGTTCTGCAAAAAAATTATACATGGTTGATTTGCATAGAAAGCAGCATTTTCTTCACAGTCTTTTCTGTGCTGGAATTAATATTTCTGCATTGAAATATTATTTTCCATGCAGAAAATGCTGTTTTCTTTGCAGAAAAATGCTGTTTTCTGTGCAAAACAATCACATTTGAATTTGGTGCAGAATAAGCCCTGAATTCCAAATAGCCTTCAAAAATTGTACAGTTTTCAAAGACTTTCTCATAGCAGGAAGCAAACTGCTGAAATTATTCATTGTTAACTTCAAAAAGAAACTTAGTGAAGAATGATATCCATCTCATAGAATCATAGAATTGTAGAGTTGGAAGAGACCACAGGGGGCATCCAGTCCAACCCCCTGCCATGCTCAGTACTCAGGATCGCAACAGATCTCTAAAGCAAGAGTAAGAATCGTGCCCAAATTTTGTATAACTCCAATTATCCCATTATGGCAGAAATATATATGAGAAGTACATGAAAATAAAGGTGTTTGAGTTTTTTTAAACTAGCTTAAAGATAGGAACAGGGATAAGGGAACAGAATGCAACAAAGCTATGATCAAACACATGCAACACTTACCACCACTTATGATTCTTAGCCCTTTTGAGTTCAGTTTCTATACTTACCCCTAAAGCCATTAACGAGAGGAATGAAATGGCAAATTGGAGCAACAGTGCAGATTTGGACTAAAGGTGCAGAAATTTGAATGATGGATGCAAGAGCTTTGGAAGCCCATTCAGGTGTGAGGGACTCTGAGACGTACTGCAAAGGAAAATGGAGGTAAGGCAGAGTTTACGGAGATGGTTCATGGATGTATTTCTGTGTCTTTTCTTGCATTTGGGGAACAAAAAGTGATTGGAAATTGTGCTAATTATTAAAAATAATTGGAGTGGGGTTTCAAAGGCCACAAAAGTCAGATCTGAGTGCCACATGCAGCTGGTCGGCTACACTACAGTCAGCCCTCTGCATTTGCATGTTTTACTTTTGCAGATTTGATTATTCACAGATTATTTTCTGTCACCTCTGCTGCCTCTCTCTGCCATTTTTAATAGGGACTGCAAGCCTTGTGAGACTGAGAAACTGTGAATAAGGCTTGTAAGTCTCTCTTTAAAACAGTGTGGGACAGCTATCGAGGTGGCAGTAAGCTTCAGCAGCCCCCTACTTCTGCCCTGTGAAGGAACCTTGATGCCTCAGAGGAATCCATGGTGGGTTGAATATAGTGATCATACTTTTTTCTGTGTTAAATATGGTTTGGGAGGGCCTAGAGTTATTCACAGTTTTCCCACTTTCATGGGGGTCCAATGCCCCTGACCCTAGCGAATGTGGAGGGATTACTGTATTCTCACCCATGCACTAAATAGAAATTTTGTGGTGGGTGGGGGAAAGAATCAACAACTGCAAAGAGCACACTCTGGATCCAGATATTTAAATGCCAGAAAACATGTCTCTCTAAACTCTTCTTATATTGCGCTTCATTTGTTATACCACCAGATTTTCACAGAGATAAGAATTGCTTTTTGCTGCAGGTTCTTTTCTCCTTTCTATCTTACTACATTGCCTCAGTAATTTCCCAAAAGCATTCAACATGAAAGAGCTGCCACAATGGTGATCATCAAAGATTTGTATGCTCGCATTGCAAGAGGAGACATGCCCTCCCACATCAGCCAAAAAAAGAAAGAAAGAAAAAGGTGGGGGAAGAGGAATAGAAAGGCAACCTGTCAGCACTGCTGCAAATGTAACCTGGAATCTGAAGGAAGAAATCAATCTGCCACTTATCATGGGTAGCAAAGGTCCTGCCATCACAGCCTGGTTGACAATTGTTGCATTGGAAGAACAGGACAGCATGAGAGCCTGCCGTTTCTTTCTTCTTATAATGCTGACACCATAGCATTATTTTTTAAAAAAAATAAAAAACTTGTTTTCTTCAGAGAGTGAAGCCAATTTGACCTGACATTGCTCACTGAGGTAAGAAATAAGTGCCAAAAATGAACCAGAATACAGTATATCATGGTAAGCTGCTACTCTGTCTTCAAATACCAAACCTTCATAAGGACTCCATAAGGACTGGTTGTATCTTTCAGTTCCTTTAGGTTGACACAAGGGAATGTACAGCCTACTGTATGAAGTTTAAGTTCCATTAGTCCTAGGTAACCCTGGCCAAGGGTGAAGTATCATGAGAATAGCAGCTCAGGTGGCAATCCAGAGTGGTTAAAGAACTGACTTTTACTGAGTCAACTTGTTAATCCATTTAGACCAGGGGTGGGCCAAGCACAGCCTGAAGACCACATGCAGCCCCCTACAGCTATTTTTGTGACCCCCCCACCCCAGGATCCTTCGGGGGGGTCAAAAAATTTGGCTCAAGAATGTCTTCAACTGCACTCTAAGTGTATGGAAGGCATTTCCATTATACTTGGAGCCCCCTGACTCTCTCCCCAGTTTCAAAACAATTTTTACATTTTTTTAAAAAAAATTAGCCCTGAAATGCTCCCAAATGTCCACAAGGTAGTGTTGGGTGCAGTTCCACCCCATTTTGTAGGCCTCCAGGGACAATTTAGGCCCAGGAGAGATATTTCTTGAAACCCAGCACATTGTGAAAATGCACCAGACCCAGTAGAGGGAACAGGGGCATTGTTGTTGTTGTTGTTGTTGTCATTGTTGTTGGAACTGGTGTGGCCCTCTAAGGGGCTAAAGCAGCCTCCAAGCTAGGCTAATAGGATTAGAACTTGGAAAAGTCACTATTTTGGACTTCAGTTCCTGGAATCCCTACAATTCTCAGAACTCAAGAGTATATTAAAATTGAGCAAAGAGCATGCAAAATATAAGAATTTTGTTGATAACTGACACCAGCATAAGGGGCAGTCTTGGGGCCCTTTCACACTACACAATTGTATTCCCTCAATTCCACTTTAAGGCCATTTCCGCACGACACTCTTATAGTGTGATGATTCCACTTTCAACCTCCTATGGAATCCTGGGGTTTGCAGTTCTGGGAGGAGCCAAACCCTAGGATTCCAGAGGAGTTTGAAAGTGGAATCATTGCACTATAAGAGTGTCGTGTGGAAATGTTCTAACTCTCATGGTTCTATCTTGGGATTTCAGGAGGAGTATGGACAGCTTTCACCCTGAGAGCTCTAGTGCCTCACCAAACCACAAAATCCAGAATCCCATAGGATGCAGCCATGCCAGTTAAAGTGGGATCTAGTGCTATTATTGTGTAGTATGAAAGGACCCTTGGCCTAAGTGTCCTAATTTATGGATTTAAAACAGTTTTCAAAGAGAGTTCCATGTTTTTCCATTAAAGCATTAAAGGAGGGGAGGAAGAGTCTTTAAGAGCAACTGATTTGTTTTAGCATGAGCTTTCATAGATTTCAATCCACTTCATTGGACAGACTGAAAGAGTACCATGTACAATATATTCCATCAATAATATTACTCCATCAGTACCTCTGAAGAAGCGATTGAAAGTGCATGCTAAAATAAATCAATTGATGTTAAGGGTGCCACTAAATTCCTTCCCCCATTTCTTTTTCATAAAATTAAAACAGGAGTATAAATCATGTAGTCTTCCAAGTGTTTCTTGGACTGCAGGTCCCCTAACCAGCATAGCCAGTGATGATGAATACTGGGAGTTGCAGTCTAACTACACCTGGAGGGCCACCTGATTCCCACGCCAACTGACAGAGTTATATTTCAAGGCAAAGGAGAGGGTAGTTTTTGTTCCCCGGATGATGTGAAGGAGATTGGCAGGGAATGGGGAAATGAAAACGAGGAACTGGTTTGTGAATGCCTGTGGTTTGAATCCAGTTGCCAGCCCCAAAGACAGTAGAGACAGTAAATTAATAGGATGTGCATAACTATTACCTTATGTGTTTATGTGCCTTCAAGTCACTTGTTCACTTATGGTAACTCTGTGGATTTCATAGGGTTTTTTTAGGCAAGGAATACTCAAGGTGACTTGCCATTGCATTCCTCTGAAATATAGCCTACAGCCCCTGGTATTCCTTTGTCAGTCTCTCATCCAAGAACTAACCAGGACTGACCCTGCTTATCTTCCAAGATCAGATGGTATCTGGGGCCTTAGGGTACCTAGGGTACCTTTTCTCATTTTGCAATTAATTTAATAGACCCACTCTAGTTGGGACCAGCAATTTGATTTTTAGACCAATGTAATCTACAAAAAGTCCATGCAAAGGTTTATGGGCTGAAGTTGCCTTTGTCTGCACAATGTATTTTAAACATCTAACATTTTAAAAGGGAGAATAGCAAACACAAAATGAGCTTCTACCCAGCCTTTTAAGAACTTGCTCCTTACTTGTTCCAGGAACCATACAGTACTTACTTTCCTCCATCTCATCTTTCTCTATGCAACAACCCTGCCACGTAGATTAAGCTAGGAGATTTAGTGATGTGCTCAACATTATCCAGGGACATTTTGGCCACGTAAGGATTTGAATCCAGGTAGCTTGGGTCCACACTGCACGGTTATAGCAGTTTGTTACCATTTTAACTGCCATGGATCCATACTATAGAATCCCAGGACCATAGTCTGGTGAGGTACTGAAAATTTCCCACCAGCATGCTGTAGTGCACTCTCCTGAGCTATAATATTATAGCTCTGTGGCAGAAAATTCTTACTACCCCCATAAAACTACAAATCCCAGGATCCTGTAGGACAGAACCACGGCACTTAAAATAGTATCAAAATGATATACAACTGTGTATTGTGGATACTCCCCAAGTGTTAACATCTGACTGTCACCCTTTTTGCACCTTGCCTGGTTGCAGAGATATCCGGAGTGGGTCCCAGGGTCAGCTCTGCCAGAAGGGGATGCAACAGGAGCATTCCCTTCTGAACTGTCTGCCTCTGTGTTCCAGGAAGCGCAATGGTCCTGCCTGCAAAACTACCCGGCTGTGCGGGGGCAGGAAGCACAGCCATTGCACGTCCAGGGCCTCCGCAGACAAGGTAAGTCCACGATGGTGGCACGATTGCTGGTCATTGACTGGGAAAGCCTGCCAATGATTTGTGGCACAATCACGCCACCAGGGATAGGAGAAGGACGGGACTGCGATAATGTCCCGTCGTTGCGATGACGTCCTGTTGCAGTCCCCACCTTCTCCCATCCTTATGGCAGGTTGGGAGGGTGGAGCGGAAGGGGCCTGTCTCACAGAACAATTCCTTATGATTCTGTGAATTGCTCTCAGTGAATTTAGATGGTATATGAAACAGCAGACAAAGAAACAGAGATAAAATTATTTCTGGGGTCTTTGAGTAATTAAAACCAACATATCTTGTCATTTTTAAGTCCCGTTGGCTAAGAAAAACAAGCAAATCTTCCAAAAATATTGTTACCTCCACCCCCACCCCCACCGGGCTTTGTCAGAATCAGGAAAACTGCAACTGAGAATCAGTTCCAGTTCTTCTCAGCAGTAACATAACGCCTAGTACATAATGCCATCTTCTGGCTATAACTGAAGACACAATATTATTATTTTTTTCAAAGTGATCTGAACAGATAATGCTGTTTCTCTGGAGCTTAGGGGGCAAAAGGATATATATCACTTACTCGTGGAAGTCAACTTTCCTTTGCTGACTTAATCCCAGAGCCAAAATTAATCAGACATTGCCGCTAACTGGATCAAGAAAAGCCATAAATTATCTTGCCTCCAACCTACCAGCAGCATTAATGGTTCAAATGGAGGTGGAGCTTTGGTATGATTAATCACTGTTTAAGTTGCCTAAAGGGCCTTATGAAGCTTTCTGCTGACTGGCAGTGTGAACACCAGTTTGCATTAAGTGATAAGAATGTTTGCCTTAGAAGTGATTGATTTGGCAGATGTCACAGGGAAGGATGTGATGCGCCTAGATGATGCTTACAGTGCTGCAATCTAGGGTGTTCCACCTCACGCCATGGCACAAACCGTACCAGTGATATCTCTCCTTCTCTGAATACTATCAGTATTCTAGCAGCAGCCTTTTCTAGGATCACTTCCCTTGAAGGAAGATATTTAAAACTTTTCCTGCATTTTTGCAAAGTCAGTTTCATTCCATATAGGCATGGGAAGCATGCAGTATCATAGAATTATACAGTTGGAAGGAACCTCAAGGAACATCTAGTCCACCCCTTGCCATGTAGGATGGCCATCCAATCTCCATTTTAAAAAAAACCTCCATTAAATGTGGTCTACTATTCTCTATTCCACTATTTCATTGTCAAAAGCTCTTATTGTCAGGAAAGTCTTAACGTTTAAGTGGAAACTCTTATCTTGTAATCTGAATCGACTGGTTTACAATCTAGATCCTATACACACTAAACAGTTACAATTCTACGATTCCACTTTAAGTGCCTTGGTTCCATCCTATGGAATGCTGGGATTTGCAGTTTAGGAAGGAACACTGAGAATTATCAAACAAAGAGCTCCTCTAGAGCAATGGTTCCCAGCCTTTGGTCCTCCAGGATTCTTGGGACTTCAGCTCCCAGAAGCCACAGCCAGCTTGGCAAACAGTCAGGAATTCTGGGAGCTGAAGTCCAAAACATCTGGAGGACCAAAGGGAGCCACTGCGTTTGTATGTCTCCAAACTCCAGAATTCCACAGGATGTTGGTATGGCAGTGCAAATGGAATCATGGACCTGTAATTGTTTAGTGTGAATGGTTGTCTAGTGCCTTGAGCATCAGAAAACAAGCTTACTCCATCTTCTAAATGACAGCTCCCAAGAAATGTAAAGATGGGCACCTTGTTACAGCTCAGTCTTCTCTTCTCCAGGCTAAACATATTTAGATCCCAAAATATACTGTTGTAGACTAACAACAAAATTTGAGCCATAGATAATGAATGCCCTCTCAGTCAGCCTCAACATTCCTTTACTCTGTAGGTAGAGTCTCTCAAGGAGAGCACATCCGCTGAGATCCTGCATCACATACTTAACTACAAATGTGTAGCTATGCATCATCTCCTAACTTTATTCCCCAAATATACCTTAACAGACAGTGTTACCACACCTTGCACCCTCACTGCATGGCAAAGCATGATTGACAAGCAATATAATTTGAGTGATGTGAAATATTAAAAATATTACACTTATGACTGGGAAACATGTGGAAAGCAGGACTCTGGCAGTAGGCTGGGCTAGGTTAGCATGGCCTCAATATGGTCAGGTCATAATGGCCCTTTTTGCACCTTACTTTTTCATGGAGATGAGGGGCAGTGCACACGCGAGAAGCCTTCAGAGGAAGGCTTTCGCATCTCTGCTGCTTGGGCTCCTCAGCAGCTTCCTGGTAGTGCGAGCGCCCCACCCCTTCCTACCGCAGCGCAGGCTGGAAGTTGAAGGCTAGTGCTCAGGCAGAAAGCGCGATCGGCGCGGCTCAGGAGGCTGCACACGGCAGGTAAGTGCACTCCACACCCCTGAGCGTTGCGCGACTGTGCAGCATGTTTGGCTTGAAGCCGCAAATTTAAAAAATCTGTTAGCGGTTCGCATCATGCTCTTGAGCATCGCATAAATGTGAGTGCATCATGCAGACCACTCCTCACATTTACGTGACGCTCAAGGGGCCCTTTCACTTAAGAAACACAATGCGAAAAGGCCCAACATCAGGAAGAGTTAAGTAAGAAAGCCTGGACCAAACAGACTTCCAGTAATCCTGTCAACAACCTAATATCTTAATATAATAGTCAGTGAAATTACCCAGGCAAACCCCTGCTGTGCCCACTTCCTACTGAAACCTTCCCTATTCAACAAACTCAACCAAGATATGATGAGGCTGCTGCAACTCCCATCAATGCTTTGTCACCCAAAGCAAGACAATCAGTCCGTTCAGATCCCTTTTGTATACTCTGCCAGAGAACAATTAACATTTACCCCTTCAGGGTAGGGAAAAGGGTATTTAAACCCAAGCTCTGACCCTGGAATTTTGCTAGCACTTTGGGTGTCATGCTGCACCCCAGATTTCTGTTCCTCCATGCTACCCTCAAACTCTTCTTTGAGCCACTTCTCTTCGATCCTCTGCTCCAGGACCAGTAAATATGACCCTCTACACCCAAATCTCTCTCTATCCAACCTTTCTTGTTTCTCCTTTCACTAGCCTTGTATGGTTTGTGAGTCTTCTTGATTTCTTGCATGTGTCTGTGAATCCCCCAATAAACATTCCTTTGAATCTCAACTGGTGTCTCACAGTTACTACCAGTATACAAAGGTGAAAAATTCCATGCAGTTATCCCACCACCACAGGTCTCCTTTTGAGCTATAATTCCTCACTTTTTTAAGGAAATGCTAGCACTGCTGGGGGATCTCAGGGTCCCCCAACTTTTGGGGTAACCCCAGGAACTGTATCAAGTAGAGACGGGACAAATCCAGAATTATCCAAACCCGGATCCGAATCCCTGGAAGGCTCTGGGAATTCACGAATCTCACGAATCTCAAATCTTTTGAATCCTTTTTTTAAAAACGGGTTTAAAAAGCAAGGGAAAGAAGAATAATCTTGGGCAAGACATATTCTCTCAGCCTTAGCAAAAGCCTAGGCAAAGGCAAATCTCCCTCTGAAGAAATCTGGCCAGGACAATTGTCATAGTTTTGCCTCAGGATCTCCCAAGATTGAAAATGACATGAAGCCCTTTGTACTCAGGCAGGAAAATGTGGATTAATCCCACATTATCCTGCCTGTGTAAACAGGGCCATATACAACAGTACAGAGATAATCCAGGTCAAAACTGGATTTTCTTTGCATAGCTCCTTCTGGAATCCTGGGGTTTGTAGTTTGCTGATGCACCAGCACACTTTGGCAGAGAAGGCTGTGACATTTTGTAAAACCAGGAACCCCAGAATTGTGTCAGAAAGAGCTTTGCAAGAGAGCTATGCAAAGGAATCTTTCAGCTGTCCTGGAAATCTCAAGAAGACTGTACCTTCCAGTCAAGTGCTGAACTTAAATATGAAATGTTCAATTTAAATATATTAGAATATAACCCCAGATGTAATTTCTGAAATTGTTAGCAAAGGTCATTATTACTCCAAGGGAAAAACTCACCTACTTTCCATATCCGTTTGTCTGTCTGGTCTCCCAGGCTTTCAGGCATTCCAGTCTTCCAGGTTTTCAGGCGTTCTGATCTCCAACAAACTATTTGGTTGGTGGATTTGAAAGATTTGGTTTGCCTATTTTGGCACAGTGATTCAGATTCACGAATGTCGAATCCTAGCCCAGGATTCGAGGATTCGGTTGGCCCATCCCTCATACCAAGCAATAGGAGTCTGCTATGCTGGTGATCAGGGTGCTCCAGGTTGATGTGTGCAGCTTCCACCTGCCAAAGAGCTGCGGTGCAATAAGCAGAAGCTGGACCCCATCACAACTTCACATCATATTGCAGTTCAATGGCAACATCATCCTTCAGCACCCCAATTGTCAGCAGAGCAGACCTCCATCACTCTGTGATGCAACTGACTGTATAAATACATTGGGAGGAGGGACATTTGCAAATGCAAGCATAATGCCAAGATGGTAAACATAGGATAGTTCCAAATATGAAAGTCTATCTTACCCATTCATAACTGCTCAGCAGGAGGCCAAACATTTAACCTTTTTATTAAGGAGCCCTGGTGGCGCAGTGGTTAAATGCCAGTACTGCAAGCCACAAGGTTGTGAGTTTGATCCTGCCCGGCTCCAAGGTTGACTCAGCCTTCCATCCTTTCGCAGGTCGGTAAAATGAGTACCCAGCTTGTTGGGGGCATATAGAAATGTTTTGAAATACATGCTATTTGTAAGTTGTTCACCACCTCGATCCATATGGAAAGGCGGGATACAAATAAATAAATAAATAAAATAAAAATAATTAATTTGTTAATTAAAATCCCACCTTTCTCTTGAATGGACCCCAAGATGGTTCACTAAGGGCACTCTTTATTTAAAGAAATTCCAACTTGCTCTTTAGCTCACAAGGTGCCCAGAATGGCTTAGAAAAGGTCAGTAGTGACACTATTATGTCATTTCAGTTCTTATAAAGGAGATGTTAATAACACTTAGGGACAGCTTAGAATTTGATTCAGTTCATTTTTCAGAAAAGCTTTCCTAGATCATAGACAACCTACTTTTTTATTTTTAAAAAGGGAGAAAGCAAACTAAACTTATCCAGGGACTGGATTAGGTTTGAATCACTAACTGTTGAACCATGATTGGGCCACTCATTTGCTCGTAAACAAGATGAGAAAAATGTAAGCAGGCAGAAACGCAGGAAGAGGCCAAACTACCGTGCCTCTAAAATATAACATCAGAATAAGAGAAACCTCACCAAAATGCAGGACATTTTTTTTTCATGAAGTGCTTCATTCCTCTCTTCGGTTATAGGCCACAAGTGAAAAATTAAGATGCTGTGAATTCTATACCATATCAGAGGAAGTTTCTTAAAGAATGAAGACATCACAAAATTAGGAGGTGATCAAGACACCAGGAAACTCATATTCACAAAAATGAAATTGTAGATAAAGTGACACACCTGGATTTGCAAAGCGAAGCCTCATTTCCCAGAGTGGAAATAGGCAAATATGCAGCCCAAGCATGGCAGGGATTTTATTAAGTCCTACTTCACTTATTTCCATTTATTTGGGTGGCTGTGATGCTGTATCCAAGGCTTCAAGCACAGTTGTATCTGAATATTTCGTGCCTGATAAGCTGCGAGATGAAACAACTTTGCCTCACAGCTAGCCTGCCTGCTAGAGCGACTGCAACAATCAAGAGGTATTTGTGCTTGTTCAGGTAAGAAGGCTACTCGGGCTAGCTTCATTGGCTGGGGGAAAAAAGTAATGATTTTCTTTACATCAGTTCATCTATATCAGTTTCTCATCCATAGTAATACCCGACTAAATCCTGAAGAGGAAATGTATAGGACGTGCATAGAGTAATATGTGTAAGCCTGAGGAAGATACATGCAAACTACACAAACATATACACACACTGTAATCCTGGAAGATTCAAATACACTGTTTAAATGGGAACCATTCTAACATTACTAGGGCTCTTTACCTTGCTTTGCTCTCAATCATCAAAGAGACCTAGAAGCAACCCAACACCCGAAAAAGCTCCTTCTTCAAAACTCTCTTCCAAAAATCACAGAATCTTAGACCTGGAAGGGACCACAAGGGCAATCTGCTCCAAGCCCCTGCTATGTCATAGGATCACAGAATGATAGAGCTGGAAGGGACCACAAGGGTCATTAAGTCCAACTATCTGCCACACAGGAATTCACATCAAAGCATTCCCAACAGATGGCCATCCAGCCTCTGCTTAAAAACCTCCAAAGAAGGAAATTCCACCACACTTCGAGGCAGTGTATTCCACTGTCAAATGGCTCTTCCCATCAGGAAGTTCTTCCTAATGTTTCAATGGAATCTTTTTTTCTTGAAGTTTGATGCCATTGCTCCACATCCTAGTCTTTGGAGCAGCAGAAAACAGGCTTGCTACATCTTCCATATGACATTCCTTCAAACATTTAAACATAACTATTATGTTAACCTTCTTCTCTTCTCCAGGCTAAACATACCCAGCTCCCTAAGCTGCTCCTTATAGAGCAGCTACCATAGACCTTCTCCCATTTTGGTCGTCTTCCTCAATATCCTTCCTGAACTGTGGTATCCAGAAACGGACACAATATTCCACGTGGGGTCTGACCAAGGCAGAATAGAGTGATACTATTACTTCCTTTGACCTAGATACTATACTCCTATTAATGCAGTCCAGAATTGCATTGGCTTTTATAGCTGCCTCATCACACTGCTGACTCGTGTTCAGCTTGTGGTCTACTAAGACTCCTAGATCCCTTTCACATGGACTGTGGTCAAGCCAGGTGTCAATCATGTTACCTCTTAACCTTCTCTCCTCCAGTCTGAATGTGCCCAACTTCCTAAGCTTCCCATTATAGTGCATGGTTTTCAGGCCTTTCACCATTTTAGTCACTAGCTTGTCTTTCTCCGGATATGTTCCAGCTACAGGAGCCCTGGTGGCACAGTGGTTAAATGCTGGTACTACAGCCACAATGTTGTGAGTTCAATCCTGCAGGGCTCCAGGTTGACTCAGCCTTCCCTCCTGCTGCAAAATAAGTACCCAGCTTGTTGGAAGCAATTAGCTTACATTGCAAACCACTTAAGGAGTGCTTAGCACTAATAAGCAGTATAGAAATGTAGCTGCTATTGCTACTCCTGTAGTCCAAGTCCAACATTCAAACCAGTACCCCATGCTGGCTCTAGCACAAACCACTACACACACACAGGCATTTTTCCCATGCCACCCATTATATTAGAAACCCCAAACACATCCTCCTAAATTACACTGAAAGCAAAGAGGTGGGGGACATTGGGGTCCACTCACAATGCCAACATCTCAGAATTTGGGGGAATTACAGCTCAGGGGAGCCCTGCAAGAAGAGGGTAACAGCAGGATCTTGTCACCTATGAAAACTAGTACTAACTGTAGAGATGACTCCAGTTAAAGTTATCAAAATATTTTATTTGAATTGGCAAACATATGAGAAATCAGACACTCTTAAGAACCATAAAGGCTGTTGGAAAGTGAGGCAAGAAAGGTTGTATACTGAGAAATTGGGTGAGAGCAATGATAATTACCAGTCCTGAAGAAGAGTTCACAGCAGAGTGGCTCAGACAGCATCTGAGGGTAGCAAGGAGGAACAGCAGTCTGTGGCACCATGTCCAACACATTATGTCCAACATAGTATAAAAGGCTGAGGTCAAAGCTAGGGTTTTTAATACCCTATTTCATACCCCGAATGGAGTGATGAAAAGGCCATAATAGCTTTCCCACAGGATTGACAAAAAGGTTTTAGAATGGGCTGATTGCTTAAATCCGGATTGACAAAAGATTGATGGGACTCATGACGATCTCTTAATGTTCGGTCAGGCAGGGTATATAGAGAGACTCTACGCAGGATAAGATCAAGGGATGGTCTCTGATTGTTTGCCAATCTGGGCAATTTGTCCTTCATTGTATTTGGAAATGCAAAGAGCCTGGAGTGTTTAAAGGATTAGCACAAACCTGGTAGAGTCAGGTTTTCCTTCCTAATCCTCTTTGGACTTATGACTCTGAGCACATTTCAGGTCAGCCTGATCCTGAAACACATACTCTGGTCAGCATGACTTCGATCATGTTCTCCAGTCATTAAAAAGTCCAATTTGTGAAAACTGCATACCTCGCAGGAGGGGTAGGAGGGTATGGTAACAGCATTCCTGGGGGGAAATGTCTGGATTTCAGTGCAAGGTGCCACTTTATGTGATTCTCATTCCACTGTTTCACAGCATGGTTTCCTAAACAAAATCAAGATGGAGATGGGGAGTTCTGTATGTACATCAGATCCACACTTGCTACAGGAATGTGCAGGGACCTCTGGATTGAGAAATCACACATTTGTAAAAGAAAATGCCCCCCCCCAAATTGACTAGATCTTTTTCTCTTCTTCTTCACTGCACCCTGAATTCTAAAAAGACCATAACCACAAATACCACAAAATAGTACTTTTAAACTGAATAGCTCACATGGGCTACTGTCTGAATTACTGCCTCCCATTTTATGGTGAAATTAATATTATATACACAAGAGCACTTTTAAAACACCCAATAGGGTAAAAGAAATGATTGCTGGGTTGAAAAATATAAATTTTTATGCACGGGAGTTATTAGTGCAGCCCCATTCCCCAGTACATTAACGCTCCGTACGCTGATTTTTTTTCCCTTTGACCTTTTATTTTCAGATGGGTTGCAGCCTGTTATCTTGCAGCTTTAATAAAACCATAATTCACTCATGTTTTTAATAGCCTTCTAATTTGTCTGTATTCCTGCATTATATTGGGTTTCATAACTTTTATATGGAAATCAATAAAAAAATCCCTTTGCCTATCTCATTTAAATCACCAAATAACTAAGAAATCTGTCCAGTCCTCCACTACCATCACTCCCACAATTGGGCTAAATCAACCTTTCCCATCCTGGTGCCTATATTGGGACTGCAACATCCATCATCTGACCATAAGTGATGAGAGTTGCCTTCTAACACCTCTGGAAGATACCAGATGGAGAAGACTGGACTAAATTTGGGGATAGGAGCTGTTTGTTCCTACACTCAAAGTAAGAACAGTGAAAAAGCCTTCTTGGGGTTCATCACATACTCACTCAACTACAACATAATCCTATATGTATCTACTCCAAAGTTCCATTGAGTTACTCTCAGATGTACAGATTCAGGCCAAAGCAAACTGTACAGTCTATCCTAGCTTGTGTGTTCTTCATCATTAATAACTTTTCCCATCATGACCACATTCTGATGGTGTCCAGATCAAGGAAAGTAATAGTACCACTCTATTCTGCTTTGGTCAGACCTCACCTCGAATACTGTGTCCAGTTCTGGGCACCTCATTTCAAGAAGGATATGGACAAGCTGGAGCATATCCAGAGGAGGGTGACCAAAATAGTGAAGGGTCTGGAAGCCATGCCCTATGAGGAGTGGCTTAGGGACCTGGGGATGGTTAATCTGCAAAAGAGAAGGTTAAGAGGGGACATGATAGCCATGTTTAAATATTTGAAAGGATGTCACATTGAAAAGGGAATGGGCTTGTTTTCCAGAAACTAGGACAAGGAGCAATGAATTCAAACTGCACGAAAAGAGATTCCACCTGAACCTCAGGAAGAACTTCCTGATGGTCAGAGCTGTATGGCAGTGGAATATGCTGGCTCGGAGTGTGGTGGAGTCTCCTTCTTTGGAGATTTTTAAGCAGAGGCTAGATGGTCATTTGTTGGGAATGCTTTCATGGGTGTTCCTGCAAAGCAGGAGATTGGACTGGATGGCCCCTGTGGTCTCATCCAACTCTATTATTCTATGAGTCTATGATGTTGCCTGGCCACATGTGTCCAATTTTCACCCGTCAAATGTTGAAGAGTATGTGACTTAGGTTCTCTTGCCTTTGTATTCCATTCAAAAACTTCCTGGGAGGGGGTGCTGCTGTTCCTTCTTCCTAGAAGGCAATTCAGACCATGAAAATCTGGCTGCTTTGAGCTTCTGGAGGAAGGCAAAAGTTAGTGCACTCCATTGGAGAGCACATCCTCATTTCTTGCCAGCTGCTTTTCCCTGGTCTGAATTGCTACCCTCTCCCTCCCTTCTTCACTGATAAGCAACAGTACAGGAGGTAGGAGGTCATGAAAGTGCCCTGCAGAGCCACACACAGGTAGGATATAAATTCAGTAAACAAATAAAATAGTATTTATTTATTTCATGGATTTATATCCCTTCTTTCTCCCAGCATGGGATGCAAGGTGAGCATACAAACTTTCGATAACACAGTGCAACTTAAAAACAAAAGTACAAAAGTTAAAACACAATTAAAACTTCTGTTTAAAGAACACATGTTTAAAATGCAAGTTAAAACCCATTTTAGAAATACACTTAAAAACCTAATAGAAATACAAAACACACACCCCATTAAAAGCTCCATCTGCCACAACACATAAACAATGAAATTCCTTCCTACATAAAAATGTCTTTACTTACCAGCAGAAAGATAGCAGGGAAGGGCCAAGCAGACCTCCCAGGGAAGGGTGTTCCACAACTTTGGAACAGCCATTGAGAAGGCTCTGTCCCAGATTTTCACTAAGACTACCTCAGATGGTGGTGGGATGAAAATCCTGCTTGTGTCGGATCTCATCCATGATCAGTTTGCTTTTTTCACTGACTAGACTCTCAGAAGCCCTTCAGAGGTTTGGGCCCTGGGGATTTTGCCCTCCAGTTCTGCTTTTGCTTCCATATTTTGAGTGGAACACTCCATGCAATATGGCTGGTATGTTGATTCAAAAGTGTGAAATCAAGTGAGTTCACATGAAACCCAAACAGATCAACTCCAAAGGGTGCTCACTAATGGCTCCTCTTCATCCTGGATTGAAATGACTAGCAGGGTACCACAAGGTTCTGTCCTGGGCTCAGTGCTATTCAACATCTTTATCAATGATTTGGATGAGGGAATAGAGGGTATTCTTATCAAATTTGCAGATGACACCAAATGAGGAGGGCTACCTAACATGCCAGAGGGCAAGATCAGAATTCAAAATGATCTTAGCAGATTAGAGAGCTGGGCCAAAACTAACAAACTGAATTTCAACAGGGAGAAATGTAAGGTTCTACATTTGGGCGGAAAAAATTAAATGCACAGATATAAGATGGGTGACACCTGACTTGACCACAGTATATATACAAAAGGGATCTAGGAGTCTTAGTAGACCACAAGCTGAACATGAGTTAACACTGTGATGCAGTAGCTAAGAAAGCCAATGTGATTCTGGGCTGCATCAATAGAAATATAGTGTCTAGGTCAAGGGAAGTGATATTACCACTCTATTCTGCTTTAGCCAGACCCTACTTAAAATATCTTGTCTATTTCTAGGAAGGACAGCGGCAGAGCTTGGAGTGCATGGAGGGGGGGCGGGAAGGGGGCAGGGCTGTGGCATGGGGGCATGGCCGCGGCATGCAGGGGTGAGACAGGATGCCCCAAAAACATTGCCACCGGGGGTGAACCGTCCTCATCACTCCCCCCATCTCACATCCCTACGTGACTGAGGAAGGATATTGACAAACTGGAAGGTGTTCAGAGGAGAGTGACGAAAATGGTAGAAGTCCTGGAAACCAAGCTCTATGAGGAGAGGCTTAGTGAACTGGGTACATTTAGCCTGGAGAAGAAAAGCTTAAGAGGTAACATGATAGCTATGTTTAAATATTTGACTATTTAAATATTTGGAAAATGAAACAAACTTGTTTTCTGCTGTTTCAGCGACTAGGACACAGAGCAATGGATTCAGATTTCAGGAAAAGAGACTCCTTCTAAATATTAGGAAGAACTTCTTGATGGTAAGAGTAGTTGGCAATGGAATACCTTCCTGGGCTGAACTTGATGGCCTTTGTGGTTTCTTCTAGCAATATGATTCTATGAAAAACATAAGCCAAATGAACTTTTCCTGACCTGTCCCAGTCCCACAGATTCATTATACAGGTTTTCTTTCATGTCCTCAATATGGAGGAGAACAAAAGAAGAAAAAAGGAAAGAAAGAGATGGGAAGGAAGCAAATGTAAAGCAACCAATTTCCATCATTCCATTTAGTGCAGCAGACAATTACATGAACCACTTTAAAATGCTTTGTCTTTGCCCAAAAGGTACTGTAACAGCCAAAGAGACAAGAAAGACCTTTCTGAGGAATGGAAAAGCACTCTTTTGGTTTGCTAATGAGAAAGGGGCCTAACATTCAGAATCTCACCAATCTGATCCCATTATGGTGCTGGCAATGAAAGAGTGTGTCCTTGAAACAAAACAAACCAACTGTCTTTCAAATACAGAAAACCATAAAGAAAAATGAAGCCACCCCCCATCTTGCTCAACAATAGAAATTAATTAGAAAAATGGAAAAAGCAGGAGTGTTAATTATGATGTACCATCAAGAAAACAACAAAGTCCCAAGGCCTTGCCAGCGACAAGACAGAAAAACAAAATGCATGGCATATTTAATATTGGCGCTACAGCACAGGTCTATGACATGCTTCAGGAAGAAAATACAAATTCCACCAATTACTGGAATCTGACAGGTTAGCTTTTCTGCTCAGGGTTTCCAAGAGCATCACTTTAATCTATTTGTATTCTGTACTGTAGAATATTTTCAGTAAACTTGCTACACCATTTTAATAGGGCAACAGCAGGTTAACTACCATCACTTCATCCTATGGAAGCCATGGGTTTCAAGTTTGATGAGCTACTTAGAATTCTTTGCTTCAGAGCTCTAGCAGGGTAGTTCCAAAAAGCTGAAATCTCAAACATCTGGAGTACCAAAGTTGGAGACTGTTTCTGTAACACAGATTCATAAGAACCTCAACCAAACTACAAATCCCAGGATTCTATAAGTTGGAGCCATGATAGTTATAGTGGTACCTAAAAGTCCAGTCAAAAAGATAACCTTTAAATATGCAAAAGAATTGTACTGTAAAATGGACAAAAGAACCTAGGACTTTCTGCATGCACAGCATGTGCTCTATCAGTGTGCTATGGTCTCTCTCCAAGCAACAACCTCTTGTCCTTGTATTAATTGAAAGCCCCTGCTCTTTGCCATGCTGTCTTTCTTTAGAGTCACCAGAGTTTTGGTGAGAAGGAAAAGGTGGAGGAGAAGAATCTAGAAGCCGCTGGTTTATTTTAGCATGAGCTTTCATGGATATCAGCCCACATCTTCAGAGGCACTGACAGAATGATCTTAAAGCCACAGGTTTTGAAGCATAGTTAAAAAGTTGTGAGTTATGGGCAGAATATCATAGGAAACAAAGCAAGATCACAATTTGCCTCTTTCTGAATCCTATTACATTCTGTCTTTTTACATTCAAACTAGAGTGGATCCATTGAGTCCACTGGATTTATCTAAGTATTGATTTAGGACATTTCCACACTACACTTTTATAGTGCTATTATTCCACTTTCAACATCCTGTGGAATTCTGGGGTTTGTAGTTTACTGAGGCCAAAGAGCTCTCTGGCTGAGAATTCTAAAGGCTCCTCCCTAAACTGCAAACCCCAGGATTCCATAGGATGTTGAAAGTGGAATAATAGCACTACAACAGTGTAGTGAAGAAATGGCATTAGATAGGTCAACAGTGGATTCAGTGGGTCTGTTCTAACTGGGATCGACCAGTAGGATACAAGTCATAGCTGCCCTCTGAGTTAAACACTGGCTTTCTAACAATTTTTGACATTTCCTAGTGTTACACTTAGTGGTATGTAAACATGTCAATCCCATGTTGTAACTGTAGCATGTGGGACAAAATGTACCAGCCATGCCCGGCAAGGTGTGTGCTGTGCAGTGTTTGAAGGGGGAATTCATATAGCTTGGCTTGACTTAGAATTGTGTGCCTTAGTTTTAGGGACTCTAGAAAAATAGGCTTGGCAAAGCAAAGGTTACATACAACATATTTCAGGCCATTTCTGCACTAGACTGTTATAGTGCTATTATTCCACTTTCAAAATCCTATGGAACCCTGGGGTTTGCAGTTTAGGGAGGGACCTCTGGAGGTGGAATAAGTGGAATAACAGCCTAGTACGGAAATGGTCTCACTCCTCCTTTTCAGGATCTTCCTGACAGCAGGGAACAGGGACTGGATTGTGTAGATGAAAGGATCCCATACATGCCCAAGTTGATGTCAAGTCTAAAAATTTAATTACAGTTGGCCCTTCATGTTCACAAGTTCAGTATTCACAGATTTGATTATTTACAGATTATTTTTATTTTATTTTATTTTGAAAGTTTTTACCCGATTTGCCCCTGCCACAGAGGTAAAGGTAAAAGGTAAAAGCCATGAGTTTAGGACTTCCATTATGATCAGAATCTGACCTGTCACAATGTGAGAAAGAAATGCATTTCTTTCCATAAAGCTGGATCCTTGATTCACCACCCTGGCCTTCTAATCTGTTCTAGTGTGGCCAGGAGAAGCAATTTTGCTTCAAAATCTTCTATACTTTCCCCTCAGTTTGTCTCCTCCTGATGCTCTGGGGGACTGCAGGGTGAACTGCAGCCTGCAATAAAACCTCTTTCTTCCTTGATGCATCTTAAGGGATCTTTGAAGCAGCAGAAAGTGGGCTAAAATGGGAGTCCTGAGAGCATTTCGTAAGATAGTGTTCTAATCTGATCTATTGTTCCACTCCACAACAGGGAGTGCTTAATAAGAGCTTCTATGAAACATAACTTTTTCCAAGTAATGCCTTGCTCTTACTTAAATATAATGGTAGCCTGTGGGAAAAGTAGAGTGGATTTTTTTTTTTTTTTAGAAAAATCTATATCATTGCAGGGCATGGAGATAGATGGATCTGACAGTATTGTTCTCAGAGAGAGTCAGGTTTTTCAAGATTAAGCTAATTCTAACCTGTGTTTTTACATCAATTTGAAAGATGTTTCTATAAGCATGCATGGAATTTACTAAGTACTTACACACTTCCTTGTGCCACAAATATGCATGGAAAAGTATGTCAGAGCTAGCAGCATCTGAATCCTCTGAGCATGTGTAAAATTCAAACAACGAAGCAAGGCTTCACCTTGCAGAGGTTCCCAGTGAAGCAGAAAAAATCCCAGAAGCTCATTAAGTAGGCTTAGAGGCAGAATTTATTGCCGCACTCTAAGATAAAGCTCTTGGCAAAATGTTCCAGCAGCAATTAAACAAGTAAGAATAACAAAAGATAAATGGGCAGCATCTCCCCTTACAGAACGTAAACTATCAGCAGCATGACAGGTCCAGCTAGGCCAGTGGTTCTCAACTTTCCTAATGCCGTGACCCTTTAATACAGTTCCTCATGTTGTGGTGACCCCCAACCATAAAATTATTTATTTATTATTTACAATGTCTCCCTCACCCGTCAAAGGCCACCTCACCTGCCAGGAATGGGGGGGGCAGGCAGGGAGGGAAAGAGGAGCCATGCATCTCCCCCGGGAAAAAACTCCGAGAACCCCCCCCGCTCTGCTTCTGCTTCGCTCTCGTTTCCGCGGAGGGGGGACAGTGTGGGAAAAGTTTCCAGAGTGTCAACCCTGGCTGGGAGGAGAATCCCAGTGCCTTTGTCTTTTGTGCAGGGTGCAGCTTGACCCCCCGGAAAAGCGCTGCCTTGCAGCCCCCTGGCCCTTCCGCAGCGCTCCCCTCTGTGGCGAGTGGGGCAGGGGCCGTGGCGAGGAGGGGCCTGGCCCCCGTGCCGCCGCCGCCCCCCAAGCTGGCCCATCAGATGGGAGGTTCTCCCGGCAGCGGAGAAGGGGAGCGATTTCAGTCCCTTCTGAACAGGGGGTAGGAGGATGCGAGCATGTGGCTCGCACTTGCGCACCACCACTGAGGAGGGAATGGAGCCTAAGACCATTGGAAATACGTATTTTCCGATGGTCTTAGGCGACCCCTGTGAAAGGGTTGTTCGACCCCCAAAGGGGTCGCAACCCCCAGGTTGAGAACCGCTGAGCTAGGCAATCCTGACTGGCAGCTGATAAAGGCCTTTTTATGTGTCCCTGCCACCCTGAACAAGCGGGGTGACCCAATCAGCGTTCTGGAGTGTGGCCTTCTGCAGTATACAAGTCATAGCCAATACAATCCTGCTGACCTTGTACCTGCTCGTCTGGCCACATCACCTCTTCCTCTGCTGTCTACTTAGAGGAAACCATGCTGCCCAACATATAACCTTGACAAAGTACTGCGTACTGCCTTGCACCTTTAACTTGAAAGCAATACACTCTAGTAATCCCAGGTTATGTGAGGTTATCATGCAGGTATCCTAGCACACAATGAATTATTTTGCATGACAGATCAGTGCAACTTAGTAACCACAGATTCTAAGAGGCAGAAGAAGAAAGAGAAGCAAAGTGGAGTAGGAGGATAGAAGATATTGCACCAAAGAAGGAAGAGAGTTTAAGAGAAATCTGTATATGTTGGAAATGTAAAGCTGTGCAGATGTACAAGACTATCTTCTTCCCATTTACTCCAAAACAATTCTTGCTTAGCACAGATGGTAACAGTAGTGATAATGATGATTGTATTTATTTATATCTTGCTTTTTCCCCAAAATTGAGACTCCAAGCAGTTCACTATTTAAAAGAATAGCACAATGAAAAACATACAGAAAGTGAACATAAAATAAAATTGAATTATTCACAGCATTAAAACAATTCAAATCTCAAATTAAAAGAATAAAATGCAGTTTTTAAAAAGCTATCAGAAGAGTTCAGTTAAAACAGAGCTTTCCAAACTTTGCATGTTGGTGACACACTTTTTAGAGAGGCATCATTTCATGACACAGTAATTCGGTTTTACTAGCAAACCGGAGGTTAAACTAACCCCTCATAAGAGATACAGACACATACATAAATTGTAATAACAAAATGTGTGGGGACACAACATATCTCATGAAAACCTTTCATATATTTTTAAAATATATTTAAAATATATATTTAAAATATATTTTATAAATATATGATTCGTAAATAATAACATACATTTCCAAGATTGTAAGCGACACACCTACACACTTCAAGTGACACACTAATGTGTCACAACACATGGTTTGGAAAGCCCTGAGTTAAAACAATGCAGCCCATTCTTTAAAAACTTCCTGTTTTCAAAGCCTGTCTGAATAAAAAGGTGTGAACTTGCCTACAGAAGGACAAGAAGGAAGGGACCATTTGGGCCTCTCTGGGAAGGGAGTCCCAGAGTCTAGGGGCAGCCAGCAAGAAGACTCTCTCTTGCATCTCCACCAACCATGCCTGTGATGGTGCTGGAACTGAAAGAAAGTCCTCTCCTATTGATCTCAGGGTCTGAGCCGGCTCACACAGGGAGATATGGTCTGCCAGATAGCCTGGACTTGATCCATATAGGGCTTTGTTGGTCATAGGCAGCACTTTGAATTATGCCTGGAAACAAACCAGCAGCCATTGGAGCTGTTTTCAATAGGGGTGTAGTATTGTCTCTATAACCTGCCCCAGTTATTAGTCTGGCTGCAGCTCTTTGGACCAGAAGTTTCCAAGCATTCTTGAACGGCAGCCCCAAGTAGATCATGTTACAGTAGTCAAAATCGGAAATAACAAAGGCATGTACCACTGTGGCCAGATCTACCATCTCAAGGAATGGGCACATAAATTTTAAATGTGCAAAAGCACTCCTGGCCACCACAGAACCCTGGGCCTCCAGGTTCAAAGCTGAGTCCAAGAGTACACCCAAACTGGATGGGTTACACTTCAGGGAGATTGAAACCTATTCAACACAGACTGCATTTGTATTCTCTGATCTGTCTTCTGCCTGACTTCTGTCTTTTCTGGATTAAGCTTCCATTTGTTTGCCCTCCTCCATTCCATTACTGATGACAGATACTGGTTTGGGCCCAGGACAGTATCTTTGGATTGGAGTGGAAAGGAGGAGTAGAGTCGTACCAAAAAAAAAAAAAAAAAAAAGTTTATACTTTGCACAGAATAAGTCCCAAATTGTGAATAGTCTTCATCTTGCAGTGGGAAGAAAACTGCTGAATTGGCTTCCTTGAAGAATGAAATTGTTGAAGATTTACCCCCCTAGTTTATGCTGAGTAAAACTGTAGGTAGCTGTCTAGACAGCACAAGACAAGATGGATAGGTATTCTGACAGTTTTACAGAATTTCCACAAGTAACCTAAACTGGGCAGTGTTGACCAGTGTGTTTCATCCAAAGAATGTAGAATCCACCCAGGAGCTGTCCAAGGTGTGGAGCTGATTTGGGGGATAAGATTTCCCAATTTGGATAGCCCCTTCAAAGTGTGGGTTAAAAGCTGAACCTGATTCACTGCTCCAATGACATGGAAGCTGTCCAAAGTGCTGAATTCTATCCCTGAAATAGATTCATTGCTGGATAGTTCTTTGTCAGAAAATTCTAGCATTCTCTCGCCCCCCTCCCCACTTGTTCTAGGACAAATGGGGCTTAACTAGCATGGGGCTATTTTTCTTTTGCATGTAAAAGCCCTCTGGCCTCTCATCTAAAGTTTCAACTGTTGCTCTGTGTTATTTAAAATGATTGGGTATGGTATCCAGGTCATGTGACCCAGGATACACCCTGGAGTCAGTCATTGGCTTTCCATAGAAGACCATGCATCTCTCCCTATTCCCCTTTTGCAACCTTGCTTCTAGCACTTTCTCTCTTGCTATGCTAGCTTCTCCGCTAAGAAGTTGGTGAGTCAAAAAAGAAGCTACTATCTTCCCAAATCCTTGTGTTAGTTAACCTTAGGATCTAGTTTCTCCAATGCATATGTAATTCTAAAGTTTATTGGTAAATCTTCAAAGCTTGGGACCTGAAACTACCTGCCTTGTTTTGCTTTCCAAGTCAGTCTCCTTTCAGGGAAGCCACACAGAGATTGGAGCGTGCTTTTTCTGCGATGCTGCTGAAAAAAGGCTAATTCTTAACAGCTTTAGCTTTCATAGAATTTCCCAAAGGGCTAATACTCAAGGTAACTCTCACCATTCTTTAATATTACTTTTTAAAGTTAGCTTTTAGGGGCATTTTAAGAGGCATTTTGAGGGTTTTTTTTTTTCATATTCTATGCCAATTTTGCTTTCAATCCTAAATTAACTCAAGTAACAAAATGTAACAAGTGTCACAATGATTAAAACAATCAGTTACTTGTAAACACTGTAATGGTAAAGGCAATGAATCAATTTTTTTAAAAAAACATATCTTGGACATGCTATCTGGGGGAATCTGGGAGCTCTTTGTCTGAAAAAATACCTTTTCCAGGCTCTGACTAAAATAAAGTAACTTCCAGTGTCCCTGACCTCCGTGGATCTAAATTGCACATTTGGCTGACTAAAACATCACCTTTTAGACTCTTAAAAACATATTTAATTCAGTGGCAATAGTAAAATGAATAAAATGAGAATAGAAATTATGGCTGGTTTGTCAGTCCCAGGAGGCTTCCTGCTCATCTCCCATCTGAGTGGAAGAGGAATGGGAATTATACATGAATGAATGAATAATAGATTGTTCTACTCAAATTTATTGAGATATATTTTTCCTTAATCTTTTTTTTATCTTGGTGGGGGGATGTTTGGAAGTTATTATTCAATATGCAGCAGACCCATATGAGTGCTTCATCAATATTAATGACTAATTAAACCTTAATGCAAGCTTTGTTTTTATTGGATCCATGGACATGGAAACTGTTTTCGCTTAGTGCTATGGCCAGATAGGATCCACAGCAAGGTCTCTACCTCTCTTGGGATACTGGAAGCTTCTTAGTTTATATCAGGGTGGGGAACTTTGGCAGGTGTGAGGGACAACTTGCTGTGGGCCACACTCCTCACCATGATTCTGCAGAATTTGGGTGACAAACCAGAATAAATCTGGGAGCAAACCAGGAAATCCTTTTCAAAACAAAAGAGAGAATGTTGATTTTCACAGTTTGCATATGTAAAACTCTGCTTGGGCCCACTTTTTAACAAAAAAAAAAATTGCTTCTCAGATTCTGTGGCACAATTTGCTGTTCACTGTTTAAATTTAGTACCATGGTTTTAGGGGGACCTGAGACCCACAGACTTCTTTGAGGTCAGATGTGACCCTCTTAAGTTCAAGTTGCAGCCAGTTCTTCCATGATTCCCTGCCCCACTGCCAAGGGAACCACCTGCTTCTACTGGCAGCAATGCAATACTTTGACTTCGCTTCATTGATAGCATGGGGAAAATACTAGAAGAAAGAGGGAGAGAAGAAGCAGGCATAGCAACATCAAGCCTAGCCCCAGCAGTGGAAGAAAAGCCCTTCCTGCATCCCAAGAGCCACTACTGTGGCCTCAACAGGGAAAGAAGAACTCATAGACACAGCTCCTCATGCCTAGGCTCAGTAGTTGATGTGTTACTCTAAGAAGTGGGGGATGTAAGGGTCCACCCACAATGACAGTGTCTCCTTAGAATTTGGGGAAAATTATAGCTCAAAGGAGGCCTGCGAGAAGAAGGTGACAGCAGGATCTTTTCATCTATGTATACCAGTGAGGACAAAGTTTTTTATTTGGATTGACAAACACACAGATGCTATCAAGAATCATACAAAGGCTATCGGAAAGTGAAGTGTGAAAAGCTGGATAGAGAGAGATTAGGGGTGGAAAGGTTGATAGTTACCAGTCCTGAAGAAGAAGAAGGTTGAAGTGGAGGGGCTCAGACAGCATCTGAAGGTAGCACAGAGGAATGGCAATCTGGGCATGACATGATATGTACTACACACTACACCCAACGTACTACAAGTGGCTGGGGTTGAAGCTAGGGTTTATATACTCTATTTCATATCTTGAAGAAGGGGTGTAGACAAAGGTGTAATGGCTTTCCCATGGAACTGACAAAGGAGTCCAGAATGGGCTGATGGTTTTAACTCCAGAGTGACCAAACATTGATGGGAGTCATGACAATCTCTTAATGTTTGGTCATGAAAGACCTCTAGGTCACCCTATCCTCAACCACCCTACTCAGGTCTTACAGATTCAGGGATGTGTCTTCCTTGACTGAGTCTATCCATCTGTAATGCAATCTTCCTCTTTTCCTAATGAATAACTATGTCTTTTTCTCTCAGTCTCTCAGCCAAAATGTTATACAATTGGAAATGAGTAACTTTTAAACAGAGAGCTGGTGGAAAATTGAGGTAAATGTTTTGTTTTATCATGGACTATTTGTAGTTACTTTTTTTCATGTTATCTTGTATGTGAGGATTAACTTTACAATGTGCTTGCACCCAAGTTGTTCTACACTGAACTTTACATTTAGTAACTGGGTCTTTTTGCCCCTGACATATAACTATTTTCCTCTGAAATCTTCTGCATTGTGACTTCATCTCATAGACCTAACCCTGTACTCATAGACTTCAATAACCCTTTCAAATTTCTTGCACCTGTAAACAACACTGGAGCATTTCTTCTTCCACCTTTTAACCCATGGGGGGGGACCAGAGAACCTCATTTGCAAAACTCCCATTGGGTTTGAGACCAGGATTGCAAACCTATGGAAATGTAAAAAGATCAGGCATGTAATAGGGTAATTAATTATTTTGGCTGCATAGCTATCCCCACTTTGCTTGGAGTGAGCCCCAACTGAATGGAATAGGATTTACAGCTGAGTAGATGTATATAGGATTGCACTGTTATCTGCCTTATTGTCCCTTAATCAGTCTGATAGCATGCTCTGAGCATATGTGTAAAGAGGTCATGGGGGGGCAGATTTTCCATCCCATTTCATTACTACCAGCAGTGCCTGAAAAACCCTTATTAGTGGCCCTATTTCTTTCTTGCCCTACCTGAACTCCATTGATAAGACTCCTCTGAATAGCTTAAGATCTTATGACTGCATATTTCACAGAGCTACCAGACAGTTAGGTTAAAGCTGTACAGACCCTGCATTCGCAAGTGGGTGCCCATAAAAATGCAAACAGGTTTTAAAACAACAACATTGCAGAGAGATGTCAGCAAAAGTTACATCTCAAAACTATTGAAAAATATGTGCCTATAGACAGAAGGAAGAGGAAGAGGAACTAAAACTGGGACATTTGCAAAATGGCTGTGATACTAAACATCTACAAAGTCATAATCTCTAGTAGGAGAGAAAGTTCATATGAATGTTGAATTTAATACAAGTTGCCTGTGGTCCAGATTCACTGCATACAGTAAAGCTAGATCTTTACTCATGTTTATTCAGAAGTGAATCCCACTGGTTTCAAGAGAGAAGCTTATGCAAGCATAAGGGGACACAGGACTGCAGATTACACATTTTGACCAACCACAGCGATGACAGCAATCATACAGTGTTTAAATAAATGTGCCTACTGAGACTGAGATCTAAACATTACTCTGGCAGAGTATAACTGTCCATCATTATAGTTACACCAGTGATCTGGAATTGGCCGCAGTTTCTTCTCTTCTCCTAGATGGGCAAGGGGAGCTGGAGGCTCCTGGATGCAGCTTCCACCCCCTGGACACCAATTGACCATGAGGTGCTTCCAGAAGTCATTCAGCTTGCCTTGTGCACCCAGGTAAGAAGCCATCACCTGCAAGACAAAGGTAGAAACTGTTTCTTTGGAGCTGTGAGAAAATAAGAAGGTAATTCTGTACTTAATAATGGAAGCTAGAATTTGCTGTGCTCAATGTTGGAAAGAAAAGTCAGAGCCATCAATTGATGACTGGAAGGTTAAGATTATAGACATGATAGAGATGGAGAAGCTTTCCCAACTTGATAAAAGGGAATTTGTCCCAACAGTTTGAGCAAGAATGGAGAAAGGTAATGGAATGGGTCAAAAGTAATGTGAACAGATAAAAAAGATGAATTAGAAAGGCTTAGTGATGTGTTGATGCCAAGGGTGGGGAAGATCTTAAAAAGGATAGAAATTTATCTATATACAGTATGTAAAGTATTTGTGCAAGATGTGTGGTATGAAAAAGATATTTCATATAAAGCGGGTTTGGATAAAGGTCTAGGAAATAGTACATAATTCGGGGAAAATGCTAAATAAGAAATAAGGGGAAATAAAAGGAGATAGGGTATTTCTGCTGCTCCAGTGACTAGTACATGGAGCATTTGGTAAGAGCCGTTCAACTGTGGAATATGCTCCCTCGGAGTGTGGTGGAGTCACCTTCTTTGGAGGTTTTTAAAGAGGGCCATTTGCTATATAGCCTCCAGCATCTTGTATTTATTGGACATGCCCAAAGGTCAAGAAATATTGGACTGAGATACATAACAGGATTTGTGAAATAATGAAGCTACAATTTCCTATGATTCCTGAATTGTATTTGTTAAATATGACAGATTTAGTAGATGGTATGAATATAAAGAAATATTGGAGATTATTATTATATATGATAGCAACTGCACGTATTGAATACACTAAGGTATGGAAAACACAGCAAATACCTACAATAGAATAATGGTGGGGAACCTTTATTGAAAATAAAAACGCTGACATAGTCTCTCAAAGATTGAAAGAGAAATTAGATGATGAAATTCAGAAAGAATGGCAAATTGTAGGTGATTGCTGGGTGACCTTTGATAGAAGTCTATAATTCATGGTAATATGTGGAAAAATTTCATTTTGATGATTACGGCAGATATCATGAAGCAGGAATATGGAAATGGAAATGCTATGTACCAATGTGTAAAATAGCTGAAAAATGCAGTACAATGATATAACAATGTTAAGAGATTTTGGAAATGAAATCTAGATCAGTTTGGAAGATTCAAGAAATAATTCATGTGAAATAGCAATAATAAATGGTTGTTTTAATTGTGAAACTTTAATAAAATGATATAAAAAAAATAAAGAGGGTCATTTGCTGGGGGTACTTTGAGTGTGTGCTCCCGCATGGCAGAGGGTTGGACTCAACAGCCATTGTGATCTCTTCCAACTCTATGATTCTATGTACAAATGTATATGACAAGAGCAACTGCTGGCACTGCTCCCTCTGTGCCTAAATTCCACATTCACATTTTCATGAAGTCCACATGTGAGTCCCTCTCAGATGTTCATAGATTCCTCTATGTATAGCCTAGATCCATCGGAAATTCTTTAATAAAAAGGGTGTTCTTCAGATCTTGAGCATGGATTCCAAGCAAAATATACAGTCCTGGTTTTCTCATGAAGAACAGTGTGGCAGCAACCTCAGGCAGCAAGAAGATGAGGGTGGGAAAAGGTAGCAAAGACAAAGCTGTGGTTGCGCCATGGTTTGCCACATGCTCCCTATACTAGCCTGCTGCCCCTAGGTTGTTGCAGAATAATATCCAGTCATTAGTGATGAAGTACGTTTCTGCTGTTAGTCCAGTTGACCTCTGTGGATGGACTGGGAATGGGGTGCCATATTTTTGGCCTCAGGCAGCAAGGTATCTCAGGTCAGCTCTGCAACGGACAAGACCAGTGCCAACTTCCACGTGGTGATTTGTACATATGTCTAACATGTCAGATACATTCTTGCCCTTGATAAGCTTTTGTCAGCCCCATCAGTTTAGGGTTAAATTTACACTTAGACGTGCTTAACCTTGGCTGGGTTGTGCCCATTGTTAACCCACCCAAAGCAAATACAAATGAGCAGACTGCAAATCCCAAACAGGAAAACAAAACCATTTGTTGAGAGTCAACACCATTCACAGCCGACACAAAGTCTTTAATTATTTTTGCAACCTACAGAATACCAATAAATGTATGAACTTCTATTGGGAATGACAAAAGAAAAAGAAAAACAGCGTGACAGCGTAAATAATGTTTTCTCCATTTCTGCGTCGAGCAGGGGAAAATGTAGCCGTTTGGGGAAAGAAAAGTTGAAGGTATTGTTTGTTAGAGTACAAAGGAGAAATCCATTTAGTTCTTATCTGCTATAAATAGAGACATTCCAGCAGATAATGTACAATATTCTTCACAGTGCCTTATTCAGAGAGACATAAACCATGGTTGATGACTATTAAAAACACACACACACTACAGAATTCAGCTGTTATAAGAAATGTTTTTTATGAAGACCTATGAGACATAAAATATATAACACTCTGTTTCCAAACCAGCAAAGCTGATTCAGACTCCTATATGCCAATTACCTCTTTCAGTATTATCTGCATACAGAGAGGGAAAAGGGCAGAATGTGTTTGGGACTTTGAGGGATAGTATTGTATCTCACAAGCAGAATAATTAGTGTTCACAAGCAGACGATGGCCAACAACCAGTCCCATGCCACCGCCATCCTAGACACAAGGTGTAGCAGAGAAATAAAACAGGCTTGGTCTTTTTTGGTAAGAACATACAAAGCAGGTTCACATAAAAATACTAACAGCTTCATAACATCTTATGTAATGTATGTTCTCCTAATATGGAAGGGAGAGAGAGAACTAGACTACAAAATAGAAGATTATAATCAGACCAAACTGAAGACCGATCTAGGAAGACAGAGGGTGTGCCTAAAAACAAGAAACAGGAAATGGCATGAATATGCCTAAACTCTTAGAGAGAGCTATAGACTAGAAACTACTGAGTGTAAGGATTGTACGTTTGCTGCCTTTGACAGAAAGCTGAATCTTTGACAATACCAACTGCCAGTCAGCAGAACCCAAACACAGTTACTTTTTGTACTACATCTCCCACAATCCTCCAGTCACCATTTTTCAACTTATGCATCTCTGGGACAGTATACAAGTCAGATAGAACTATAAATAAGTTCTGTCTGCCTGGGGTGGATTATAACTCCAGAACCCACTCACCCACAACCGGCATGTCTAGACTGGGGATTCTGAGAACTGTGGTCCAAAAAAGTAACTTTCAAGCTCAGCCTCTCTGAAAAGGAAGAGTTTGACCATGGCACTGGCCCTTGTGGGAGTGGCATTAAGATTAAGTGAGATGGCTGTATGATGTTTACACTAGGAATGGGTGGCCATTTTATTTCAGCTGCTTGGGGTGGTTTTTTAATGACAATTTCCCAAAATTCACATTTTTTTTTCATATTCAGGATGGAAAGAAGTAATGCAGGAACAATATTAACAGATTTATCTATATGTTGCCAGAGCTTTGAATGCTTTATGCTCTGTAGTCTGAGGTCCTTTTCGCATGGCATTTTCCATGCAAAGGGCCCCTGGAGCGTCACGCGATTGTGAGGACCGATCCGCATGACGCACTCACAATCACTCAACACTCCAGGGTAGGGCAGGCGCCGATCACGCACCTTTTCATTTTCGGCCAGAAGCCAAAAATGGTGGGCAATTGTGCATTGCTCCGGGGTCCCATGCGCACTTACCTGGTGTGCAGAGCCTCTGGAGCTGTGCCAGTCACGCTTCCTGCCCCAGCGCAACCTGGGAAGGTCCCAGGCTGCACTGTGGAAAGAAGAGGCGGGGCTCTCGCATGAGCTGGCAGCTCGTGCAGAGCCGAAGGACCCCAGACGTGAGAGCTTTTCGCCAGAGGCTGCTTGCGCAATCCCTGCACCACAGTGCTGAAAGATGATAGGGTGCAGAAAGTTTTAATCCCAATGTGTTCAAGTTTTAATCCCAGTGTGTTCAACCAGGGTTGAATAATAAATATACTAAAAAAAATATGCAAATAAATGTATATAAATATAAATATACAATATAAACTAAATATACTACATAAACTAAATAAACTGAGACAGTGCAATGTAGTGATTCAAACTTTTAGATTAGGACTTGGGCAGACAAGAGTTTGAATGCCCCCTCAGCCATCGAACCCCCCCTCGGGTGACTTTGGGTAAGTCAGAATCAAAGCTGATTCCAAGGATGGTGATGATGATGATGATGATGATTTTCTTACCTGCCTCTCCCCACGAGTCAAGGCATAAATTAAAATACAATTAAAAACACATTGTAGATTAAAATACACTAAAAACACATAAAACCATTTAAAATACAAATGCATCATAATTAAAATACATTATAATTAAAAGTACAACATAATTAAAAATAGATTGGGTAGGCCCACCAGGAGGGATAGATCTTTTTTGTATTCAGACAGTGTATTTTGCTTGTCAAATCTCTTCCGACGGGTCATTCCACAGTCTAGGGGCGACCAATGAGAAAGTCCTCTGAGTGACCGTTTCTACTCTAGTCCTGGACACTTTAAGTAAACGGCCCCCAAAGGACCTAAGTCTGCAGGGCGGATTGAGTGGGAGGAGGTGATCCTGCAGGGAACTTGGACCCAAATCATGTAGGGCTTTAAAGGCAATAAAAACACTTTGGCCATTTCCGCCCTACACTGTTATAATGCTATTATTCCACTTTCAACATCCTGTGGAATTCTGGAGTTTGTAGTTTACTGAGGCCCAAGAGCTCTCTGGCTGAGAATTCTAAATGCCCTCCCTAAACTGCAAACCCCAGGATTCCAGAGGACGTTGAAAGTGGAATAATAGCACTATAACAGTGTAGTGCAGAAATGGCCTTTGTACTTTGCCCAGAAACGAATTGGCAGCCAGTGGAGTGGTTTTAATATCAGAGTGATATGCAACTACAAAGTGGTGAATTTAAGCTGGCACCTCTTTTGTTTTTGAAGGGTCTCCTCATCTTTAGCTCCTATGTAGGTGGCAGATATATAATATCCCTCTCTATGCTAGGAAGAGTCGGGTTTGTTGAAATTGCCCAACACAGAAGGGGGAGAATTTCATTTCAGTCAGTTTGGCTTTGAGCATGAATAGAACACCCTCCACAGTTTGAAATCTAAATGAAACAATGAATGAAAGTGGTTGACTGATTTCTTAAAACAAGAATGAAGGCACTCTAATGACAACGTGTTTTGATAATTAAAATTAATATTATTAAACAAGAACTGTAAAGGTACATTTAGAAGATGTATTCTGTTGTTTAAAACATTTTTATATAGACTATTATTTTTTGATGAATTTTCATTAGTATAAAGTAATCTAGAATGAAAAGTTACAATTATGAACTTGAGAAATTAAAGAAGTCAAATGATAAATGATAAGCAATAATGAATAATTATGGGATAAAATAAATGACTTAATAGTTAGGTCTAAATCTTTAAGTTATATGAACAGTTTGCAACAAGGGCAGGAACCAATTTTAGTTATGGTTTGTTTGTATTTGTTTCAGTTATGTGTAGATGTCTGTTAATGTTTGTATGGATGTCTCTTTTGTTATTGTTTTGTTGTTTCTTCTGTTTGGATTGTGTTTTTTTAATTTAAAAATCTTTTTAAAAATAAAAAAAAATCTAAATGAAACAGCTGGAGATGAATATAATCTCTAGTCAGAGGACCCTCCTCTATGAAGGTGCAAGATGGGGGAATGAAGCAGCTGTCCCTTTGTCTCTGCTTTTTAGCCTTCACGTCTTCTTCGCAATGCCCAAAGAGGACTCAGACTGCAGGCATATCTCACTTAACAAAGCCTTTAACCAGTCGCGGGGGGGGGGGGATTTGCCACGGCAGCAATGTTTCTGGGGCATCCTGGCCTGTAGCCATGCGCCCGTGTGCCCTGGCCACACGCCCACGCATCGTGGCCACGCCACTCACACCATGTCCCCACACCCCTCCTGCCGCCCTCCACACACTCCAAGCTCCGCCACTGCCTTGAACAAAGAAGCTCCTTTTTTTTAACAAAGTCTTTTTTTACACTTGTCCAGTCCTGCCTTTTCTCCTTCTCCTCTCTCTACCCAGTTTCTTAAAACAGTACCTTTAAAGAATGCGGGACGCTAGAGAATGCAAACTCCAGAAATGTCCCTCTATGGCTGACATACTGAGTCAAAGCAGGTATGAGGTCTCCATCCATGTGTTACTTGTTGGAGCCCTGGATGGCTAGGATCCGCAAACAAGACTGTGCCGAGATTTTGTGGGGTCGGAAATTGTTATACTATACTCATGCACAAACAAATGGTATCAGATGCCATTAGATGGTCCCAAGACATTTCTAGTGAGCATATTTCAGGCCATAACCAGTCTGAGGAGTCATTTAATTTTTCTGTGGAGAGGGAATCATGACAGGCTTGGAGACAGGGTTTTTTTCCCCCTTTTTTCCTATTAGAAATTAGTTGTATTCTGAATGGTATGCAAACGTTTGTGATATGCTAGTCATCACTTGTCTGTGATTTAAAGGTGAGATATAATTTTTGTCTCCTTTGATATGCTCTTCTTTTCTTCTAAAATATGTTTCAAGGTTATCCTAGCAATGAGATTTGCTCTCTATATGTTATTTGCACATTACCTTGTAATTTCACTTTGCAATTGCATTCTTGGGATTTGACATATATTATTTATTTTGTTTCCCATTTCTACATATAGTTCTGAAAGCTGGACAATGAAGAAAGCTGAAAGGCAGAAAAATCAACTCATTCAAAACATGGTACTGGAGAAGAGTTCTTTGGATACCATGGACTGCTAAAAAAACAAACAAATGAATGGGTCCTAGAACAAACCAAGCCTGAACTCCCCCTAGAAGACAAGATGTCCATTAGATAATAAGTCAACAACAAAAAAAGTTACTTTAAAAGTTGCAGCTTCAGAGGCTGAGGCTAAACTTGCCGATACAGAAAAGATGGTCTCTTCCACCCAGTACAGGCAGCAGTCTTCCAGGAAGGTTCTCAGCCAGCAACCAGCAGCAACACAAGCAACAGGCAGCCAGCAGACAGACCTTCCTCCTGGGTTGGTGGAGATGCTGGTGGTCTTCTCTCCGACAAGATGTCTAAATTGAGACTTTTGTACTTTAGACATCTCGTGAGAAGACGTGGCTCACTGTCAAAGACAATAAGAAGGCAATAGGAAAAGAGAAAGGTCATTTTCGCACTACACTGTTACAGTGCTATTATTCCATTTTCAACATCCTATGGAATCCTGGGGTTTGCAGTTAACAAACAGAGGGGCATTTTGAATTCTCAGCCAGAGAGCTCTTTGGCCTCAGTAAGGTTACCCACTGGGTTTCCATGGCTAAATAGGGATTCAAACCCTGGTCTCCAAAATAGTAGTCTAACACTCATGCCACTAGACCACGTGCTACCATCTTTCTACAGTGAATTTGTTATTCCTAATTAATATACTTTTCCCATTTATGAAGGAGTCAGACTGGAGAAAAATAGAGGAGTTAGAGTCAAAGGTTTGGTGTACCAGTTCTACAGCCCTGCCTCCCAAACATACAAAATGTGTGCCTGTTGTGGGCTTTACCACAGTCAACACTGTGAGAGTCCCAATATAAATTTGCGGTGGGCTGACGCTTCCCTGTGAACAAAGAGGGGCAAAGAAGGTCCAGAAAGAACCTTTCTTCATTGGCCTAAAGAACTGCAAGGGGCAGAACTTGATATCTATATGCAAGCCATGCATTTCAGGAGCACCATTTGAAAAATGTTCTAAATTTGCACTGCATTTCCCAGAATCCAACAGCCAGCATAGCTCCCCTCAAACCATTAATAAGAATTTCAGTGTTGATAAGGGACAATATTGGAAAGGTCTCCATTTTATATATATCCTTTCTTCCAAATGGGAACTGTCAGCTCATAGTTTTTCCACACAGATTCCATATTTTTTAAAACCAGGTTCTATAATATAAGCACCCTTTTTGATTAACAACAACAACAACAACAGACCATTCAGCTTATGGCATGCAAAGTCGAATCCTCTGGTCTTCTCCAAAACCAGTCAACTCTCTTTGTTGACCATTTCTTTGAGCCGAAGCACCCAATTTCATATTTCTTTTCTTTACAGTGTCTCCAAAAACTTGAATGCGTTTTATTTTTCCTCAAAAGATTTACATTGGCATCTCTGTCAACAGGACTATGTCTCCCTCTAGTGCCAAAAGATGGCAACTGCAATTCCATTGCAGTTTAGCAAAATAGAGAAACTAAGACATTTTAACCCCCTCTGTTATCTCAAAAGGCAGGTGACTCAAGGGTCCACCTGTGATCCCAATGCCTCCATGAAAAGGTGGGGAATTAAAGCTCAAAAGGAAGGCCTGCAAGAGGGAGAGTAACTACAGGACCTTTTCACCTGTGTATACTGGTACTAACTGCAAGACACCAGTTGGAGGTCAAAAAGGGTTTTATTGGGGGAATTCACAAACACACATAAGAAGTCAAGAAGTCTTATGAGTTATACAAGGCTAACAGGGAAGGAGAAGAAAAGTTGGATAGTGAGAAGATTTTGGGATGAAGTGGGCTATAGTTGCTGTTCCAAAAGATCGAGATGAAGTGTGGCTCAGACTGGGAGTCTGAAGGCAGTATAATGAACAAGAATCTGTGGCCCATCATGCAGCATAACATGCCAATGTGCATCCAAAGTACTAGCAAACTACCTGGGCTGGAGCTGGAGTTTAAGTACCCTGTTTCCCGCCCTGAAGCAGTATGTGTTAAATGCTCTCCAGCAGAGCCCACAAAGGGGCCCAAATAGACTAAAGATCTTAACCTCAGGTGACAAAGCATTGACGGAAGTGATGATAGTCCCTTAATGTCTAGACAGGTGAGAGAACAAAGGGAAATTTCTTCAGGAAGAGGTTACAGGACATTAATCACTGGTTGCCCCATCAGAGCTGTCTTGTTGGCTATTGTTTTCTGAATTTAGGCAATTGAGAGGATCATCTCAACCCACTAAGTTGGGCTTCCCAGCTAATCCTCATGAATTTATGACCTGGCCACGCTGAG
Organism: Ctenosaura bakeri; assembly: GCA_948474755.1. NCBI lineage: Eukaryota > Metazoa > Chordata > Lepidosauria > Squamata > Iguanidae > Ctenosaura > Ctenosaura bakeri. The sequence goes on along the minus strand of CAOLHI010001220.1, from coordinate 212,615 downwards.
GTCATCTGTCTTAGCACAATGCCTCGAGCCATAGTCCCTTTTTCCATGTGGCTTTCATCCATGGGTGTAAGTTTTATATTTTGTGCCAATTAAACAATATTTCTTGCCAATTAAACTGTATCACAGAATGGAGTGTACAGCATGGTAACACTCCTGTCTGGAAATCATATGAGAATGGGATTCTAGGAACGTTGGCCCGAGAGAGCAACATTTCCAAGCTCTGCCATTGAGTGCTTTCACATGTCATGTTGCTCTTTGATATGTTGCGTCCTTCACCCAGTAGCTAGTCTCCATTCATTGATTTGTTTAGTCAGTGCTGCCTCCAGGGGCATGGCTACACTGCACAGTTATATCAGTTTGGTACCATTTCAATTGCCATAGCTCCATCCTATGGGATCCTGCGATTTGTCATTTGATCAGGAATTCTCTCTGCTGGACAGCTTTAGTGCTATAACGCAGAGACTGAGCTAGAGGTAGCCTCAACAAACAAATACATACACACACCCTCCTCAAAATTGCTGTCATGCCCAAGTCCCAGGACCCAAGTGCAAACACAGACAGGATCCTCCCCAACAGCCACAACACAGAGACTTGAACAGGACAATATGTATAGCAGCCCAACACAGATGAAAAAGGGAGAGCCCACAAAACTCAGAGCACTTATATAGGGAAGATGCATTAATCGGGCAAACAACTGGGGGGGGCGGACTGGCCAATGAATACGAGAGATGGGGTGAGGAGAAGTCCACTGCAGACAACTGCCACTTCTGCAGAAGCAACATTTTCTTTTTTTTTGATCTTAAGCTCAAGTTCCTGAAAAACCTTGACCCTTGCTTTGTGTGTGACTACACTGCCAGATACTCCCATGAACTAACAGCCTGGATTTATTGGTGACCTGGACTGCTGAAACAAGAATGGTAATTGACTGATAAGCTTCTGTAAACCTTGACTGTGGCTGCTACTATAGACTTTGTTTAAGGACTGTGAACTGTGGCTAGCTTTCTGAACAGGACAATTGCCACCGTTGCTCATTGATTTGGCAAGTCCTTTGGGGCCAGAACCAGCCCCATAGTAAGGAAGAATGAAACACGTGGCTCAAGAAGCAAGATACTGGAGCAGCAACAAGCAGTGGCTACAGGTGGTGTCCTGTTTCAGGATGGAAAATGCCCAAGAGAATACACTTTTAGCTTTAGAAACCAAAAAGGAGGAGCCAACACATCCAGAGCCAAACACAAAGGATTTGAAAGAGCAGAGGGGACCATCATGATGTCAAAGAAAGTGCAACTGTCGTTCTGCAGTGCAGACACAGCCTTATTTGTGCTAATTCATAACCATTAACCCAGCACAGCCAGCCTTATTATCCCAGCATTTTCCTTTTAAGGCAGGTCACACTCTTAAGTTAAGAGAGTGGGTGAGAGGACAAAGCAACTGCAGTCTTGGCATTGCTGGAAGGAAGGGGTTTCCTTTGACTGCTTAGAAGGAGGAGGCAAAGGGGAGGAAGAAACTGGAATCTTGAACTTTTGCTGTGGCTGGAGGGTGGATATCCTCTGCCTGTTTTGGCGGGGGATAACTAACTGGATTCTCCTTTCTTCACTTGGCAAATCTACTGGAAAGTACACAGCAGGTGATGTGCTGCCTCTTCCTCGTTGTGCCACAGAAGACCTAGGAAGAGTAAATTCCTAAAGTTCTGAAGTACATATGCACAAGATTGTGCTCTAAGTGTTCATTTGCTCCTAAATAACCTCTTCCTGAAATGACTCACAGTGCCATTTCCACACCCCTTTCCCCTAATGAGTCTTGATGCTTAAGCATTAGCACCTGGTCTTGAATGTCGATGAATGGCAGTTATCCAAGATTAAAACTTACTTCTCACCTTGACAAAGACACCTCATCCATATTCATAATGCCATTCAATTCCATCATTTCCTACTTGATACACCTAATTTATCACCGTAAGCATGTCAGCTCTTAACTATGTCCAAGAAGGAAGCCTTCTGTTTCTCCTCCTACCTACTCATGGGGCCTATATTCAGAAACTGCATGATCAGTCCTATGACCACTTTGAAATACCCACTTTGGAGTAAGCATAAGTGAGAGCCATCTTTCGCTCTTTTGTCCCCCTGGCCACATCCCTAAGAGTTTGATTCATCAGCTATGCTATTAAACCATACAGTATGAGATGAGTACCCCCTTGTGGACACAAACACACATGAAAAGAAGCAAAGCTCAGAGGAAGATTGGGAACACAAAGATCCAATGCTGTTTTCAGTACAAAGTTGATACATCTCACCATTTCTCACCAGAAGGGGATATTGATTGGACAGGAACACAGCATATGAGTTCAAACATCTACAGCATTGATTGTAGTCCACTATGTTTAATCAACTGAAATTGTCTAGTGTCCAATACCTACACTAGGTGATTTTTTGTTGGATTACCTACAATAGTAGATCCCAGAAGGATGCACTTTGCCAGGATGCATTTTGGGAACACTGAAAGAGGAAACAAGACTATTTTAGGAACAGCCCTAGCAGCCAAGCACATTATCTTGCAAAAAAAGGAGATACATGATCATGCTGCATAAAGAATGTTGGATGGAAAATTCAAGGTGTATCTATGCTGCACAATTGCAGCCGCTGAAAACTGCTTTAACCATTCTGACTGTCCTATGCAAATCTCGAATTTGTAGTCTGTTGAGGCACTTAGAATTCTCTGTTAGAGTGCTTTAGTGAAAACCTATCATGGAGTTTTCCCTGCAAGATCTGTTCAGAGGAGATTTGCCATGACCTTCCTCTAAAGCTGAAAGGCAGCAGTTTGCCCAAGGTCACCCAGTGAGTTTCCATGATGGAGTAGTAATTCAAATCCTGGCCTCCAGAATTGTAGCCCAATGTGCAAACCACAATGTACCACAACGGCTGTCTTTAGTGGACTACCCTGAACTAGTAGGGAATTATGACTACTTTCCAGAATACAAACCTTAGGATTCCATAAGATGGCACCATGACAGCTGAAGGCAGGGGTGTCAAACTCAGTTTCATCTTGGGCCACATCAGCATTATGGTTGCCCTCAAAGGGCCAGTTGTATCTGTAAGACTATATAAATGTATCTACTCTTTCATCATAATAAATAATTGTCCCTGCATTTGATTATTACTGGTTTTTAAATTGCCTTCCCTCTGCATCAACTTTTCTTTTCTTGAACATTTTGGGGCTATTTGATCATAGTTTATGGTCCCTATTCCTCTGTAAAGTCACATAGAATTTGTCAGTACATCCAAAGTGTGGCTCTTTCTGCTCCCCAGACCCTCTCTGTGCCACTTTCTGCTACCCAGACCCTCTCTGCACCTTTTTCAGCCCCCCAGATCATCTCTGTGCCTTTTTCTGCCCCTCTGCCCCTCTCTGTACCTGGTGAGCCTGATCCATAGATTGTGGGCTGCCGGCTGCTGGTATTCTGAAGAGGGACCCAGCAGCTAGCAGCTGCTGGTATTCTGAAGAGGGACCCAGCAGCAACTCATGATCCTACTTCTACTTCTGACTGCCCCTCTGTCCAAGTCTTGCGAGCTGCACAGAGCATTGCCATGGTAACTTGTGGCAATACTCTGATGGCAAGACTTGGACAGAGGAGCGGTCATAAGTAGAAGTAGATCATCAGTTCTGGCTGCTGAGCCCTATTTCAGAATACCAGCAGCTGGAGGCCCGCAATGTGGGGTGTCAGGGTTAGCAGTAAACTGGCTCCTCTGAGCATGAGCAGAGTTCAAACAGTGAAGCAAGGCTTCGCCTTAGCAGAGGTTCCCAGGGAAGCAGAAAAAATTCCAGGGGCTCATTAAGTTAGGATTAGCGGCAGATTTATTGCTGCACACTAAGATAAAGGCTCTTGGCAAAACATTCCAGCAGCAATTAAGCAAGCAAAAATACCAGAAGATAAACAGGCAGCATCTCCCCTTACAGAACGTAAACTGTCAGCAGCATGACAGGTCCAGCTAGGCACTTCTGACTGGCAGCTGGTAAAGGCAAACACCAGCCTTTTTATATCTCCCTGTCACCCTGAACAAGTGGGATGACGCAATCAGCGTTCTGGCATGTGGCCTTCTCCAGTACACAAGCCATAGTCAAAACAATCCTGTTGACCTCGTCTGGCCACATCACCTCTTTCTCTACCATCCACTTAGAGGAAACCTTGCCTGCCTGGCATATAACCTTGACATGGGGATCGGGCTTGCCAGGTGGGGGGAGTGTTGCAGCTGCAGGAGAGGTAAGGGGGCCACATGAAATGCCCTGGCAGTCCAGATTTAGCCCACAGGTCTTGTGTTTGGCACATGTGGTTGAAGGGATATCACAGTGTTATTTATAGTATAAATACACTCTCATTGGAGATTACTTCAAGGGAGAAAACAGAATTCCATAGGAGAGAGGGAGGCAAATATCTAAGCACATGGCCTATCTTTTTAGAATTGTTTCAGAACCAGCAAAAGGCTGTTCACCATCCAAAATGATCATACTCTCCACTTCCTTGCACTCATCTTCTCCCATATGTGATTGTCCATATTTTATGATACAGATGTTGTTCAGATGTCTTGTCTGTGTGTGTAAACAAGTGTGAATGGATAAAGAGTCAGAATCAACTATAATTGAGGATATGTTAGATCATCAGAAAGGATGAGAGAGGACAATATTTGGGAGGTGTGGGCAAGTGGTGGATGTTGGTCAATTTGTCCCTGCTGTAAAAGGCTCACCATCTATCGTTCAATGGTCAGAAGATCTTGCTGCTTTGAGTACATGTGAACATGTATTTTATAGATCGTAGAATCATAGAGTTGGAAGAGACCACATGGGACATCCAGTCCCGCTGTGCAAGAACACACATCAAAGCACTCCCAACAGATGGCCATCCAGCCTCTGCTTTAAAAACCTCCAAAGAAGAAGACTCTACCACACTCCGAGGCATCACTGCCGAACAGCTCTGATCATCAGGAAGTTCTTCTTGAGATTCAAGTGGAACCTCCTTTCCTGCAGCTTGAATCCTAGTTTCTGAGCAGCAGAAAACAAGCCTGCTCCCTCCTCGACATGACATTTGTGCATTCCATTTTTTCTGCCTAAGTGTAGGACTCTACATTTCTCTCTGCTGAAATTCATTTCAACATGCCAGCTTGAAGAAAATGTTTGGAAATGTGACCAGTTTACATTAAAGTATACAGCTAGCCAATGTTCAACTTTTTTAAAATAAATAAATGTCCTATATATTTCCCCATTTTATTCATTTTTTTAAATTTTCTTTGTAATATCGGTTAGAATCATAGAGTTGGAAGCGACCACAGGGGCCATCCAGTCCAACCCCCTGCCATGCAGGAACACCCATCAAAGCATTCCCAACAGATGGCCATCCAGCCTCTGCTCAAAGACCTCCAAAGAAGGAGACTCCACCACATTCCAAGGCAGCAGATTCCACCACCAGACAGCTCTAACTGTCAGGAAGTTCTTCCTGAGGTTCAGTTGGAATCTCCTTTCCTGCAGCTTGAATCCATTGCTCCTTGTCCTGGTCTCTGGAGCAGCAGAAAACAAGACCGCTCCCCCCTTGTCATGACATCCCTTCAAATATTTAAACACGGCTATCATGTCCTAGATCCTAGATCAGCTACTTCAGGAAATATATTTAACCAATTAACCACTACTGCCCCGACCCTCCTCCCAAACTTGATGAAAATGTCATTCACCCATGCTCAGCGCCTGCAGAATGAATCTCTTTCTCCTCAGGCAGCTGATGCCCAGCAACATAGGTTCAGGGAAGAGTTACAATCATGGCAATAGTAGTTGATAATTAAAATTAATATTACTAAATGAGAAGTGTAAAAGTAGATTTAGAAGATGTATTCTCTTCGTTGTTTTAAAGTGTTGTTTTTATATAGATGATTATTATTTTTAGATGAATGATTATTAGTATAACATAATTTAGAATTTAGTAATTAAAGTAATTTAAAGTAATTAAAGTGAGTACGAACTTGAGAAATTAAGTAAGTAAAATGATAAATGATAAGCAATAACTAATAATTATAAGATAAAATATATATATGACTTAATAGGTGTAAATGTTTAAGTAATATGAACTCTTTGCAACAAGGGCAAGAATCAATTTTAGTTACATTTTGTTAGTATTTGTCTTTGTTTATGTGTAGACATCTGTTAATGTTTGTATGGATTATTTTTGTTGTTTTGTATGTTTGGATTGTGCTGCTTTTCTTATTTAATTATTTTTATAACAGAAAAAAATAGAATTGGGCTCAAGTAGTGATCATGAATACTAAAGAGTTATGGATGAGTAAATCTAGGTAACCAGGTAAATCACTGCTTAATCATGATTGTTTCACTTTTGCCATGATTGTAAACTCCCCCGCCTCCCAAAAAACCTCCTTTACCAGGCATCAGCTGCATGGGGAGAAGAAGGTCTGTTCTGCATGCAGTTGGAACAGAGGTGAATGACATTTCCATCAAGTTTGGAAAGAGGAGGTTGAGCCAAAGGAGGTTACTTAGGCCATTTCCGCACTAGACTGTTATAGCGCTATGATTCCATTTTGAACATCCTATGGAATCCTTGGGTTTGCAGTTTCGGGAGAGGCCAGCCGGCCCCTCCCGAAACTGCAAACCCCAGGATTTCATAGGATGTTGAAAATGGAATCATAGTGCTATAACAGTCTAGTGCAGAAATGGCTTTAGTTAAGTTTGTTTAACTAAGTACATGTCCAGAGGAAGACAAGCAAAATGGTGAAAGGCCTGGAATCTATGCCCTAGGAGGAGCATCTTAGGAGCTGCGTATATTTAGTTTGAAGAAGAGAAGATTAAGGGGTGACATGATAGCCGGGCTTAAATATTTGAAGGGATCTCATATGAAAGAGAGAGCCAGTGTGGTACGGTGTTTTGAGTGTTGGACTATGACTTTAGAGACCAAGGTTTGATTCTCCACTTGGCCATGGAAACCCACTGGGCTTATCACACACTCTTAACCAGAGGTGTATCTAGGGTGGGGCAAATAGGGTAGATGCCCTGGGCAACAATGCCAGGGGGCACAAAAAAGCCATGCAGGAATATTTAGTGGTGGTGGTGGTGGTGAAGGAGCAGCAGCAGCTGCCCCAGAGGTAGGCTTCCCCTTCATATTGTTTATGCTAGATACAGCTCTGCTCTTAGCCCCAGAAAACCATCTGATAGGGTCACCTTAGGGCAGGGTTTTTCAATGGTGTGTCACAACATGTTAGTCTGTCACCTGAAGTGTGTAGGTGTGTCGCTGAAAAAGACCCCCACACACACCTGAGCCTTTCCTACTGCTGCCAGTGTTGCCGGGGTCTCAGGGGCAGGGAAGGTGAGGAGTGCTGCTCTAGCACTCTCATGCACCTTTGTGGGGGGAAAAGGAAATGAGCTTGTTTGCAATTCTGTCCCTGCAAAGACAGTTGGAGGGATCCAGGCAGCAACTGCAACCCCCTCCACTTCACCCCCACACACACACTCCAGCTTGCTTGGCCCTCCTCCACACTCCCTCCAGCCCCAGGAAAGTTTGACTAAGTACTGTAGCTGCCAGCACAGCTTGAGTGAGAAAGGAGCAGCAGCACCAGAGAGGTTTTGCTGGTAAAAAGAGCGAGTGAGCGCCTGAAAGCGCATGAGCCAGGAAGAGCACCAGAGAGCTCCAGCCATAGGCTTCGGAGAGCAAAGCAGCCACCAGCTGTTTGACAGTGGTGGAGTGGGACTTGAGGATTATTCTCTCCCAATGCGCTCCTGCCTCAGTACTCCCTCCCCTCGTACCACTCACATGGCCCTGCTTTCTTGGATGGCTACTGATTTTAACTGAACTCACAGAATCTAAACCCAGTAAGCCTCTGCATGCAAAGTCTCTTTTGGGATGAGAATGTGGGAGGACGTATTTTTCTTTTTCCGCCTATCAGTAACGCAGTGCTTAAAACAAACGCGTGGGCAAAAATCACAACTGCAGAGGTCTCTGGGGTTCCATTGTCCCAGACATTCAGCCAGTACCAGGGAACATTTCTGCAAGACTTTTCCCCTGCCTCCCCAGTCCTTTGGGGATTTTGCAAAAAGACTCCCCTCCTGTAGCCTGACACTCCATGTCCTCCCTTCTTTCTCTCCGTCTCTCTCACACCCTCCCCCTCTCTTTATACAGTCTCCAAAGCACAAATGTGCTTTCAAACAAGCATACACACACACAGTCTCTTCCCATCTCTGACACACATTGCTCTTTTCATGCACATGCACACACACAGAATGCACACCTTCAACAGACACAAAACCTCATTCCATTTCTCCCACACACTTTCCTGGGCAAGGGCGATGGCAGTGGGCCAGGATTGCGTGGGGCTGACTGCCTTTCCCCACCCTAGATACACCTCTAGGTACTGTGCATGGGCAATTAGCTAGGCCCTCTTCGCATGGCATTTTTGATGCAAAAGGGGCCCTTGAGCATCGCGCACATGTGAGGAGCTGTCCACACGACGCACCCACACTTGTGCGACGCTCCAGGGCCTGGCAGGGACCGCTCATGCATTTTTTTCATTTTCAGCTTGAAACCTAAAATGGTGCATGGTCACACATTGCTCTGGGGCCCCACGCACAATTACCTTGCGTGCGGAGTCTCAGGATCCAGGCCGGTCACGCTTCCTGTCCAATGCAAGCTGCAAAGGTCCCAGGCTGCACTGTGAAAGGAAGAGGTGGGGCTCTCGCACAAGCAGGAAGCTCGTGCAGAGCCAAAGAAGCAGGAAAGCGAGAGCCTCTCTCTCCGGAGGCTGCTCGCGCAAGCACTGCACCCCAGCGCCAAAAATAGCTAATTTGTGGAAAGGGCCCTAGTTTAACCTCCAGTTTGCTAGTAAAACTGAATTAGTGTGTCATGTCTAAAAAGTGCGTCACCAACATGAAAAGTTTGGCAAGCTCTGCCTTAGGGTCACCATATGTCAGAAACAATGTGAGGGTACAAACAATAACAACAATATGTGGAAGATGGGGCCAGGTTGTTTTCATTTGTTCCAGAGATTAGGACATGGGGCAATGGATTCAAGCTAAAGGAAAAGAAATTCTACCTAAACATTAGGAAGAACTCCCTGATGGTAAGAGCAGATCAACAGTGGACCACACTGCCTCAGATTATGGTGGAGTCTCCTTCTTTGGAGGTTTTCAGACAGAGGCTGGATGGCCACTGTCAGGTGTGGTTTGACTGTGTATTCCTGCATGGGAGGGGGTTAGACTGAATGGCCCCTGTGTTCTCTTACAGTTCTATGATTCTGTGATTCTAAGTAGCTGATACAAGATTCTGGCCTATATTTTTAAAAATACTAAAAAAAAAAAGGTCTCTCAAAATCTTAAACTGAAAAAGGAAAGGTGTACTGGATGATCCCAAAGGCATATTCACCCCAAAGGCCCTTTGACTCTACACAATTCTAGCACTACTCTTCCATTTTAATTGCCATGGTTCTATCCTATGCAATCCTGGGCTTTGTAGTTTCACAAGACATTTAGAAGTCCCTGCCAGACAATACGAGTGCCACAGCAAACTATAAATCTCAGGATTCCAAAGGAGGTGGCCACATCACTTAAAGTGACATTACAGCGCTATACTTGTGTAGCACGAAAGAGCCCTAGAATCCTGTTTTCCATAGTAGTCCACAGGTAGGACCGCAATGATAGGGCTGGAAAAAAAAATATTGGATTCCATAGTAGCCTTTTTTACAACTCCTGAGACTTCTCACATCTTTCTTTCAGTGCCTTCACATATCTGCAATGTGAAGCATTTCAAAGAAATAAAGAATGCACAAAACCATGCAGACCTTTTAAAATGTAAAGGATAAATTGCTGAGGAAATGCTGGGTCTGCAGTGAGGAGGAAATTTAGAAAACCAAATGTGAAATATTTGCAAAGGCCTCTAGGTGGAGCCAGAAGGAAAGAAAATTCAACAGAAAAATGAAGTTACAGTGGTACCCAAAGCCTGAAACTGAAGAATAGCCTTGTTCATGTCCTTTTGTGATGTTCAGTCCTTTCTGGCCTTCGCTGCCCTGGAAGGATGCCAGGACAGTTTTCTACAATGTTGTCATGAGAAGAATATCTAGAACAAGCAGATTCTTTCAAATTTCTGCTGTCTGGGCCTAGAAGCAACTTGTTTCCAGCTTTTCTGAAATAAGAGTTTCCAAAATAATTATTTGTTCACTCTAGAGCCTTTGTGAATGGGGAAGTGATGTATAAATTCCTTAAATGTTAAAAAAAAATCCATAGATTTATTCATAACTCAGATGGAAATTTTGTTGCTGCTGTGTGCCTTCATGTCATTTCCGGCTTATAGGGATCCTAAGGCAACCCTATCACAGGGTTTTCTTGGCAACATTTGCTCAGAGCAGGATTTGTTTTTGCCTTTCTCTCAGCCTTAGAGAGTGTGACTTGCCCAAGGTCACCCAGTGGCTGAGTGGGGATTCGAACCCTGGTCTCCAGTCATAGTCTTAATGCTCAAACCATTACACCATCCTGGCTTTCTATGGTACTAGATGGAAAGTAGGGTTTTTAAAAAAAACAAGAGCATTTCAAAAATTATTTCCTATCTTCTACCTTACCGATTGTTACCGCAGTTTCTAGCTCGGACTTGTGGGATATTAGATATCACTTTGATATCAATAATTTGGCCTACTATACCCCTCTGTTCTCCACATGCTTGTGAGGCCCCCAGATAAGCTTGCAGACAAGCACGGCTGCTAATCGCTGTAATATTCCACACAAATACAGGCAGGCCAGAAATAGCCAATCCACTGCTTCAGGAGACCTCAAGGCAAGTACCCTATAATGTATGCATGCTACTTACAAAGAACTCCCTGCCCCGAGCAGGCAGCTTGACTAGCCAAATACTCATCTGTCAAGCACTCCATGTTTGCATACTGGCTACTCTATTGACAATTCGGACTTAACCCAATCATGTAAAATTCTGACCTTTCGGAGATTTTGTCTCCAACCCGAAATTCATTGTTCTCCCCAAGTACAGACTAGCCTACAGCCACTTTTTCCCCTATAAAAAGCCCTGACTTTGCGAGCTTCCTCAGATCGCTCCCGACTTCCATCCCGCCTTGCTGCCGCTTTGCTTGGCGAGCCTTCCCCTCAGCTCCACGTGCTGAGAAACTTCATATCCACGAACAACTTCTTCTGACTACCCGGGCTTCAGGACAGGTGTAGTATTTCCCCATACCAAAACCTCCTCCCAAAATCCCTCTATCCAACTCCAACCTTTATTTCTATAGTTCGTGAGTGTGTTGCATACACTTGTTTGGCTGTATTTTAATAAAAACAACAATTACTATTTTACTTCTGTTTGCTCCTTGACTCAGCCTGACCCTGTAGTAATTGGGTAAAAGATCTCGCGCCGTTGCCCTGCCTCTCGTATTGCTAGCTTGTGTTCTTTTGACTAATCCCCACCTTTGTAATTTGGAGCGCACTTAGGTGTCCCTCACAGGACCCCCAGAAATCAGGGTAATATGCTCTTAAATGGAAAATGGCTGTTTCATACCGTCCAGTATTTTACAGATGAGAACCAAAGCACATGTGGCCAAGCAACATCAGAGTGTGGTCCAGATGGAAGAAGTTGTTAAAGAGGTAGAACACACCAGCTAAGAAATGCTGCTGCAGTTTGCTTTTGCCTCAGTCTGCTGGAAGGGTCAAGATTCTCTCCTTTTCCACTGCTGAATTAATTGAGGAGAAACTACGTTTGAACTAGTTTGAGTTTAGTTTGCAGCAAATGAAGTAAACTGAGGTCAAAGCAGGAAAGTGGGAGGAGGAGAAAGTAAATGGGGGCTTTATCACACAAGACAAGTAAATCTCAATTACAGCAGGATAAAAGCCATCTTCAGCTGGGAGGTACCACATTACCTTGTTCCTCTTCTGTTGTTCTCTTGGTGGGAGACCATTTGGAAAGTGTTCCTTTTACAAAGGAGGTTGTTAATGGATCTTTTGTGTTAATAAAAGAAGCACTTTTCAAACAGCCTCCCACCAGGGGAAGAACAGAAGAGAAACATGTGATAAGTCCCAGCCAAAGGTGCTATTATTCTGCCACAATTGCAATTTACCTGCCTCATGTGAAAAAGCCCTGGAACTTTTTAAAAGCATCTTAAAAAGTGGAATGGCTGTGGATTAAATGGGATTGTTCGTGCCCAGTTGAGACAATCAGAGTGTGTGTGTTTTTGGGCTGAAAACAGCCCTTGTGCCCCTTTTTCAAGTTCTTCCTCAAGCTCCTTTTTAGTCCATGGGTGCCTTTTTTTTCCAGTTCTGAATGTGCAATTGGCCATTTTGAGCCCTCAAAAATGGAAGTCAAATGTGAGTGGTATGACCTTCCAAGGATGGTATGACCTTCCAAGGCCCCTGGGCATATGTGATCCTCAAAGTTGCCCACCCCTTAGATAGCCATGAATCAGGAATCCTTGCCAGTCTAGTGAAGATCACCCATTAGAGCCCATTCTACTTTCTGCCTTCCTCTATCTTACAGGCTGGTTTTGCTCCCTCATTCCCCTTCCTTCTACATGCCCCCTCTCTCCTTCCCGTGCTCCTCTTGCTCATAATTCACCCTAAATATCAATCCATGCTGAGCCCTGGAACCTTTTCCTTTAATGCTGATTTTTTTATGGGGGTGGAAACAGGTTGTGTCTGGAACATTAGTATTTGTATATAATGTCCCTGGGAATCTGCCAAACAAGGGAAGGAAAAACCTGTTCCCCATTAACATTTTTTTTATATATTTTCATTCCGTAGAATGATTCGATTATGTTCAAATCTTGTTTGTGGAAAAGGAAAATAGCTGCAGACAGCTGTTTAACGTCAAGAGGCCAGATTCTGATCTTGGAAAGAAGCTGCCAGCTGCAGCTGCGGAACTATTTGGCTCGTGCAGTCTGCAAATTGGCTTCGAATTTACATCGGTGTGAAGGGGGAAATGTGTGGTTGCCATCTGCGGTGTATAAATGGGGATTAACCCATTTGGAAAGCCCCAAATTTCATACAAGATAGATGCAGAAATATGCTGCCGAGAGTGAGATGAGACCCAGGTGGCTGCCAAAATGGAAACCTCTAGCAGAAGAGACTTTCTCTGAGTCAAGGCAGTGCTCACCAGTGGGAAAGACTGACAGCCACAATTGTCATTAGTCATGGGCATAGCTTCTCCAATGTGGGGATGCTCTTTCCATTCTTTCCTGTGAGACCCAGCTGTGATGGTTAGCCAAGATGATTATTTCCAGTTCTCATACAGAGAAGCAGAACAGAAAGTCAGAAACCAAAGCTCTTACCTCACGCTTGCATGGTGTAAATCTGCAGTCCCCTTCAGCTGAATACCAGCATTGTACAACCAATGGAATATCTGCAAATGTTCCTCTTGTTTCTGCAATCCCCATGTAGGAACATAAATTTTTGTTCCAACAAAGGCTAAGCCATTAGCCCAGACAACTGAGTCCTTGTGGCTTTGCAGCGAGGTGTACATTGGATAAGAGGATTTCAGATTATGTTGGAAAGCAGAGTCTAGTAGAGAGGAAGTGGAGGTGCAGGCGCGTTGTCATGCTTGTATAGTGACTTGTAGTCCAAGTATGTCCAGGGTAAAAAGGGTCTTTTCTTTGTGCGCGGTAGAAATTGTTGGTGACTTGGGAGTCTGGAAAGTGGATCAGCCAAAGTGTTTGTTTTTTTAGGCTTGAAAATAATTTTGAATTTACACAAACAAATAGTACAGTTCATAAACACTATTTATTTGGAGTGAGATACATCGTACAGGACTTCAGTGAGTGGACTAAAGGCAATTAGCACAGTTTAAAGCATAAAATACCAAGAAGAATCTTTCCCGCCCACGAGAGACCTGCAAGCCTGGCAGTTCTTATCAGTGCATTCCTAGCTTTTTGTTTATCTAATGGTCTCTGGTTCTCATACCTTTGTTACAAGTAAGCTGCTAACTTAAATCCTACTACATATCCCATTATTATAATATGGAGGGCTACCCAACAGGAGGCACTTACACATTGTTACACGGGATCAAGGATGCATGACTGCATATGCACTGACATAATTTTGCTTCTGCCACTGTGAACTGAGTATGGACAAATGGCCAAAAAAGTACAGAAGGGGGATTTTTTTTAAGGTTCATAAATGGAGTCTAACAGTAGACTGAACTTAAAGTGCCAGATGGAGTCTGGCTTCATCCTAAACAAGCAATGAAACAAACTTTATATAGAATTCTTACAAAAACCTTTAACAGCAGCAATTGAGCAACAAAAGGCTATTCCATACAAACAAACTCACCAAAAGCAAGCACTCTTGCAAAACTATCTACAGTCAACCCTCCACATTTGTGGGTTTCACTTTTGCGGATTTCATTATTCACATATTATTTGCTGTCATCTCTGTTGCCTCCCTATGCCATTTTTAACAGGGACTCCAAGTCTCATGAGACTGAGGAACTGTGAGTGTGAATCATAGAAATTCAGAGTTGGAAGAGACCACACAGGCCATCCAGTCCAACCCCCTGCTATGCAGGAACACCCTCAAATCAATCCCGACAGATGGCCATCAAGCCTCTGCTTAAAAACCTCCAAGGAAGAAGACCCCACTACACTCCGAGGCAACAGATTCCACTGCCGGACAGCCCTGACTGTCAGGAAGTTCTTCCCGAGGTTCAGGTGGAATCTCCTTTCCTGCAGCTTGAATCCATTGCTCCTTGTCCTGGTCTCTGGAGCAGCAGAAAACAAGTCCCCTCCTTCCTCTACGTGGCATCCCTTCAAATATTTAAACATGGCTATCATGTCCCCCCTTAACCTCCTCTTCTGCAGACTAAACATACCCAGCTCTCTAAGTCTATCCTCATAGGGCATGGCTTCCAGGCCTCTCACCATTTTGGTCGCCCTCCTCTGGACTTGCTCCAGCTTGTCAATATCCTTCTTGAATTGAGGTGCCCAGAACTGGACACAGTATTCAAGATGGGGTCTAACCAAAGCAGAGTAGAGTGGTACCAGTACCTCCCTCGATCTAGACACCATACTCCTATTGATGCAGCCGAGAATTGCATTGGCTTTCTTGGCTGCCGCATCACACTGCTGACTCATGTTCAGCTTGCGGTCTATGAAGACTCCTAGATCCCTTTCACACGTACTGCTATCCAGCCACGTGTCCCCTATCCTATATTTCTGTATTCCATTATTTCTGCCTAAGTGTAGGACCTTACATTTCTCTCTGTTGAATTTCATTTTGTTCGCCCTGGCCCAGCTCTCCAATCTATCCAGGTCATTTTGAATTTTGATCCTGTCCTCTGGCGTATTAGCAACCCCTCCCAATTTGGTGTCATCTGCAAATTTGATGAGCATGCCTTCTATTCCTTCATCCAAGTCATTGATAAAAATATTGAACAGCACTGGGCCTAGGACAGAACCCTGTGGCACCCCACTAGTCACTTCTCTCCAGGATGAAAAGCAGCCATTTGTGATCACCCTTTGGGTTCGGTCGGTCAACCAATTACAAATCCAACTAACAGTAGCCCTGTCCAGCCCACATTTTACTAGCTTCGTTGCAAGAATGTCATGGGGAACTTTGTCAAAGGCCTTACTGAAATCGAGGTATGCTACATTCACAGCATTCCCTTCATCTATCAAGCTAGTAACTCTATCATAAAAAGAGATAAGATTAGTCTGGCATGACTTATTTTTGAGAAATCCGTGTTGACTTCTCGTGATTACTGCGTTGCTTTCTAAATGATTAGAAACTGACTGCTTAATGATCTGCTCCAGGATCTTTCCGGGTACTGATGTCAGGCTGACTGGGCGATAATTATTTGGGTCCTCTTTTTTTCCCTTCTTGAAGATGGGAATCATAGAATCATAGAAATGTAGAGTTGGAAGAGACCACACGGGCCATCCAGTCCAACTCCCTGTCATGCAGGAACACCCTCAAAGCACTCCCGACAGATGGCCATCAAGCCTCTGCTTAAAAACCTCCAAGGTAGGAGACTCCACTACTCTCCGAGGCAGCAGATTCCACTGCCGGACAGCCCTGACTGTCAGGAAGTTCTTCCTGAGGTTCAGGTGGAATCTCCTTTCCTGCAGCTTGAATCCATTGCTCCTTGTCCTGGTTTCTGGAGCAGCAGAAAACAAGCCCCCTCCTTCCTCTACGTGGCATCCCTTCAAATATTTAAACATGGCTATCATGTCCCCTCTTAACCTCCTTTTCTGCAGACTAAACATACCCAGCTCTCTCAGTCTATCCTCATAGGGCATGGTTTCCAGGCCTCTCACCATTTTGGTCACCCTCCTCTGGACTTGCTCCAGCTTGTCAATATCCTTCTTGAATTGGGGTGCCCAGAACTGGACACAGTATTCAAGATGGGGTCTAACCAAAGCAGAGTAGAGTGGTACCAGTACCTCCCTCGATCTAGACACCATACTCCTGTTGATGCAGCCGAGAATTGCATTGGCTTTCTTGGCTGCCGCATCACACTGCTGACTCATGTTCAGCTTGTGGTCTATGAAGACTCCTAGATCCCTTTCACACGTACTGCTATCCAGCCACGTGTCCCCCATCCTATATTTCTGTATTCCATTATTTCTGCCTAAGTGTAGGACCTTACATTTCTCTCTGTTGAATTTCATTTTGTTCGCCCTGGCCCAGCTCTCCAATCTATCCAGGTCATTTTGAATTTTGATCCTGTCCTCTGGCATATTAGCAACCCCTCCCAATTTGGTGTCATCTGCAAATTTGATGAGCATGCCCTCTATTCCTTCATCTAAGTCATTGATAAAAATATTGAACAGCACTGGGCCCAGGACAGAACCTTGTGGCACCCCACTAGTCACTTCTCTCCAGGATGAAAAGCAGCCATCCGTGATCACCCGTTGGGTTCGGTCGGTCAACCAATTACATATCCAATTAACAGTAGCCCTGTCTAGCCCACATTTTACTAGCTTCGATGCAAGAATGTCATGGGGAACTTTGTCAAAGGCCTTACTGAAATCGAGATATGCTACATCCACAGCATTCCCTTCATCTATCAAGCTAGTAACTCTATCATAAAAAGAGATCAGATTAGTCTGGCATGACTTATTTTTGAGAAATCCATGTTGACTTCTCGTGATTATTGCGTTGTTTTCTAAATGATTAGAAACTGAACGCTTAATGATCTGCTCCAGGATCTTTCCGGGTACCGATGTCAGGCTGACTGGGCGATAATTATTTGGGTCCTCTTTTTTTCCCTTCTTGAAGATGGGGATAACATTTGCTCTCTTCCAATCTGCTGGAACTTCTCCTGTCCTCCAAGATTTCTCAAAAATTATAGCAAGCGGTTCCGAAATGACCTCTGCCAGCTCTTTTAATATCCTAGGATGCAATTCATCTGGCCCTGGAGACTTGAATTCATCCAATGCGGCCAGGTATTCCTGTACCACCTCTCTACTTATTAAGTGACTCATTTCCTCTGCTTCCTCCCCTGCTCCCCTACCGCCAGGTTGAGTGCTTGTATCCTTCTGGGAAAATACGGAGGCAAAGAAGGTGTTAAGTAGCTCTGCCTTTTCTCTCCCCCCTGTGAGTAATTCGCCATCTTCTCTGCGTAGCGACCCTACTGTCTCCTTCTTTTTCCTTTTGCTGCGGACATATTTAAAAAAAACCTTTTTATTGTTTTTAATGTCTCTGGCCAGCCTAAGTTCGTTCTGTGCTTTAGCCTTTCTGACCTCTTCCCTACATCTCCTGGCTACTTGCTTAAATTCTTCTTTGGTGGTTTCCCCCTTCTTCCATTTCCTATACGTGTTTCTCTTAACTCTTAGCTCAGCTGAGAGTTCTTTAGTCAACCATTCTGGTTTCTTCAGATGCCTTCCATTTTTCCTCCTTATTGGCACAGTTTTAGACTGTGCCGTCAGTATCTCCTTTTTAAGGAACTCCCATGCCTCCTGAACTCCTTTCCCTTTCACTATTTCTGACCACGGAATTCCAGCCAGCAGCTCCCTATGTTTACAGAAGTCCGCTTTTTTAAAATCTAAGACGAGTGTCTGGCTACCCTTATCTTCTCCTTCCCACTGAATGCTAAATTCCAACAGGGCATGGTCACTCCCCCCTAAAGATCCAACCACTTCTACCACATTCACAAGGTCATCCCTGTTGGTCAAGACCAGATCTAGAATATTTGATCCCCTTGTGGCCTCTTCCACCTTCTGGACCATGAAGTTGTCTGCAAGACAAGCAAGAAACTTGCTGGACCTTGCTGTCTTGGCAGAGTTTGACTGCCAGCATATATCCGGGTAATTGAAATCTCCTATTATTACTGTATCTCTCCTCTTTGAATGTTCAGTCATTTGGTTGAGGAAGGCGTCATCCAAGTCCTCAGCCTGGGTTGGAGGTCTGTAGTAAACCCCCACCAGAATATCCCTATTGTTTCTCGCTGCCTTAATTCTTACCCAAATGCTCTCTACCTGGCTTTCTGGGTTTAAGCCCAGGATCTCTTCACAGGTGAAAACATCCTTGACATACAAGGCTACTCCTCCTCCTTTCTTGTTTGGTCTATTTTTACAAAATAGGCTATACCCCTCTATTCCTATATTCCAATCATGAGACTCATCCCACCAGGTCTCAGTGATGCCTATCAAATCGTATTTATTTTCTTGTACTAGGAGTACAAGCTCATCCTGCTTGTTTCCCATACTCCTTGCATTAGTGTAGAGACACTTAAGTCCCCAGGCCCTTCCTGCAAGTCCTGTACTATTGTTTCTACTCCTCCCGCCATTGGCCGCTTGTACTACTTGTCCAGTATCATTTGGGCCTTTTCCCCCTGTGTTCTCTGAGTCCTTGCCCTGAATAATATTGTCTCCCTCCCCAGTGGATCTTAGTTTAAAGACCTCTTAATCTTCCTTGCAAGACTGTTTGCAAAAACATTCCTGCCCAGTTTTGTGAGGTGCAGCCCATCCCTCGCCAGAAGCCCATGTTCATGGAAATTCAGGCCATGTTCCAAAAACCCAAACCGTTGTTGGCGGCACCATGTGCGGAGCCAGTTGTTGACCTCTACTATTGCCCTTTCCCTACATGCGCCGTATCCTTGAACAGGGAGGAGAGACGAAATGACCACCTGCACACCAAGGTCCTTAAGCTTGGTCCCCATACGCTCGTAGTCCTTTGCAATGTGGTTTAAGCTGCTCCTCGCAGTGTCATTGGTTCCCACATGAACCAAAATGAGGGGCTTATAGTCAGTGGGTTTGACTAGCCTGGTTAGCCTCTCCGTTATGTGGTTGATCCTGGCCCCAGGAAGACAACAGACTTCTCGATTGAGCTTGTCCGTTTTGCAGATTGCTGTTTCAGTTCCTCTTAGCAAAGAGTCCCCAACAACCAGAACTCGCCTCCTCTGAGACTTGTCCTGGGCTCCTCGGCGAACCTGTTCTACTCGGACTGCCTGGGCATTCTGTTTAGGCTGGGAGTGTTGATCTAGTCCCTGTTGGTGAAGTTTGATTCCTTCTTGTTGACATTCTGTTCCCTCCGCGTGGTGCTCCTCACCTATTATGTGCCTCATTTCCTCTGCTTCCTCCCCTGCTCCCCAACCACCAGGTTGAGTGCTTGTATCCTTCTGGGAAAATACGGAGGCAAAGAAGGTGTTAAGTAGCTCTGCCTTTTCTCTCCCCCCTGTGAGCAGTTCGCCATCTTCTCTGCGTAGCGACCCTACTGTCTCCTTCTTTTTCCTTTTGCTGCGGACATATTTTAAAAAAGCCCTTTTTATTGTTTTTAATGTCTCTGGCCAGCCTAAGTTCGTTCTGTGCTTTAGCCTTTCTGACTTCCTCCCTACATCTCCTAGCTACTTGCTCAAATTCTTCTTTGGTGGCTTCCCCCTTCTTCCATTTCCTATACATGTTTCTCTTAACTCTTAGCTCAGCTGAAAGTTCTTTAGTCAACCATTCTGGTTTCTTCAGATGCCTTCCATTTTTCCTCCTTATTGGCACTGTTTTAGACTGTGCCTTCAGTATCTCCTTTTTAAGGAACTCCAATGCCTCCTGAACTCCTTTCCCTTTCACTATTCCTGACCACAGAATTCCAGCCAGCAGCTCCCTAAGTTTACAGAAGTCCGCTTTTTTAAAATCTAAGATGAGTGTCTGGCTACACTTATCTTCTCCTTCCCACTGAATGCTAAATTCCAACAGGGCATGGTCACTCCCCCCTAAAGATCCAACCACTTCTACCTCATTAACAAGGTCATCCCTGTTGGTCAAGACCAGATCTAGAATATTTGATCCCCTTGTGGCCTCTTCCACCTTCTGGACTATGAAGTTGTCTGCAAGACAAGCAAGAAACTTGCTGGACCTTGCTGTCTTGGCAGAGTTTGACTACCAGCATATATCCGGGTAATTGAAATCTCCTATTATTACTGTATCCCTCCTCTTTGAATGTGCAGTCATTTGGTTGAGGAAGGTGTCATCCAAGTCCTCAGCCTGGGTTGGAGGTCTGTAGTAAACCCCCACCAGAATATCCCTATTGTTTCTCGCTGCCTTAATTCTTACCCAAATGCTCTCTACCTGACTTTCTGGGTTTAAGTCCTGGATCTTGACATACAAGGCTACTCCTCCTCCTTTCTTGTTTGGTCTATTTTTACAAAATAGACTATACCCCTCTATTCCTATATTCCAATCATGAGACTCATCCCACCAGGTCTCAGTGATGCCTATCAAATCGTATTTATTTTCTTGTACTAGGAGTACAAGCTCATCCTGCTTGTTTCCCATACTCCTTGCATTAGTGTAGAGACACTTAAGTCCCTGGGCCCTTCCTGCAAGTCCTGTACTATTGATTCTACTCCTCCCGCCATTGGCCGCTTGTACTACTTGTCCAGTATCATTTGGGCCTTTTTCCCCTGTGTTCTCTGAGTCCTTGCCCTGAATAATATTGTCTCCCTCCCCCGTGGAACTTAGTTTAAAGACCTCTTAATCTTCCTTGCAAGACTGATTGCAAAAACATTCCTGCCAAGTTTTGTGAGGTGCAGCCCATACCTCGCCAGAAGCCCATGTTCATGGAAATTCAGGCCATGTTCCAAAAACCCAAACCGTTGTTGGTGGCACCATGTGCGGAGCCAGTTGTTGACCTCTACTATTGCCCTTTCCCTACATGCGCCGTATCCTTGAACAGGGAGGAGAGATGAAATGACCACCTGCGCACCAAGGTCCTTAAGCTTCGTCCCCATACGTTCGTAGTCCTTTGCAATGTGGTTTAAGCTGCTCCTCGCAGTGTCATTGGTTCCGACATGAACCAAAATGAGGGGCTTATAGTCAGTGGGTTTGACTAGCCTGGTTAGCCTCTCCGTTATGCGGTTGATCCTGGCCCCAGGAAGACAACAGACCTCTCGATTGAGCTTGTCCATTTTGCAGATTGCTGTTTCAGTTCCTCTTAGCAAAGAGTCCCCAACAACCAGAACTCGCCTCTTCTGAGGCTTCCCCTGGGCTCCTCGATAAGTGTGTTTTACTAGGACTGCCTGAGCATTCTGTTGAGGCTGGGAGCGTTGATCTAGTTCCTGTTGCCGATGTTGGATTCTTTCTTGTTGACATTCTGTTCCCTCTGCGTAGTGCTCCTCTTTGTCTGTAAGTCCAAGTACATCAAAGCAATTGTGTAGGTTAAGAGTCTCTGTTACCTTTTTGGTCCTTTTACTCCTCCGTGTGACATTTGCCCAAGCCTTCATTTCCTGGCACAGTGTACTGGCTTCCTGATCTGGCAGCTTCTCCGTGTATTTGGAGTTCCGGTAGGTCTTCTCTACCCTATCCAAAAACTCCTCCCCTTCCCTGATAAGGTAGAGATCAGAAACTCGTGCCTCCAGCTGGCGAATCTTCTCCTCCAAGAAGGTGACCAGCTTGCACTTGGTGCAGGTGTATCCGAGAACCTCTTGTGGCATGAAAAGGAACATGCCACAAGTGTTACAGGTGACTACAGCAGCTCCCTCTCCTTCCATCCTTGAAACTACAGAGAGTAGTACAGGAGAAGCTCGAGAAAGTAAAGGAGTTCAAGTGCGCGCGCCGAAGGCGCTTGCCGTTGGTAGCTCCTAATAAAGCTCCTCCCCGCTAGCTGCCTCCTCCCCCTTGTTAGTCAGACCGTGTGATCAGGCAGAGCCCACGGCCAGGACAATAGCCAGCAAACAATAGCAAGCAAATAACAGCAAAAACAAGCAAGGCCCCACAAGCACAGCAAAAACAAGCAAGGTGAATGTCAGTTCCTCTTTAAAATGGTGTGGGGCAGCAGTGGAGGTGGCAGTAAGCCCCACCAGCCACCCACTTCTGCCTTGTGAAGGAACTCTGACTCCTCAAAAGAATCCACAGTGGGCTGAATATGGTGATCGTACTTTTTGTGTGTTAAATATGGTTTGGGAGGGCCTAAGAGTTATTCATGTTTTTTTTTCACTTTCACGGGGGGTCCTATGCCCCCAACCCTAGCAAATGTAGAGGGATTACTGCACATCATACTTGAACTTTTGATTTTATTGCTGTGTTCTTGCTGTTATATCAGCAGAACATACCAAGATGTTTTGGAATATGGCTCAGAATGATTTGTACATCTAATTTAACTTGAAAACACTAGGAACTTCTAACATTTTCTATGGCTAAGCAAGCTGGCTCAAACACAGTTCAATCTCATTTAGCGATTGAACAGTACAATACAGTACAATGTACAACCACATGAGTAAGGGAACTTACATGGGCATAAAACTTCACCAGGATGTTAGACAGCAAGTCCATAGGTGAAGATTTGAACCCAGCCCTCAAAAGGCCTGTAGCAAGAGCTTTTTTTTCTCTTTTTAACTCCATAATTGTTCATACAATTGCATTCAAGGATATATACACAGGTAAGAAGCGATCTAGGAGTCTTGGTGGACCACAAGCTGAACATGAGTCAGTAGTGTGTTGCGGCAACCAAGAAAGCCAATGCAATTCTTAGTTGCATCAATAGGAGTATGGTGTCTAGATCAAGGGAGATAATGGTACCACTCTATTCTGCATTGGTTAGACCTCATTTAGAATACTGTGTCCAGTTCTGGACACCTCATTTCAAGAAGGATATTGACAAACTAGAACATGTCCAGAGGAGGGCAACCAAAATGGTAAAGGGTCTGGAAGCCATGCCATATGAGGAACAGCTTAGGGAGCTGGGAATGTTTAGTCTGCAGAAGAGAAGGTTAAAAGGGGACATGATAGCCATGTTTAAATATTTGAAGGGATGTCATGTCAAGGAGGGAGCGGGCTTGTTTTCCACTGCCCTAGAGACTAGGGACAAGGAGCAATGGATTCAAGCTGTACCTCAGGAAGAACTTCTTGACAGTCAGAGCTGTCTGACAGTGGAATAAGCTGCCTCGGAGTGTGGTGGAGTCTTCTTCTTTGGAGGTTTTTAAAGCAGAGGCTGGATGGCCATCTCTTGGTAATGCTTTGATGTGTATTCTTGCATAGCAGGGGGTTGGACTGGATGACCCCTGTGGTCTCTTCCAACTCTTATGATTCTATGATTCTAAGGAACATTACCTTTCCTTCTACTTAATAAAAAAAAAAAAAAGACAAGTAGACCTCCTTTATGTCCCACCTCTGCCCTGCTTAATTTATCTCAGCAACAATCTTGTAAGATAGACTGGTTCACAAATGACCTAGCTTGGCCATATGTCCTATTTTTCAGAGAGCAGAAATTATTCAAAAGGGTGACAGAGGACAAGCCTCTGTTTGAAGAAGTTTGTTTCCAACCTCATTTAACATTAGATGAAACAAGCTTTGCCATGAGAATCTGCACATCTGCAAGGCTTACAGATGTTTTGGGGGAACTAAATGTTGGGGGGACGACACTAAATTATACATACATTTTTAAATGCCAAGGGATAAAGTGCTTACAAGTGGAACAAATATGCACAAACATGCTTTCATGAATGGAGGAAATGTGTAAATTAAATACAATCCATGAACAAATGTTTGTACTTGGAAAATATGTAAAGATATGGATGAATTTCCATGAACATGAGGATTATGTTTTATTTCTACGATGTCCAGGAAATTAATTTGATAAGACAGTGTTGTTAGAGGGAGATGAACTATTGATAAGATTATTCTAATGTAGATAAGAAAGAAGAAGAAGAGAAGAGGACAAAATGAATATGAAGTTATTTATATTTGTGGATTTTTTTTTATATTAGAGAGAAAGAGAGGTAGATTAAAGATAAGATAGGTACAAGACAGTAGATTATTAATATAGAGAAACTATTATTTTGTAACAGCTACTAATATAGGGATTAAATAAATCTGACTAATACTGAGTGTATTGTTGGCTGGAGATCGATATATATTTATGTTTTAGTATAACATAGTTTGGTCTTTATTTTTGTATGTAATTTTTTAATGTTTGTTTCTTTGTTGTTGTCTTGAATTTTTTGTGTTCTGTGCTGTTTTATAACAATAAAAAAACTCAAATAAATTTCCGTGAGCACACCCCCACACACATGAAGGCTCACAACTGCACACAAAATGAGGACAGTAAGAATGTGCAGCTGGAATTGGGAGAAATGCATTGAAACTGTGGCATAGATTTTCACATCCCTAACCGCATCAGACTGTTATTCAGCCAGTTGGAATGTGTACATGTTCTGCTCAGGATGCTGTTGTGAGTCAAGCATAGACAGAAAAGGAGGAAAAGCTTGTCCTGACACATTTTGCAGCCAACTCTTGGTACGCACATTTTTTTCTTATTTTCTGCCTGCAAGGCTTCTACCCTCCAACTGTCCCAGTTTGGCAAAGACAGTTCTGATTGATTCTCTGCTGTCCCATTTTTTTTCAGCTACTTTTAATATATTTCTCTTTCTCCTTCTTTTTCTCACCTTCGCTCTTTGTCCTCTACTTACTCCAGTTGCTGCAAGCTGAGTTCAAGGTGCAAAAGTAGTTTGCATTGAAATAACTCAATGCAGAGGTGGTGTCCTTCCCAGTAGACTCAGGCAAAAGCAAACCTTGCTTTCTTGACCTCACTCTGATATTGCTCAGCCACATGTCTCCTGCTTTTCTTCTGTAATATGTTGGAGGATGTGATGACTTGTACAATGGATGTAGAGATTGAGAGAGAGAGAGAGATGCATGGCCTTTAATTCAACCCACAAACCCCATCCTTTGCTTTGCCCCCAGTCCTAGCAACAACTGTCTTTAAACAGTAGCTAAGGGGACAGTCACAGGCATAATTTAAGGGCTGACTTAGTTTCTAAGGACTGAAGAGCCCTCTACCTCAGCAACTTTCCTGCCAACTCAAGATCTGGCTTAGTGAAGCAGGAAGTGAGGCAATGTACCTTTCCTCAGTATGCTATATCTTTTCTGTTTCCATTATTCAGCTTCATTATTATAACAGCCCCTCAGTTCTTTCAATGGCAGCGGGGGGATCCCATGTCAGGGGGTGATGAATCCACTCCAGATTTTAATTACACTTTAAAGGAGTTCTCCACGGTGCTGAAGCTTATGCCCCAAATAGATCCAGCATCTTGGTCAGCTCTGCAATGTAATGTAATGTAAAACCTGGAATGAAATCACCATCCCACTGAAGTGGAACCCACCAGATGCCACTGAGTTCTTCCTCACTGATACATTTTATTGCATACAGTTTAACCAATTTGTCTAATGAATGTGCCTTTGTGCTTCAATTATGCTATGATATCCATCAGTGTTTTTACAGTTAGCCACCATGGCACTGCTCTTAGTGTAAAAGTGTACTATCAATAAAATAAACAAACAAATCTGCAGGCTTACCATGCTTTGGAGGTGACTTATACAAAAATAAAGCAATGCAACATTAGATCATCAGACCAGGAACAATATCCTTATGGATAAGTTTGAGGAGGTCATTTGACATTACCCAAAATTCATAAGGGGTTGGAGGGGTGGAAATATACACCTATAATTCCTTATATATTTAGAGCAGGAGTGGATAATGTGAGATCTTCTAGATTTAGCTGTTCTGCATTTTCAGTCACTCCTATCTGACATAATCAATGGGGAAAGATAAAGACAGTTGTAGTCTGACAAAGTCACATGTTGCCTGGCCTTGAGTTAGAAGTTGCCTATTAGCAAAATATTGATACAAGGGAACAGTCTTGTGCCAAAAAAAAAAAAAAGCTCAAAAAAACCTAAAGCAGAGTCAAGACAAAAGTATAATGCATCTCAGAGGGCTAAGTTGAGGAATCTTTGGCCTGAGTGACCAATGCAGCCAACAGAGAGCTCCATGTGGAACATGCCTCCTTTTAGCTACCAAGCCCACTTGTCTTCTCCAAGTCCAAAGACCCACGCTGAAGCTCAGGTGCACAGCACTACAGAGGCAAGAAGCAAGAACAGCAGTGGATGCAATGGCAGAATGACAAAAGCAATGAGGCAGCCCATCACTGCTGGTTGATGAAGCGTAGAGCTAGAAGAGATCCAAAGGGTCACTGAATCCAGATGAGGCAGGAATATAGCTAAAGTATTCTGGTGGGGGCAGTGATGTACTTAAGTCTTTTACTCCAAATCTCAAGTCAAGTCTCAAATCTCTACCTTCAAGTCTCAAACTGACTCCTCAAATTGATTCCTGCATGGCAGGGGGTTGGACTGGATGGCCCCTGTGGTCTCTTCCAACTCTACATTTCTATGATTCTATGATTCTATGACTCACAAGATACAAGATACCCAATTTTATACCTCAATTTGTATTCCAGTTGAATAAAATCAGTTTTAACAAAATTAAGTAGAGTTGGTCCTCCACATTTGTGCTTTTACCACCTACAGCTTCAGAGGTGAAGAATAGGATCTTTCTTACTCTCCCTTCCCAAAGCTGAAGCCTTTTGTGTCAATAAGCACACAAGGGTCTATAGCTTCAGTAGTGGGGAACAAGATCCCTTATTCCCCATTACTGAAGCTTCTAAAGCTTTAAAAAGAAGGATCTATCCTCTTCAATCCTTTTGCTGAACACTTTTGCTGTTCCCATCTGAGAAACACACCCTGTGCTCTGGGGACAAATCTTGTCTTCTGCTCTTAGGAAAAGTTTTAGAAGGTTCCTCTGATATGCAGTGGGGACAGGCTGCTGAGCAGACCTCAGGCCTGCCTCAAGCCCGCTGCCTAACTTGTTTGCTGTTTCCCTCTGAGGAAAGCACCCACGCTTTGGGCTTGAGACAGATTGCCATGTGACCAATAGGCAAAAAAGAGATGGAAGCATTGTTCAAAACTGTAAGGCTTCTGGTTGTATGTGTTATGTTACTGAACCAAGGGCAGCAAGTTGGTCACTAAAAATATACAAGTCACAAGTCAAGTCAAGTCAGTGCATCATTTATGGCCAAGTCAAGTCCAAGTAGAGTCACTGAAGTTACTTAATTCTGACTTGAGTCCTAGTCAATTGATGCAAGTCTACATCACTTGATGGTGGACATCCACCCTTCTCTTATAAAGGAGTCCACTCAATCCACTGAGGCAGTTGTTCCAGTGTCACCAGCAATTATGGTCAGGAAATTCTTTCTTATGTTGGGTTGGAATCTCCTTTCTTGTGATTTGTAACCATGTTCCTGTCCTCTGGAGCAGCAGATAAGGTCACTCCATCTTTTACATAACAGCCTTTCAGACATTTAAATTTCAGTCTTCTCTTCTTCAGGTTAAACATATCCAGCTCTCTAAGCCATTCCTCATGCATTTTAGTTGTCCTTTGACCTGCTTGGTTGCCCTCCTCTGAACATATTACAGCTTAGCAGTAACCTTCTAGAAATGTGGTATCCAGGTGAGGCCTGACCAAAGCAGGATAGAGTGACATTACTGCTTTTCTTGATCTAGATACTATAGATCTCTTGAAGCAGTTGTGATTATTGGGATGTCTCTCTTCTTCTGCAACCTAGTGGTGTCTCAGAACACCAAGAATCAGCCGTTGCTTCTTTTCCTGCCCACAGAATCCAACATGAATGCGCTTAAAGGTGGGAACATGGAAATCCTAGTGGTCATCCAGAAACCATTAATGACTTTCAGTCCTATCACCTCACTAACCTCAGTTGTTTGTGCGTAGCCTAAAGACAAGTGTGTCCTGAGTCCAGATTGTGCTGGAGAACAGGTTGTCATCTATGTCTCATCACCTCAGTGTTCTTAAATGAAGCTGTGACTGGAACCTTCAGTCTTCAAGGATATCAGGTTGGAATAATGAAAGATAAAGTGTTGTGTGCCTTCAAGTTGTTTCCAGCTTGTGGCAACTTTACATCAAACATGCCATAGAGTTTTCTTGGCAAGATTTCTTTAGAGGACGTATTCCAAAGCCTTCCTCTGAGGCTGAGATAATGTGACTTGCCCAGGGTCAACCAGTAAGTCTGTGGCCCAGTGGGGAGTTGAACCCTGGTCGCTGGAGTCATCATCTAGTGCTCAAACCACCACATCACACTGGCTCTCTAAGTCCGGCCCTATCACTAGGCAAGGTGAGGCAGCAGATTTAGCAGTGAGGGAAGTCTCTGTTTCTACAGCCTTCGACTAAAGATGTATTTCTGTATTGGACAAAAATGTCTCACTGTTTTGCTAGGGGAATTTATACATGCGTAAATTATTAACAGGATGCCAATCATTATCTTTATTTGCACTCCATCTTTTTCACCAAACCTGTGATTCAAATTAAACTGTCAATATCAATAAAAATCACGTAAAACGTAACAATTAAAAATGATTAAAAGCCATCTACAAACAGCCGCTAACAGCAGCACAGCACTCTGTTACAGTAGAGCACCTTTCTTAAAAAGAAAAAAAAAAAATCTTCAAAAACATTCTCTTCTTGAAGGCCTGTCAGAATTCTTTTATTTTCACTTCTTTTTTCCCCCAGCATCCTGCAAGACGGTTTCTGACACTTCAGGGAGAGGCATTTAAAAATAAACAATAACAATCCTGTAAAATGATTTATCGTTCAAACGTTATCTGAAGAGATTTGTGTGTGAGCATGCATAATCCACTACTTAAGCTCTAACATGTTCCTTCGAAAAATGTTTAAAATGTTCAAGCTTCCAGGCTATATCCGCCAGTCTGATCCAACATGCTGCACAAATGGCAATGAGTGGGCTGCCTTCCTGCTTGTTTTGCGTGGCATATGTGGATCTTCCCCACCGCCACCTCCTAGGCAGAGCTTGGAATTAACTATTAACATTATTAACTCACTAATTTTGCCAGCAATGCCACCTAATTTTCTCAATTCCCTCATTTATGCTGAAATTGAAAATATGCCTTATTAAAATGGTTCTTAATCTGGGGTCCAGGGACCCCGGGAATCTGCAGAGCCCTCACAGGAAGTCCACGGAGCAATGCTGCTGGACACCAACAGCCAGAGCAGCAATAGGGATGCAGCAGGGGGTTGTGGGTGCTGAAACTGCTCCCTCATTTGCAAGTGAAGGAGCAGTTTGGGCATGCCCACACGTACCTCCACTGCCATGATCTTGACAAATGGGACACAGTGGCAGGGGCGTGCCCAAATTATAACTCTGGAGACATGGGCCCTTTTCGCACTGAGGCTTCTAGCGCAAGTGGGGGAGGCCGGCAAGCGCAAGAAGGCTCCTCCGGGAGGCTGCCGCTTCCCCCTCCTTCCTTCCGCAGGCGAAGGAACGAGCGGGGAAACGGCACCGAAGGAGGCTTGCAGAGCAAGCCGCCCTCCCCCACGTGCGAAGCGGGAGACCTCGCGCCGGATTCCCCCCGCGCGCCGGATTCCCCCCCCCGCGCGCACAAAGCGGGCGTCGCGTCCATCGCGCTAGCTCCCCACCCCGCTCCTTCCTTCCGCAGGGGCAGAGGGAAGGAAGCGCAACCCGGCCGGCTCCCGGAGGCTCCGCACGAAAGGTAAGTGCGGGTGGGCGCCGGGAGCGTTGCGCGAGCGCGGGGTGATTTTCGCTTGGACGCGAAAATCAAAAAACCCGTGCTCGCGCCACTTCAGCCCCGTGAGCCGGGCGGAAGTGGGAGTGTGTCGTGCAGAGCGACGCTCCCACTCCCACGAGCGAGCAAAGGCCCGTGCGAAAAGGGCCTAGAGTTTGCATTCCCACTCAGCTATGGAAAGCCATTGGGTGATCTCAGGCAAGTCACATTCTCTCAGCCTCAGAGAAAGGCAAAGGCAACAAATCTTGCCAAGAAAACTCTCATGATAGATTTGCCTTAGGGTCACCCTAAGTCAATTTTCGAAGGAGAGAGACATGATGGCAAGAAAGAACCTCCCCCTGTCGGCAGCACTTTGTTGTTGTGTGCCTTCCTATCATTTCAGACTTACAGCAACCCTAAAGTGAACCTATCACATTTGGGGGAGCAGGATTTGTTCAGAGAGGTTTTTGCCTTTTCCTTCCTCAGAAACTGAGAGAATGTGACTTGCCCAAAATCACACAGTATCCAAGCAAGGAATTGAATCCTAGTCTCCAGAGGTCAAATATCTATCTGTCTGTCTGTCTGTCTGTCTCATCTATTTATTTATACTAATAAAATGTTAAATAAATATTTGAAAATTAAAATATTTAAATCATGAGTTAGCTGGCGGTCCCTGGCAAAAAAGTTATATTTGCAGGGGATACCCCATTAAAAAAAAGTTTAAGAACCACTGCTTTAGTACATTAGGTTGTTAGAATTTTGTTAGTATTTGTTAAAGCAGGTTTCTTTCCCAATAAAGCAGGAAAGCCCAGTGCCTCAGGGGAAGAAATAACAGGAAGACTAATCTGTGTAATTTCTTTGAGAAGACAGCAGGAAGGAAGGAATCGGACAGAGAGAACTTTCTGGAGCTCAGATCAAATAGCTGGACCTGCGAAAGAGCTAAGTTTGGAAAAGAAGAAAAAAGTGTGTCTTCCCATCCTGCTTTTCAGCATTTATTTATTTAATTAATTAATTTCCTGCCTTTCTCCAGATAAAGGGACTCAAGGCAGCTAACAACATACTTAAAACAATACAAATTGAAAACAGTACACAGCATTCATGAAAATATAATATTTCAATATTAAATATTTAATAAAAAATTTAAATATTAAAAAAACAAATAATGTATCAAGTTAGAAACATACTGCATTAAAAATATTATAAAGCATTAAGAGAGCATACCAACCTTAAAAACAGAACCACACAGTATTGAAAGCCAAACCCTCATCAGTCTGCAAAAACTTGATGGCATAAAAATGTTTTAACCTGAGGACAGAAGAAAAGCAGGCTTGGGGCCATCCTGGCCTCTCCAGGGAGGGAGTTCCAAAGCCTGGGAGCAGCCACTTGTTTGTTCACACCAAACAAACCAAAGAATGTGGTGGGACAGAGAAAAAGGCCTCTCCCAGCAATCTGAAAGCTCTACCAGGCTCATAAACAGAAATATGGTCCTTCAAATAACCTGGCCCAACCCATATAGGGCTTTATAGCACTTTGAATTGTTCCCAGAAAAGACTGGCAGCCAGTAGAGCTGTTACAACAAGGGAGTCGTGTGCTTGATAACAATCTGGATGCAGCTCTTTGGGCCAGCTAAAACTTCTGAGCCTTTTCCAAAGGCAGCCCCATGCACAGCGTGTTACGGGAATCCAAATGGGATATAACCAAGACATGTATCACCATGGCCAGATCCAACTTCTCTAAGAATGAGCACAGCTGATATGCCCAGTTTTAACTGTGCAAAAGCACTACTGGTCACTCCTGAAACCAGGGCATCCAGGCTCAGAGATGAATCCAGAACCATCCCCAAACAGTGAACTGTGTTTTCAGGAGGAGTGTAACCCCATTTAACACAGGCTGAATCCTTGTTCCTGGATCTGCCTTTCAACTGACCAGGATCACTCCTATCTTGTCTGGACTCAGCTCCAAATTCTTTGCTCTCATCTATTCCACTACAATTGTCCATTACACCTTTTCAACCCCACTCCTTCTTATCCATCCAGATTTAATTATACAGCTAGGTAGAATAAGGGTCTTTCCACAGTACACTGTTATAGTGCTATTATTCCACTTTCAACATCCTGTGGAATTCTGGGATTTGTAGTTTACTGAGGGCAAAGAGCTCTCTGGCTGAGAAATGCCCCTCCCTAAACTGCAAACCCCAGGATTACATAAGATGTTGAAAGGGGGATAATAGCACTATAACACTGTAGTGTGGAAAGGCCCTTAGTGTGGAGAAATGGGCTTGCTAGAAACCTGAAAAAGATGATTGAAGTGTACAAAGATTCATGATAAAATAAATTAGATCATTTTAAAAGTGCTACTCAAGTCCCCCACCTCCACCCCCTTTCCTTTTTATACTCAAATCCACTAATATGGCTATCTCTTTGAAAATATATATTGTAGTTTCAGGGGGGAATTGCCTTTGTGGGCTCCAGTACCAAGATACACTGGCTGCTTTTGGTTACTGTTAGGCATCTTCACCCCGGGGGGAGTGGGAGGTTTTCTTTCATTTCAGGCTAGTACAGGATGAAAAAAAAGGAAATTATAAACCCTCTAACACAGTTTCATTTTTCCAGGTAGATCGCCATTTTTTAAATAATAATGAGGAGGAAGAGATGGTGGAAGAGCAGGAGGTTTCTTTCACAGTACACAATTACAACACTTTGCTACCACTTTGATTACCAGGGAGCCATCAAAATCCCAGGATTTGTATGTAGTTTGATGAGGTAGGTACTAGAGCTCTTTAGCAGACAATTCTAAAGAATGCATGAAACTACACATCCCAGGATCCTGTAAGATGGAGCTAGTGATTAAAGTAGCATTTAAGTGCTATAGTATTGTGTAAAATAGATCTGAGCTATTTGCTTAATTAAGGCAGCCCAAGTCTTTGAGGTTATCTTGAGGTGTCCACCCCTAAATACTAGACATAGAGGTTGGAAAAGCTACTTTGGAGACTACAACTCCCAGAATCCCAAAGCCAACATTCTAGGAGTTGCAGTCCAAAAAGTAGTTTTTCCAGATGCTGCTCTGCACATCGATCATGGAAGTGGTTAGCAGTTGAAGGGGCTTCCAGTTAATGTGTCCAAAATCGCTCTGTCATTTCCTCCAGCAGGATGAGAAACATGGTTGCAAGGAGGTTTCCCATAGGAAATGAATGTGACTTTTTTTTTAACTTCTCTGTGCATTGCAGCTATCCCACAAGCTAAGAATAACCAAAACAGTGAGGCAGGCCTCACTGAACTGTTTGTTTTATAGATTTTAGCTCAGATCAAGCACAAGCCAGATTATAAAAAGCCATGTCCCAAAGCAAACTTCTGGCAAGAAGACTTCTTCAGGGCATTGCTCCAGCTGCTGGAAGAAAAAAAAATCTATCCCTTAGAGAATATTTCAATTTGCAGTGGAGTGAAGGGGGAAAGGGGTATAAATGGAAATATTCCTGCTCGTTGACGCACGTGAATCTCGTTGATCTATAGCTGGCGAGGCAAATGCCACCCACTCTTCTCTGTAAAAGTTTCCAGTGAAAAGACTGAGTTTGCTTAGAAAAGATTGCTAAATTACACATTCCGTAGGAACCTTTGCAGGATAAAAGGGGTAGTACATACCCATCAATGCTTAGAAGCATTCATTTTGGGACTACAGCTGTCAGAATCTTCAGCTGCTGGAGAGGGATACTGGGAGCTGTAGTCCCAAAAGGCACGTTTTCTGAACTCTGGCATGCATAGCATATAGCACACACTGGACACCCTAACTGCCAGAGATTCTGATCTCAGACTCTCAACTATTTTTGGCCTGCACTTATTTGTCTCTGCGTAGCTGCAGAGCTTGCTTTTATGATAGGTCCAAGCTTGCTCAGATCACAGACTTTAATAGAATGAGCTATCAAACATCCCAGTGCAAAGCCGATAGCTGGAAACAAGGTTCTGATTGTTCAGTCAAGTGTAAATCATGAGCACAAACAATGATGCATCAGTGGCACCACCCCAAGATTAGGGCCAGCGATGACAGTGAGTCACCAGATCCTTGAGTCACAGTTCCTCTTTGGTTTGGGGAGAAGACTGGAATGGTTGCAATGGAAAGTCACAGCAGAAGAGTTGCCTCTAAGCACAGGGCTATTAAGCAACTGAAGAAATTTGACAACCCAGCTGTGTGTATATTTACACCCAGGCAATCCCACTGGTCTAGTGATTTGAGTGTGAGTGAAGGACTCTTGGAAAATCAGGGTTTGGATGCCTACTCAGCCATGGAAATCCACTGGGTGACCTCAGAGGAAGTCAGTGCCAACCCCCTTCTGAACCAAACTTGCCTAGAAAAACACCACGATAGAGGTGACTTAGAGTCACCATATGTTGAAAAAAATTGCTTGAAAGCAAACGACGACGACAACAACAACAACACATTTTGAGACTTTTTTGTGAAGATTTCATGTAGGAATTTTTTTTCACAAAAATATTGTTTTTGTCAAAATATATTTTTGTGCAAAGTATTTTTTTTTTAATTGAAAAATGGGTTAGCACAAATATATTGGCCAAGGTCTTACGCTGTGCTTGTGTAGTGTAAATTTACACTCAGGGCAATACATCACACTGGCATTATATTCTTGCTCTTTCTTCTGCATGTTAAACTGGTTAATATTGATGTTTCTTCTGCGGACTCACACAGCTTGAGCTCTTAGCACGATTACTATCGACGTAAAACCAATGTATTGTAAAACTGGAAAAACTCCGATGTAAAGTATAAAAACCGGTTCGGCTGCGTTTCTGACAACATGCGGAAGGTGTACACGCAGAGGTCGTTCTCTGTGGGTGTTCCCACCTTTCCCTACCGTCATTTCTGTCCGCTCCTGTCTCCGCCTCTCAAATGTAGGGCGAGCGCCATTGCGTTGCACGGACTGCTGGAATACAATGAATATGTTGGGATCTTCAGGATGGTTGGTTTTCAATTTCTGGCTATCTAGACCAGAGCTTTCCCAGACTTTTCGTGTTGGTCACACACTTATTAGACATACATCATTTCGCAACACAGTAATTTTACTAGCAGTTTTACGAGCAAACCGGAGGTTAAATTAACCCCTTATAAGAGATCTGGGCATATACATAAATTATAATAATGAAATGTATGGGGACACAACATATCTCATGAAAACCTTTCATCTATATTTTTAAAAATATATGATTTATTTATAACATGTAATATACATTTCCAAGGCCCTTTTCGCACAGCATTTGCCATGCAAAAGGGCCCCTCGAGCGTTGCACGAATGCGAGGAGCGGTCCACACGACACACTCACAATCACACAATGCTCCAGGGGCTGGCAGGCGCTGCTCGAGCACTTTTTCATTTTTGGCTTTGAGCCAAAAGGTGCACGATCACGCATCACTCTGGGGCCCCGCAGGCACTTGCCATGTGTGCAGAGCTCCGGAGTCGCAGCACTCGCTCTTTCTGCCCCAGTGTAGCCTGTGAAAAGGCGGGGCTCCCACAAGAGTGAGTGGCAGCTGCAAAGCTGAAGGAACTGGGATGCAAAAGCCTCTCGCTGGCAGCTGCTTGTGTGATCCCCGCACCCCAGCTCCATGAAAAGGTGTGTTGCGGAAAGGGCCCATGACTCAAGAGGGGACTTGTCTTCTGTAAGAACAAAGTACCTCCACTGATACATAGCAATGAGTTGTTTCTTTTTTTAAAAAATCGACCAATCAGAGGTGGTGGTGTGGAGCAAGGGAGCGAGTGAGAGGAGGATGGAAGTTTCATGAGAATTAATGGAGTGGAAGCGGCAAACAATTTTCACCACATTACTTCAACAGAAACCTGAGGGTGTGCAGATAACAATCCAGTAAAATCGGAGTAAGTTGGGTTAAAAAACACTGCTCGCAACATGCGGTGAAATGCTCCTCCACTCTGGGGCGGAAAAGGCCTCAGTTAAGTCATGGCTTAAGCAAAGGGTGCTATGCCACACTTCTGATGAAAAATATTCTTCAGCCAACTGTTTATCTGCCAAGGTACCTGCTTCTTGCCTCGTTGTCAAACAGGGAACATGGAATGGTGTTCTCCCAGGAAAGAAGGTGGTACTTTGAGGGTATTGACAAATAATTTTGCACAATCCAAGAAAGAACAACTACATGTGCAACAGTTAACACTTGTAGAACTCTACTTAAATGCACCAAAAAATACTGGAAAAAAAGGTCTACAAAAAAAAATAGCATTGAAAAATACACAAAATTTCTTATAATGTCACCCAGTTGATTAAAAAAAAAACGTTTGAAATTTTTTAAAAATCCTGCTATGCACAGGATTGTAACCATACAGACGCTTTTGGGTGCCCATCCCTGCTACATGGTGTCTCAATTTTGGACCTAAAACTTGTGCATTTGGCTTTTGGATTTCTTAGCTAAGATCCTACATTGTGCTTGAACAGAACAAATCTACATTCACACAGTTGTGCAACTCGGCTTGTGTAACTATGAACTGACATTTCACCATGACTGTGAAAGTGCAGGTGTACATGTAAGAGAACTTATCTGTGCATAAAACAACAATAGGAGAGTAGCCTTTGTTAAAATGTTTGAGTTGCCAGTTGTCATTACTCATGACTTGGGACCTTCCCAAGGTCTTCAGAAACAGCAGCTGAAATACTACATTGCTGAGCTGGTTACTAGGTACCAACTCCTGAACCTACCTCCTCAAATCTGTCTTAAAGGGCAGCAGCCATACTTATTTAATTTATTTTATTTATTTATTTGTATCCCACCTCTCCATATGGATCGAGGCGGCGAACAACTTACAAATAGCGTGTATTTCGAAACATTTCTATACATTTCTATACTGAGTGATGGAAGTCTATTCTGCTTCAGGTTGCCTGTCAATGTATGCTGACTCTATAAAATTCATAGGGTTTTTTTTTAGGCAAGGAATAATTCAGACATAGTTTTGCCAGTTCCTTCCTCTGAAATATAGTCCTCAGCACCTGGTCTTCTTTGGTGGTCTCCCATCCAAATACTAACTAGGCTGATTCTGACTAGGCTGGCCCAAGATGAGACAAGATCCAGTGCCTTTAGAGTATTGAGGCCCATGGTGTGATAGATGACAACTCTGAGGTCGACCAGCAACTGATTATGCCAGGAACAGAGTCAGTGATTGACCAAACCAGCTTGCAAACATCCCCATCAGTTGAAGGATAGCCGGAGGCAGAGTTGCCCCAGCCAGCTCCAGAGGGCAAAGGAACCAGCAGTGATTTAGAGGAATTACATTCCCCTGTGCCCCCTAGCCTCCAATCACGGAGGACACTGAAACAAATAACTCAGAGGGAAGCCGCTTTGGCTAGATTAAGGAAACAGAACAATGATGAGTAACTACACAAGCTCTCACGACCCTTGTGTTCCAGCTCCCGCAACCCCTCTGGATGGACTTTTGGCTTTCTGGACCTTTTGGATTTGACCTCGACTTGGCTCAGCTCAGCATTTCTGCTTGTTGTTTGTATAGGACACTCCCCACTGCCTCCTTCTCCTCTTGGGCAAGTACCTTCACCTCCCCTCCTTTGCTGGCAGAGAAGCACAGGCAGGGGGTTGGACTCTGATACAAGTGGTCTTGTATCAAGTATTTATTCTGAACCAGACCTACCTCACAAGATTGTTATGAGGATAAAGTGGGTGGGTGGAAAGTCAAGTATGCCAGCTTAAACTTGTTGGAGGACATTATGAATATAGAAGGAGGGGAGGGGGCATACAGACAGTCAAAAGGAGGGGAGACCTATGATGGAGAGAGTAGAGCCTGCAGCTGAGGCTCTAATCTTAATGAAGCATAACTAAATTTATTTTTTTCCTTTTAACAAGGCAATCCTATCTAAGATTTCTCCTCCATTTTCTACTAAATGACAGTGGTTCTACTGCAATAAACGTCATTTCTTTTTACCACATACGCACACAGAGCACTTCCTTCACTCCTCTATGGAAACTGCCCTCAGCTCATCAGGTCGCACAGGCAACCATGAGTCACATAATTCTCGTACCCATGCCAACGGCTGCTGCAGCCAGACTTGAAATTATTACTGCACATGTCTTGCCTAATAGCAACTAAGCTGTGTCTGTGAGATCATAGTTTCCTATTAAAATGACATTTATTTAGCTGTCCGTTTTCCTTCTCTCAGACTTTCCCTCTCCATTCCCCATCTTGCTTATCCTGGACCTCAATTGTCCAAA
Source organism: Ctenosaura bakeri (assembly GCA_948474755.1). Classification (NCBI taxonomy): domain Eukaryota; kingdom Metazoa; phylum Chordata; class Lepidosauria; order Squamata; family Iguanidae; genus Ctenosaura; species Ctenosaura bakeri. Next base: position 174,585 of record CAOLHI010001220.1, on the reverse strand, counting down.
GAGGTCCACTTTTTCAGCTGCTTTTAAAATGTCCCAGTTTCTCTCTCGTACTCACATTCTCCCCCTTTGTCCTCAGCTGACTTTGGTGGTTGCAAATTGAGTTTCAAGTGCAAAAGTAGTGTACAGTCCATTAACTCAGGCCACTTTCGCAGAACGTTGTCATCCCGCCATACGGACAGGAAAAGGACAGGACTGCGAGAACTGTTACGCACGACATTGTCGCGGTCCCATCGTTCTCCCATTCCCAGGTGTCGCAATCACAGATTAAAATCATTTACGGGTTTTCCCTGTGAATAACTTGTGTGGAGGGTCTGGAAGCTCAACAGCTGCACTTCCTGCCCCAGTGCAGCCAGCGACAGTACTCAGCTGAACTGCGGCAGGAAGAGGAGAGACCATCGAGCTTCCTGGATCTGGGAGGCAGCCAGTGTGGAGGGGAGAGCTCTCAATGCATTCCTTTCCCAACAGAACTGCTGCCTGGATCCTCACAGGATGCCGCCAGGAACAGGTAAGATGTGAAAAGGGCATTGGTGTGAGTGGAAGGAGAAGAGAGCAAACATTGTCCTTCCCAGCATGTTCAGGCAAAAGCACACAGCTGTTCTTCATTAATAGCTGCTGCCATCTCGACCACACTGTGGTGTTGCTTGGCCAAGTGTCTTGGTTTTGCCTGCAAAACATCTAAAGATATGGCATAAGAGAGCAGAAACCATTGTGAACTGTGACAATGAATGACCCATTGGTTTGCCCAAGATTGGTTGATTTTTTTTCCCAGCTTTCATGTTTATGTTCAAATCTCGCATAAATACAGAGTATCGAAAATGCAGATGCATCCACTTTTTCTAGGCACACTAATTGTTTCCTCCTCCTCTTCATGGCCCAAGGTTTTGTATTTTTGTTCACCATTAGGTATAACATCTTTTTCCAGAACAGGCATATTTACAAGCCTTCTGCCCTTTTGTTCACTCTCAAGCTGACAAGCAAAGGCAGCCCTTTGTAAAAACAGTAGCAGAAAAGGGGGGGGGACTTTGAAGGCCAAATGCATGAAAAGCGTTGCCTTGTTTGCAAAAGAGGCTTGCTGTTGGCATTTTGTTCCAGCTGAAAAATCTGAACACATCTCAGAAATGATTTTTTTCATGACTTTTCCACTACGCCCTCCATGATTCTGGAGTCTCACTCACAAAGGGGATCTGTTTGATGCACTTATGTCAAACATTGACTGCATTTAGCAAAATCTGGCCAGGGATTGAGGTGACAGCAGTGGGCTGGCAGCTTAAAGTTCAGGACCAGTTCCTTCGACTTCAAATCCAAGACGCTGGAGACAAAAGATCGAGGACTAGAGAAAATGAAAGCAGTTTGCTCACTGGGGATGGAGAATATTAGACCCAAACCAACAGTCCTTTCCTGAATCAATAAAATGCTCCAAAACAGTGCAGAGAAAATTAGAGAGCATACTCTTCATTTTACAGATGAAAATTGGGATGTGTGTGGCCAAGCAACCTCAGAACGGTGCTTCAGATGTCAGAGATTATAAATGAGGAAGAACATACAAGCTGGGAGAGGCTGCAGAAGTTTGCTTTTGCCTAAGCCTACTGGAAAGTACAAGAATATGTCCCTTCTTCTCCCTATTCCCCTGCATTAATTGTTCTCTGAACTCAGTTTGCAGCCATTTGAGTAAAAAGGAGAAAAGTGGGAGGAGCAGAGAGAAACTGGGACATTTTGCAGCTGAAATGTGGGACAATTAAGGATTAGTCAGGGCATTCCCTGCAAAAGCTAGATAGTGGTAGTGTATGACTTACCAGTACACCTGCATAAATCTTTTTGTTACTGCTGTTTTTCCAAAGATCAAGATTATTTACAGACCTCATGCAGTGACTGAACTCCCCTCACCCACCCTCATCAAAATCTACCTTTTAGCAACTGCAACCTCCCATGCCAGGGCCAGTGGAAAGTGGGAGATTAGACCCCCTCAAAAGTGGAAAAATTGTAAATATCAAAATGTGTGTGTGCCTATCCATAGGAAGAAGCCTGAGGCTGGTGGGGAGAATGGGCACCCAGAGTCCAAACCAGGTCAGGGAAAGGTAAAAGGGCTGCATTGACATGGTAGTGCTATCTATACTTGCTCTCTCTCAACCATCTCCTTCCTGGGGGTGGGGGCAGGAAAAGGTTTGTGGCGCTGAGAAATCAGGTTATGAGCCATCCTTAGCTGGCTAGGCAGCAGCTGGTGGAGGAGGAGGACCAGAGGTGGGTTTTTAAAGGGCTGTGGAGCCTGACCAGAGCCTTTGAGAGGAATGGTACCCCTGGAAAAGAAGCATGGGGGGCAGGGGTTGGAGAAATTCACAAATAAATCCATGAAAGTGAAACCCACAAATGTGGAGGGCCAACTGTAGTGATGAATAATGGCAATGAGGTACTTTTTGTGCACTGTAGCAAACAGCAGCCCTGAATTTCTTTTTAAAACGTAGCTTTCTAAGTACTGAATATGAGATACCTCATCTTGGTGATCCTGACCTTGTTCAAGGTGGACTTTTCTCTCTGCAACCATATCAAATTATATGAAGAAGATTAAAGTTACCATGGAAATAAATATGTTAGCATAAAGAATATAATGGGTGGATGAGTTGTGTAAATAGCCAACTGCACATTAGGATTGCATGACATATTTTGACACACAGCAGTGCTATCTGAGACCACGTAGCAATCAGCAGGACTTGGGAAAGTTACTGTTTTGAAATACATTTCCCAGAATCCCCAACCAACATGCCCATGCTGGTTAGGAGATTCTAAGAATTATAGCTCTGTGAATCAGCAACTAAATACTGGGAAATATTGCCAACAGCGTTCACCACTAAGGCCATTTCCGCAGTAGACTGTTATAGCACTATTATTCCACTTGTCAACATCCTGTGGAATCCTGGGGGTTGCAGTTTCAGGAGGGGCTGGTCTACCCCTCATGAAACTGCAAACCCCAGGATTCCATAGGATGTTGAAAGTGGAATAATAGCACTATAAAAGTCTAGTGCGGAAATGGCTTAAGTTGTATGTCATGGGTCTTGCTATCAAGCATGGCGTTTTTTGAAAGATTTACCAGAATTAGACATTTTTAAGAAATCCACTACTCTGTATATCAGGAGTTTAAGCTCTTCACGTGTGCTTGCTCTTCTCCTCATCTATTTATAACAGAACAAAATGAACTATGGCCTAGCTCTCACAAACAGAAGAGCCCTGCTACCCACAATGACTGTATCTGCACTATCTAGTTATAGCAGTTATATCAGTTTGATATGTCTTTAACTGTCCAACAGAATCCTAGGATTTGTAGTTTGGTGAGCCACTAAAAGTTCTCAGAACTGTAGTTCATATTGTGAGATATAGCTGTTAAAACTGATAAAACAATTTAACACATGATCGGCTGAAGCATCAAATGTTTATTTTTACGTTTCTGCAGACACGGGTGCTCTCCAGAGAGAAGGACACCCTCCTACAAAACAACACACATTTTATCCCCTACGCCAGCTTCCCTCCCCTTGGACAGGACCCAAAAGTTACAACCCTATCAGAATCGCCTAAGAAGTTACATGCCCCCTTCACCATATTTACAGTATATATGATCACGCAAATAATCATGCTTTTCCCTCGTGGTGCCTTAATTCTCATTTGTAAGTTCAAAATGCCCATCAAACAGATTCTAACCTCCCATTTTACTAAAGAGTGTCAAATTCCTGTCTTGTCTTTTTTTTTTATCAGCTTAGTTGCCCCTTTCAGCTTTTGCTGACCTTCAGTCTGCATAAGCAGGTGCCTCCAAAAAAAAAGAGTACATACATTCCACTGTTGAATCCCTATCTATCTGTCTGGTTCTCTTTTTGCTCCAAGGTCTTCTTGCTCCAAGCTGCCAGTTCTAAAAATACGCTTCTTAGACTTCATTGTTTTGCAACAATACTATTCCAAAGAATATGTGTGTATAAATATATTTAAAAATCTGTTATAAGCTATAAGCTAATAATATGTTAGTAATACTATTAATAATATTGCAGAAACTAAAATATATTTTACTTCTCACAATATCTATCATTCTCCATCAGAGAATTCTGAGTTCCTTACAAACTATAAATCCCAAGATCCCATAGGACAGTTAAAGTAGTATGAAACTGCTTTCTGGTCAAAGCCAAGGGGCTGGTTTTGCCTCACAAAGCCCTAAACAGCTTGAAGAGGCCCTGTTGTGTGTTCCAACATCTTGCAAGGTTAGACTGGTACGCATAACAGGACTTTCTCTGTAGCAGCAACTCCATAACAAAACTCCTTGCCAAAGGAAGTTAAGTTTGCTCCATCTCTTTTGAGCTTCCAACTGGCAGCTAAAACATTTATTTATTTTATTTATCTTTATTTTATTTTTTTTCCTTGTGGTCTTTAATGTTTGAAATTGCTCTTCTTTCATTGTTTTAAAACTGTATTCAAGGATTCTGTTTATACTGGTTTTCAAACATTTTATATTTTTATTGTTTTAATTGCTTTTATTTTGTGCATCAGCTCAAGAGCTCTTGTGGGCTGGGAGGCAATATAGAAATATTTTAAATAAATAGTTAGCATCCATACACTTTCCATGGGTGGTGGGACTTGTGGCCCTTCACATGCTGCTGGACTACAGCTCCCATTATCTCTGACCCTTGGTCATAGATGCTAAGTTTTATGTAAGCCCCACAGGTTCCTCGTCCCTGATTTATATCTATAACCCATTGTTGCAAAATATAATTTGTACAACACATTAAAAAAAAAGCCTTAGTGCCATCATCTCCATCACAGAATGATTGTTGAAAGGTTTAGATATTACTGAGATGGATAACTTACTGAGGAAATCTATCAGAGGGATGGAAATTTTCATGTAGTTTCAGCAGCTCACAAGTGGGATCCCTTGACTAGATGTTCAGATTAATGGATCTACTGGAGTATACAGAAGCTTCTTATGAATTCTTGTAACTTTATTCAAATGTGTTAAATAGACATGCATTAGTTGGTTATCAGTTAGAGCAGTAGTTCTTAATCTGGGGTCTGCGGACCCCTAGGGTCCATGATGCTCTTACAGGGGGTCCATGAAAGGTTTGAATGCTACTCAGCCTGTCACCTTCCTATGACAGAATGATGACATGACAGGAATCAAGGGAAATGGAAGCAGGCAGGCTGGCTTGCTGTTCCTGCACTTTGTCTCTCATGTGGCTGCTCTGCTATGGGGAGGAGGCAGGCTCAGCGGCTAAGTGACAGCCGAGCAAACAACCAGCCAGCCAGCATTTGCCCTTCTTCTCTCTCTCACTCCCTCCCCTCCTTTCCAGCAGAGAGCAGTCCAGAAATGATCAAAGAACCCCCTCCCTCTTTTTTTTTTTTTTGCCTTCTTCACCAGGAGGACAGGAGACTGAGATGGGCAAAGGAGGGAAGGAGGGAGGGAGAAAAGGGAAAAAAAGAAGGAGAGGCTTAAGTCAAAAAAGGAGGGTTGAAGCAACCCCTCTATGAAAGATTCCAAGCACATCTCCTCACTTCCATTCCTAAGAACATGAATCAAGTGGCAGCTTATTTTGCCAACAGTGATCCCTCACTCAAATTTCCAATGTCTTGCCAGAGGTAGTACTTGCTGCAGCGTTGCCCCTCTTCTCATTTGGCCTCACCCCTCTTGTTTCAGAGTTGGCTGCCATGCTATAGTGAGCAATCCCACTCTCAGTGAAGTGTGCATTTACTTATTTCTCCCTTCTCTTCCCAATTTGAAGACTCTCGATGAGCAATTTTAAATAACTATTTGGTGCACTTTAGGTTTTTAAATCTTGAGTTAAGTATTAGGGGGTCCATGACAACAAAATATATTTAAAGTAGGTCCCTGGTATAGAAAAGGTTAAGAACCACTGAGTTAGAGTATATTCTAATGATAGTGCACTGCATGCATTCGGTACTTGGAGGTTTTGGTTAAGGAAATCAAGAAGAAGATGTATATCCATGTAAAAGACACTCCCATTCTCAATCTATCCGTCTTCTGTCTCTCTCATATCTATGTTTTGTACATTTGTGTGTGTGTATCTTTTCAAATTATATTGACATGACTGGATATTGAAATACCAACTTTGTCTTAGCATATTGATCAGTTGTAATACGTTTGTCGTGTCTTTCAGTCGCAGCAATACAGTTTTTAAAAAAACGAAGAAAGAACCCACGTCTGTCATCATTCTGTAAAATTTAGAACTCCAGGATTGACCCTCAATGTGATTACTCCACAGAAAGCCCCAGGGAATTCAGTGGGAGGCTTTCAACCATCCGAACTAGGATCGCAGCCAAAATCGAATGTATGTTCACACTTCTCTCAGAAGGAGTGGGCAGAATGTAGATCAGACTCTCCTGGTGGATATGTAGGTGATTTCAGCCCATTTCTGTCTCCTGATCATTTAATAATAGCAAACAAATAGAAATGCATTTTTTAAAAAGATCAATGTTCTCTGTCACAGTATGTCTGTGCTGATTTTTTATCATTCAGTCTCACTGTACATCCTCTGCAAAATATTATCATTACTTGGTTTGTCAGTTCTTTATTTAATGGTAGAGATAATAAAGATTAGGTCCATTAATGGCAATGGCTATATATTACCTGTAGTATCAAAAGAAGTATACCTCTGTACGTCAGTTGCTGGGGAAAGCAAGATGGAAGATGCAGTTATGTTTAGGTGCTGCTAGTGGGCTTCCCACAGGCAAATCATTTGCCCCACAGGAACAGAATGTTGGACTAGGTGCACCTTTGGTCTTAACCAACAGGATTCTTCTAAAGCCCTTCAGTTCTTCATTTACACCCCGCGTTCCCTCCAGTGACCTCAGGTTGATAGGTGTGCCTCTCCAGGTTAAGTGGGGAAAGGGAAAGTTTGCCCTTCCACTGGTCCTTTTTTTAAAATTAGACTTGAATTGGACAAGCCTCCAAACTAACCTTGGACAAGCCTTCAAACAAAAGAGTGCTTGATGACAGTCCTTCAAATAGAGGAGCGTCCTCTCTACAGTTCTTAGAAAAACTACACAGTTGGCCTCCACTTTCACGGGTTCAACATTTGCAGATTTGATTATTCACAGACTATTTTATTTTAGTTATTTAATGTACTTATTTTAAGAATTCTTATTGTATTTACCTCTGCCACAGAAAAAAATATGTTCTCTCTAGGAACCTCTAGGTCCTCTGGTGTGATTCTATGGTCCACTTCTGTTCAAAGTTATAGAATTGCCCTGGAGGGCCTAGCCATTCCTAGAGAGAACACTTCTCTAGGCATTGCTAGACCTCCAGCTTAACTGGGCCCACTTCTGCTGAAGTTGACCCTAGAATCACACTGGAAGACCTAGAGATTCTTAGAGAAGTGTTCTCAGGTTAAAAAAAAAATAGAGTCCACCATTTTTTTTATTTGAGGTTTTTCCAATTTTTTAGGGGTCTTGTGTCCTTAACCCCTGCAAAAGTGGAAGGCTGTGGACTGCAGTTCCAAGAGTCTTCCAGGTAGCAAGGCCAGTGGCCAAACAGGTTGGAAGATTCTGGGAGTCCTGGTCCAACAAAAATATCTTTTGTAAGCTCAGCCTCTGTGAAATAGGACATACAGACACAGTGCTAAAGAAGGAAGAAGCTGTTCTTCTGAAAAGAAATCTCCACAAATGATATCTGGATCTCTGTTGCCTTTAGATTCTTTTTCCAGAAAATGAAATATTGGCAAGGGCTTCTCATTTCCAAGGAAGGAAGCATTTGCTCTGAACTTTCCAAACTTCCTTCCAATGAACATTTACAAGTGGATTATGCTCAAAATGAGCATTTTTGAAATATTACTGTGAAATTATTCACCTGTTCAGTTCAAAGGAGTCCGGGGGCTTGACAAACACTCCATAAGAAAGAACATGAAACATGAGTCATGGATAAGACCTGAAGAGCACAATTCCCAGTGCCAGGTGCTAAGTGGAGTGTCAGATCTTTGTCCAAACAGAAACTCATTAAGGAAGTCTTAAGTGTTCTGAGTCAAAGCCTCTCCAAGATTGTGCTTCTGCTCTGATCCACGTTCAGGCCTGAGGTGCACAGCTGCATTCTTTGTTGCAGTTGTTGTTGTACATCAATGCATTTCCAGCTTAGGAAGACCATAAGGTGAACCTATCACAGGGGTTTTCTTGGTGATATATGTTCATGGAGGTTTGTCATTGCTTTCCCCTGAGGCTGAGAGAACATTACTTGCTCAAAATCACACCACGGATTTCCATGGTTGAGTGATGATTTGAACCCTAGATTCCTCTAATTCAAAACTCAAACCACTACACCATACTGGCTCTAATCACATTCCACAGAGGGTATTGAGATAACTCAATCTATGATTATTTGTGTAAGAACCCACCAAACCACTCACCCCATAGTTTCTTATCTTCAAGGCTTATTCAGAAATTTCTTTGAACATGAGGGCAAATAGCATGGAGAAGGATGAAGTCAGTGATGGCTTGTGACTCCCATACCAATTGGGTGATGAATCTGCTCTGAAGCTTAGGCCATTTCCTCACTACACTGTTATAGTGCTATTATTGCACTTTCAACATCCTGTGGAATTCTGGGGTTTGTAGTTTACTGAGGCCAAAGAGCTCTCCAGCTGAGAATTCTAACTGCCTCTCCCTAAACTGGAAACCTCAGGATTCCATAGGATGTTGAAAGTGGAATAATAGCACTATGACAATGTAGTGCGGAAAGGCCCTTAGTCTTGTATTTTAAAGAGCTCTCCAAGGTGCTGCACCTATTGAGGGCATTGGATTTAGCACTTTGGATAGTTCCTTTAAAGTTCAGAAATGACCGGGAGTGGATTCATTACCCCCACTGACAATCAGCTGCCACTGGATTGAGCCATACACTCTTACCTTGCCGTTATGGGGTATAATAAACTGTTCTTTCTTACTCTGTATTAAAAGTGTTAGGAAAGTAACTATTTCTTGCATCATGACTTGCTTGCTACTTGTTGCTGCCTTCCACTAAAAAGTTACTCTTTCTCTCCCATTTAAAATGTCAGAAAAGGAACTTGTTCTATTACTCGTCCCTTGGTTGCTTGCTACTTCTTTGTGATCTCCCCTTACTTATTTTGGTGATAGAGAGAAATCTTACAACTGATGAGCAAAAATGGCATAAAGCTGCCATCAACAGGATGCCAGCCTTGGATGTCTTGAACCAATTTTTAGTTCTGAATTAAATGTACTAAGAGTTTTCAGCCATTGTGTATCATCTCAGGGGCCCTTGTGGGTTGAGAGGTGAAAAACCAATGCCTTAAATACATTTTAAAAAAATCGTGGCCAAAATCCTGCATCAGAGGCTATGCTGTGTAACTTTAACAATGACACAGCTATGTTGCTGACATGATATACAGCCACACTAGAGAACTGTGACAATGCACAATGAAGTTTTATGCAAGATGTTGCTCTGTGCTATGGAGCCCCCACATGTAATGTATTCTAATGCACAATGTGTCTCATTGTATGTGTTTTGATGGAAGCAATGTGTCCCCATTGTGCATTGGGAGATGTTGAGCATTGGGACCTTTTCACAACATTGGGATCATTTCAGTGCCAAGTCAAAACTTGGCCTCACTGATTTTACCCATGATGCATAGGTCTTATGGTCATTTTATTTAAAACTGTTTTAAGCAATTTTGAATCAGCAGGTTTTAACTGATAAATTATTTGATATATTTTTAATTTTTTTAAACTACAGTTGGCCCTCCACATTTGCTAGGGTTAGGGGCACAAGATCCCTGCAAAGGTGAAAAAATTGTGCAAAAATTTTTTGGAAGGGGGTACATGACTAAATCCAAAGAATTTGTAAGCTGAATTTTGAAATGAAACCGGAGTTTTATTTGTTAAATATGCTAGGGCAACAAAGGGAAATAAGAAGTCGTTAGAAGATGCTATATTTAATAACTACGGTAAGGTTGACATATGCACAGCACTGGAAAGAAAGGAAATATATTGATACAGAAGAATGGAAGTTAAAAGTCCTGGATATGATAGAGATGGAGAAATTAGCATTTTCCTTGAAGAATAAATCTATCCAGAACTTTGAGAAAAAATGGAAAAAAGTATTGGATTAAGCAAGGATATAAATGTATAAGAAAACGAAGAAGAAATAATGTAACTGTTCTTCTAACTGTAAGATGGAAATTATGTTTGTAAGGGAATGGAAATAAACAATTTCAACTGGAAGGTTTAAGCATGGAAGTGTGTGTGGGGGGTTATTTTCAAGACAAACTTTTAATAAAAAAAATATTTAAAAAAGGTGGAAAATTGCAAATATCAAAATGTGTGTATGTGTATCTATGGAAAGGGAGCTAAGGCATGGTGCGGAGAGGGGGCACCCAGGGTCCAAACCAGGTCAGGGAAAGGGGGTGGGTCAGCACAGTGGCCCTATACTTCCTCCCCCTCTCTCTCACCCATCTCCTTCCTTGGTGGTGGGGGGCATCAGGAAAGGGTTTGTGGTGCTGAGAAATTGGGCTGCGAGCCATCCTTAACTGGCCAGGGAGTGGATAATGGAGGAGAGCCAGAAGCAGGTCTTTAAAAGGTTGCTTGGCCTGATCAGAGTTGCCAAGAGGAAACATTCCCCTGGAAGAGAAACAACGAGGTGGGGGAAGCAGGAGTTGGTGAACCTTGCAAATAATCCAATTGGTGGAAGTTAAACCTGTAAATGGGAAGGGCTGACTATACTGTTAACTATTGTTATGATTTTAAATTTATTGTAAGATCTTCAGATACAGGGAAGGATACACATAATTTAATAATAGCAGCAACAATGAGAACAAGAGCCATGCTGCTGACTCTGTTTGAGCAGTAGGCTCAGAGATGGAGCTTTGGCTCTGCTCCTCCTCTGAGAATATGAGCATTATGCAATAGCACAATTCATCTTCACATGGTCATAAGTCAATTTATGATGCTGTAAATATCTAAGAAGATGCCAGTCCATATTTTCTATATGGCAGGATTTAGTTTTAATTTTTGGTATGAATGCAGCCCTGTGGGGGTATGTAAATTTCATACAGTTTTCCTAGGCAAAGAATACTTAGGGGTGGTTTTGCCAGTTCTTTCCTCCAGACCTACCACTTGTAAAATAAGCTCTGGACCATTCTGCTTAATGCTAGTTGTGCCAAAAGCACATAATCAGCTACTGGGCACTTTGCAATCTTATTATGAACTGTACTGAATAGGGTACAACTTGTATTTGATATCATTCATAAAGAGAATGGCATAAGACTGATATGAGGCAACCACACCATGTTATTCAGGTGGCTCAACCAGTCTGAGAACCTCATTAAGAAGGAGGCAAAATCTAATGGAGAGGCCACCACACCCTCAGTAACCAGAGGTGTGGAAGGAGATTTAAATTAAAATACAAGCCCTGCATGTTTTCTGGAAATACAGTAAATGCAATGCCAAGACAAATGGGAAAAAGTGAAATCGAGAGGCTCAGACATAGAACTCATTGTTCCAGTCCTATTGGTATATTTCAAAGTTCACATGAGTATCTTTCTTTTTTAATCCCATAATATCCAGAATCATCCAGCTAGCATGGTGACTGATCAGGTTGGCTGAGGTATTCTGGGAGTTGTAAGGTAAAAAAAATTCCCCAAGTTGGAATATAAAAAATTAGACAAAGTAATAATGCTCAAAATTTGTAGAGCACTTTTGAGTATCCAAAGCACATTTACTTATTGCAAACTAAAATGTGGCTTTTTATTAAAACTTTGGAGACCTAATGTATATACGCATGCTTTTAATCTGCTTCAACCAGCTAAACAGTTTAGTTGTTTTTAATTTGTTGGAAATATTTTTATTATTTCATAGAATCACAGAGCTGGGAGACACTGCATGGGCCATCGAGCCCAACCCCCTACCATGCAGGAAAATACTATCAAAGCATTCCCAATAGATGGCCATCCAACCTCTGTCTAAAAACCTCTAAAGAAGGAGACTCCATCACACTCCCAGGCAGCATATTCCACTGTCAAAGTACTAATGTTTAGATGGAATCACTATTCCTGAAGTTTGAAGCCATTGCTCCATGGCATAGTCTCTGGAGCAGTTAAAAACAGGCTTGCTTCATCCTCCATGTGACATCCCTTCAAATATTTAAATGTAGCCATCATGTCACTCCTTAAACTTTTCTTCTCCAGGCTAAACATAGCTCCCTAAGCCACTTCTCATCAGGCATGGTTTCCGGGACTCTTATTTTTGGTCACCCTCCTCTGGACATTCTCCAGCTCATCAATATCCTTCCTGAACTTGGTGTCCAGAACTGGGCACAGTATTCCAGGTAGGGTCTGACCAAAGCAGAATAGATCGGTACTATCACTTCCCTTCACCTAGGCATTATACTCCTGTTGATGCAGCCCTGAATCTGTCAAGATATGTAATTGGTTAGTGTTACTTGATGCTGCGCTGCTTCTTCTGATCTTGCCCTTTAAGATTAAGGTGTAGAGTGAGATGAGGCTACGCAGCTGTATGTTAATTTTATGTGTTTGACTCAGGCACTTGTAGAGTAATAATGTACAGCTGCGTAGAGTGTATATAAGCAGTTTGGAGAAACTGCTCTTTCTCTCTCTTTCCTTTTGTCTCCTTGCTGTGTTGGTTTGTATATTGCTCTGCTATTTTACTGTTTGACTTTATCATGTTTTGCTAAATGCCTTAACTTGTTATCTGCAATAAACTTTTTGTACCTTTTCTTTATTGCAGTTTGAAGTGGCTGTTTTTCCTCTAGGCTGTAGTTTTATTGCCAGAGGTTTTTTGGAGGTCCTTGTTTGTTTAAACAAGTACCCCAGATATAAGGCTCGCTATAGGCATGCAGCTGACAGAATCGCATTGGCTTTTTTAGCTGCTGCATCACACCGTGTACTCATGTTCAATTTGTGGTCTACTGAGATTCCTAAATCCTGTTCACATGTACTGTGGCCAAACCAGATGTCACTCATCTCATATCCATGCTTTCCACTTTTTTCTGTCCAGGCATAGTACCTTATACTTCTCTGTGTTGAAATTCATTTTGTCTGTTTTGACCCAGCTCTCTAATCTGTTACAGTAATTTTGAATTCTGATCCTGTTCTCTGGGGTGTTAGCTACCCTTCCTAATTTGGTGTCATCTGCAAATTTAGTAAGAATGCCTTCTATTCTCTCATCTGAATCATTGCTAAAGATGTTGAATAGCACTTGGCCCAAAACAGAACCCTGTGGCGCCCCACTAGTCACTTCTCTCCAGAATGAAGAAAAGCATTGGTGAGCACTCTTTGGGCTCAACCAGTTACAAATTCACCTAACAATAGCATTGTCTAGCCCACATTTTACTAGCTTGGATGCGAGAATATCATAGGTTACCTGTCAGAGGCCTTACTAAAATCAAGATACACTACATCCACAGTGCTAAACTGTTAAAATTGATTTTATCTGTATGTCACCCTGAGTTTCATGATGAAAGAAGGAATATAAGCATTTTGAGATGTAAAGAAAGAAAGAAATTGCCACCGTTCTAGGTCAGCTACATTCTAGATCTTGCCCTGACTACCCCCACATCTGGAGTTACTGGGCAGCAGCTACTGAGAGAAACAAGGATCTCTTCTCCTATTGATTGGAATACAGCACATTGACATTTCCAACGACCTCCCATGAGTGATTTCTGGTGCAAGAGTCAGAAGTAGGATCCCTACTGTAATTCCTCCTTGCACCAGAGATCATTGATGTGAGATGATTTAAATGGCTGCATCCTGATCAGGAGGAGAGCAGACCACCGTCACTCACAGCAGCTGATGGCTGGTAAGTCCAGACTGGGGACTTGATGATCCCTATGTATTCCCTACCCTACTGAATATGTAGGGATCTTGAATACAAATCAGTCACAAATGCATAATTCTAGGTCACACATTTGAAACTGGATTGTGAATTCCAGCCAATATTTCCTACATTTGTATCCCAACTCCTGTGCAAAGAATTCAAGGTGTTCTCCCTCTCATTTTAGTCTCTTAGCAACTACAATGCAATATCTATTTGTAACTCTTAGAACAACCGCATAAGATATGACTTATTATCTCCCATAGTCCCATACTCCAGACGCAGAGAGACAGATAAGCTAAGAGGGAATTGCTTGCCGAAAGCCACACAGGGAGAAGTGAGGCTTGAACTTTCAGTTCAGTTGTTTCACTATAATACTAATCTGCCTTCAAGGAAGATGGGATAATTAATGGTTATTAGCCATGATAGCTAGCAGAGGGCCAAGTCCAGCTCTCATTCTCCACTTACTGGCTTCCACAGAAGCATCCTCCAGGTGGAGCCTCATGGCTCTGATGTCAGTAGGTCAATGAATCTGCTCTGGGTATTAGTCCGAATATTAAAGGAGTATTCCAAGGTGCTGAAACTTATGTTGGGGGGAGGGTTCAGCATCTTGCATACCACTTTAAAGCTTCAGTGAAAACCTGGAATAGCCTCCTTGCTTCGCTGACATTGTAGCCACTAGCTTCCACCGCTGGCCACCTTATACTGGTCCAAGAAGATGCTAGATCTTTAATCTAATCCATCAGTGGTGAACTGAGCTTCCCTGCTACTATTGTGCTAGTGCACCCACAATCTGCTCCCCATCAGTCCTGTTCCTCATCATCTTTTCTCTCTCTGTGAGGGTGATACTGCATGAACAGGCTTAGGGAAGAAAAGTGTCAGCCGCATTGATTTTTTTGGTGCTGTTCTCTACACAGCTGTCCAGGCCTGAAACACTTGGCTTCCTCAGAGCCAGGCATTGTGTGGGATGTGTCTTCCTGGATGATGCCAGCATTGTTTTCTGGAGTCTGCTTGCCTTGGGCATGCCTGCTCACTCAGGATATGTGTGTGTATATATACATTCACGCATGTATTTGGGAAGTTCCTGTCTCCCATGGGAGGGGATGTGAAAGTCTATAGACAAGCCAGAGGTTTATTGTTTTTAAACTGTTCAATTTGTTATTTTAATGTTATTGGTCAGCCACTCTGAGATCTTTTTATATATATATACATACATACATACATACATACATACATATATAGGGAAAGACAGAAATATTTAAATCAATAAATAAATGCATGGCAGGGGGTTGGACTGGATGACCCCTGTGGTCTCTTTCAACTCTATGATTCTATGAAATAGGACAATTCCTTCAGTGCCATCCAACCATGTTGCTGAATACTCCAGAAATGGCTGGCAGTGAGAGCTGGAGATGAGGACCCTTTCTCTCACTCAAGGGTGAGAGCCAAGGAGGAAAACCATAATATGTAGAAGCCAAACTGCTTCTGTTTGATGGCCTGAGCTCTCACTCAGCTTGTGGCCATGGAGGGGAAGATCACTTCTTGTCTACACTCAGACTTTCTGTAACCCTTAAAGCAGTATGCAGATGCTGCCTGGACCAGAACATGGTCACTTTACTTCCCCTGAGTCACCAGATCCCATCTGACCTTGGAAGCTAAGCAGGGCCAACCCTGGTTAGTACTTGGATGGAAAATCATCTATATTTCACAGGAAGGAATTGGCAAAACCTCCTCTGAGTATTCCTCACCTAAGGAAATGCTATGAAATTCACACACTCAACAGGTGACTTGAAGGCATGTGCACACATGCTATTTTACCATATCTGCTTTGAAAGCTACTGTGATGTATTTTACACCTTTTGGTTGACCCAATTATGGTATGGATTTTGAATTTTTTCCCCCCAACAGTCAACATGGCCACCCTTTCCACGATTGCTTTCTGTCTCAGAGCAAGCAGCAATGGGGGGACATGATGGGCCAAAGCAAATAGTGATGTAGTGGCAGGAGGCAAGATTTTTCATACCATCTTAGCAGCAGTTGAAAGTGAAAGAGAGTGTGCCCGTGAATATAGCAATAGTGGAAGGCAGTAGCTGTTTCTGAAGTGACTGTAGAAACCCTCCTGGTGGAAGCACGGCACAGGTGTAACTCACCACCTCTTGTACTGTGCCACTAGAGTCACTTCGTCCAGGGCCTTTTCACACTACGCAATTAATGTGAGTCAACAGTGTGATACATCAGTTTAAAAAGCCAATGTGATTCTAGGCTGCATCAATAATATAATGTCTAGGTTGAGAGAAGTAATAGTACCACTCTATTCTGCTTTGGGCAGACTTCCCTTATCCAGTTCTGGACACCATAATTCAAGAGGGATATTGAAAACCTGGAACGTGTCTAGAGGAAGGTGACCAAAATGGTAAAAGGCCTAGAAACCACGCTCGATGAGGAGCGGCTTAGGAAGCTGGGCATGTGTTACCATGGTTCTGACATACCCGGTGATAGCACTAGATATCTCTTGATATCAAACTTATTTGGCCTTCACTTGACCTTTCTCTGCCACCCAGCTCCACGCGTTTGCAAGGGCCACTGGACAAGCATGTAAACAGGTGCGGCCGGTAATGGTTGGACATTCCAATCCCCACTTAGGCAGGCAGATTAATGCCACTCCGTTGCTTCAGGGACCATTTCTTGCAGACACACCTTGCTTAAGCGCAACTTTACACAAAGACGCACGGCCCTGAGCCAGCACCTTCTTTATGCTGAGCCATTTGCATACTGGCTACACTATTGTTATCCAGCGCTAAGCTCATCATGTAAAACTTGATCTTTTCCAACGCTTTTGTCCTGCTCCAAATTTCCTTTGTTCTCACCGAGCATGGCATGGCCTGTAGGCACAATCCACCCTATAAAAAGTCCCCGATTCCGAGTCCTCCTTGAATTGCTCTTGAGTTTCATCCAGCCTTTCTGTCAGTTTGTCCAGTGAGTCGCCCCCTCAGCGAACCGCGCTGAGCTTTCTTCCCTGCAATCCTCCGCTTTTCTCCAGGATTACGAGATAAGGTGTCGTATCACCCATTTCCCCCAAAACCTCTTATTTCTAATTTCTTAGCTGTGTGCTTGTGGTGTCTTTTCTGTTGTTTGTCCTTTAATAAAGCTATTATTTTTACTATTTTAAAACTGTCTGACTGCTCCTCTAACCTGACGCTGTATACATAGGGTTAAAAGATCCCTGCTAAGTTACCCTGCCTCTTGTTAGCTTAAGAAAGTGCTTGAATTAATTTCCCCATCTTGTGTTTTTGTTTGGTTATTTGGGCGCCCCTCCCAGGACCCCCAGAATACAGGGTAACACATGTTTAGCCTAGAGAAGTGAAGGTTAAGAGGTGACACAATAGCCATGTTTAAGTATTTGAATGGATGTCATATGGAGGATGAAGTTTGTTTTCCGCAGCTTCAAGATTTGAACATGGAGCAATGGCTTCAAATTGCAGGAAAAGAAATTCCATCTAAACATTAAGGAGAACTTCCTGGTGGTAAAAGCAGTTGAAATATGCTACCTGAGAATATGATGGAGTTTCATTCTTTGGAGGTCTTTAAGTAGAGGGTGGATGGCCATCTGTCAAGAATGATTTGATGGTGTATACCTGCATGGCAGGGGGTTAGGCTTGATGACCTTGTGGTCTCTTCCAACTCTATGACTCTATAATTCTAACAGAATAGCACTATGATTCCACCTTAACTGCCATGGTTCCACCCTCTGGAATTCTAGGGCTTGCAATTTAGTGAGAAGTATTCAGAATTCCCAGTCAGAGTGTTCTAGTGCCTCCCCAAACTACAAATCCCACAGGATACAGCCATGGCAGTTAAAGCAGAATCATAATATTGTGTGGCATGAAAGGGCATCCAGTCTCATTTATCCACTCATTTCTACACTCAGAAGATTCAGAGTCAGAGAGACAGCAGGATTTTTCATCATCACAGAAGATGAGATCTTGACATACAGATAGTTTGACCCACATCTCCTCTCCAAGGGCTTGGCTAACCACAGAGGACAGAAGTTGCCTTATGTTAGAAATGTTGCAATAGCACCTTTTCAGATTTTTCACTTCAGCTTTTCTCCCTGCTCCCTGACTCTTACTCATTTGAGGTTGCCAAAATAGATTTGCATACATGGAGGAAATGTGATGATGGTTTGTCAACTGCAGAAACTTGATGATTCAGGAGCAGACTTTGGGCAGTCATCCAGATTTCCATTTCTCTTGTCAGAACTATAAGGCCAGCTTGGGGGAACCCCATACCGGGGGGGGGACATGAAATCTTAGGGGAGATCTAAAGAGCAAGGAAACCCCAGAATGACAAAGTGAAGATTATGTGTGTTTTATGGTCACAGTAGGCAGTTTGGATTAATGTTGTGGAGGGCAGAAAACCAGGTGGGAAGGGAGTGGAATGGATTGGTCTGAACATGAAGATTCAACACTGCAACATTTTGTTGCAGGTCGCAGTTGAAATTCTAATTTGCAAAGTTGCAGCTGTTACTGGTGCTGCAAACTGATTGCTTGCCTGACATTTCTGTACGCCATCAGCAAAATGAACTAGGCCATAACGAGAACTAGACTGTAGAAAGAAAGCCAAATGAATGAGACACTGCCAAGGAACCTGGAGAGCTGCCAGTTCAGAGGGTTTTGCCAATATTAAGTCTAAAACCCACATTCTGCTAAAACCTAGGAAATGTATATTCACATTTGTACATTAATCTTCACATGACACTTTTCCATCACAGTATTTTCAGAGTTTTCAGTCTAAGTAGACAACAACAACAACAGCGTATCTGTAGCACTGGGCAGCTTCATCCATTCATGTGTATGTTCTTATGATGAAACTAGATGCTATGTTTAGAATGTGTTGAAAAGCAGCCCTTCCTTTGTGGTGAATGGTATCTGTCATATCATGTGATTTTCCTCACCTATATATATCCTGCATGTAGCACGCTTTGTTATGTGATCTGTTACTGTAAGGTAAATGGAAGCTGAGGGACAAATCTCTGAAGAAACCCAGATGGGAGAAGGAAAATGTGTTAATCACAGGAAATTTGGTCCTCAGAAATATAAATCAGAATGATGCATAAGTGTTGATTTACCAAGTTCTCATTGATTCAATGCACGTACCATAACTTGGACTAAGAAAAGGATTTAGACTCAATTTCCAAGTACAGTCCTACTGTGTTTAACCACTGTGCAGCAAAATAGGTGCATGATGAGGAACAGCTTAGGGAGCTGGGTATGTTTAGTCTGCAGAAGAGAAGGTAAGAGGGGACACGATAGCCATGTTTAAATATTTGAAGGGATGTCATGTTGAGAAGGGAGCGGGTTTGTTCTCTGCCACTCCAGAGACTAGGACAAGGAGCAATAAATTCAAACTACAAGAAAAGATTCCACCTGAACCTCAGGAAGAACTTCCTGATGGTCAGAGCTGTCCAGCAGTGAAATAAGCAGCCTTGGAGTGTGGTGGAGTCTCCTTCTTTGGAGGTTTTTAAGCAGAGACTGGATAGCCATCTGTTAGGAATGTTTTAATGTGTGTTCCTGCATAGCAGGGGGTTGGACTGGATGGCCCCTGGAGTCTCTTCCACCTCTAGGATTCTAGGATTCTATGAGAACCCAACTAGACAAGATGCCAGTCAATACAAGTAGTTGTTGTATGCATGGTTTTTTAAAGTAAACACATCCTAAATTACACATATGAAACTCTGATCCAGACTTGACATGGGGTAAGGGGAGATTAACCCTTTGTCTCTTATTGTCATCTTGGTCAGAGTGCTCAGTCACTCCAGTGCCTCTAAACTTAAGTCTGAAGGCTAGAGTGACTAAGAGTCTTACCTTATGGAGGCAGTCCTCCACTTGACTTGTCACTCAATTGAAGGGTTGTCTGGCCAGATGTTCCCACCACCACCAAGAAATGAGCAGGGCCTTGAAGCTGAGCATCAGTCATGGCACAGGCAATTGTCCAGGTTAGCCTTCCCAAGCACCTTGTCTCTAAGCCCGCCACCCCCAGAAACCATACCGTGAAGAAACAGGCTGCTCAAAGCTAGCTGACAATCACAAGCACAATGTCTTTTTCCTAGCTTCTGTCATTGCTGCTGTTACACTCAGCTAAAAGTGCAGGCATTTACACTTGCATAGCACATGTGTAGAGATTCCAGCTGAGGTCTGCGTCCACACATGTCACTTGCCACATACTAATGTTGTGCCAATTTGTGTCCTCATTTGTCTTCCATTTTGATTGATGTATTCTCTCCTCCTTGGCAATGTGAGTGTGGTCACCCTGCTAAATGGGAAGTGGCATACGTCCCAGCCTCAGAGAAAAGCAAGATATAAATAAAGGGATGGATGGGTGGTTGGCATGACCTATTGCATCTTCTTCATATTCCAGCAGCTCACCCTCCAGCATAGGTCAAAACAGACTTGAAAATTTATACCGCATGAACGGTGATGGTGCTAAAGAGCGTTGCTGGAGGTGAAACATATGGGTTCCTCCCCCCAGTGTCCAAGCAGAAACTTCTGAGAAACTCCCCACAGATGGCAACTCCCACTCCAAACTTTAAATGAACTATCCTAATTTGGTACAGTTATATTTTGAATTACCATTTATGGGGGTAGAGTTCAGAGCTTTGGATAGCTCCTTTAAAGTCCAACGTAAAACCTGAAGCAGATTCACAGTCTCACTGTGACATGGATGCTACCACCTGCCACTGTCATAAGTATGTAAAAGGATCAGCCCTAGCAAACTGAGCATGCAATGACATGCTGTCTTTAAATCTGCAAGTTTGGAATGTTTGTTTATTTATTAGTCTGTTAGTTACATGTCTGTCCTGCCTTTCCTCCAAGAAACTGAGGAGGGTATGCATACACCACTCTCCACTTTTTCATCAGAACAACAACCCTGTGAGGTAGGTCAGGCTGAGAGAAAAGGACTGCTAAAGGACTCAGTGGATTTTGTGGCTCAACAGCAACTGGAACCTAGACATAACTCTTAGTCCAACATTCAAATTATTCCAAATAGGCTCTCATCTGACTTTTAAAGCCACCTAAGTATGTGCCCTTTCTCGTATCTCATGGCAGGGTATTCCATAAGATCAAGTATGGGAAGGAAGTGTAAAGAGAATTCTGGCTGTTCCAGAAGACAGATATTACCAAATCAGATTGGGGCGGGGAGACAAAAACACCAGGAGCAAGATGGTAGTGATCGAACCAGGTAGGTATGGAGCACCTAAATCTTCATTGCTCTCCTTATCACCTGCCTGATAACATTTTATATGGGACAACTAAATAGCACTACCGAAACTTCCATCATTTTCCATTACACTATTCTCCTTTATGTATAAGGGCTGTTTGGATTATTGAAGAGTAAAGAGCTCTGCTGTTCTCGTACTCTCATGTCTTCCAAGACAGGGTTCTTCAATCTGAGGCCCAAAACCTGTCTGCTGTGGGTGATGGGAACTAAAGTCCAATACAGCTTGAGGGTGTCAGATTCGGGGAGGCTAGCTCAAGCCGAGGCCTTGCATTCTTAGACAAAAGCTCCAGGGCTAAATTCCAATCCAAATGAAAAACCTGGAATGGAAACCAACAGTGAGTCACCCTGGATAACTACTCGAACATTACAGAAGCAGTAAAACTCTAATCCAAGCCAAACATAGTCACAGAGATAAAACAGTGTGCACAGTTCTTTTGCAAACACATTATGTGTAGGAGACTTAAGCCCAGGTGCAGAGGAGGGGAACATGTTGCCTCCCCAGCTGCTGTCAGACTCCAGCTTCCATCAGCCCCAGGCAGCATGACCAATGGTCAGGGTGATAGAAGTTGTTACTACAGTTCAGGCCTACCCGGTGGTAGCACTAGATATATCTTTTGATATCAAATCATTCAGCCTTCCTCTGCCACCCCGCTCCACGTGTTTGCGAGGCCTCCAGACAAGCACGTAAACAGGCGCGGCCGGTAAGTGTTGGACATTCCAGTCTCCACCTAAGCAGGCAAAACAAAGCCACTCCGTTGCTTCAGGGACCTCCCTGCAAACACCTCTTGCTTAAGTGCGACACTAAACAAAGATGCCTGGCCTCGAGCCGATAGTCTGACAATGCCAAGCTATTTGCATACTGTCTATACCATTGTTAAACCTGCCCATCATGTTAAACTTGACCTTTGCCAAAGCTTTTGTCCCGCTCCAAACTCGCAGTGTTCTCATTGAGTATGGCATGGCCTGTAGGCACAATGCACCCTATAAAAACTCCCCTATTCCGAGACCACCTCGAATCACTCCGGACTTCCATCCTGCTTTGCTGCTGTTTTGTCTGACGAGCTCCCCTCGGCGAACCGCACTGAGCTTTCTTCCCCACTATCTTCCAGCTTCTTCAGGACTATGAGAAAAGGTGTCATATCACCCATTTCCCCTGAAACTCCCATTTCTGATTCCTTAAGTTAGCTGTGTGTGTTTGCGGTGTCTCTCCTGTTTGTTTGTCCTTTAATAAAGATATCATTTTGCTATTTTAAAACCGTCTGACTGCTTGACTGACCTGACCCCGTAGACATTGGGTTACAAGATCCCTGCTAAGTTACCCTGCCTCTCGCTAGCTTAAAAGAGTGCTCCAGTTAATTTCTCCAACCTTGTGTTTGTGTTTTGCTTATTTGGGCGCCCCTCCTGGGACCCCCAGAGAACAGGGTAACAAAGTTGTAGTACAACTTTTAGAGCTTAGAAACGTTCCCTTTTCAACTACAGCTTAGAAACATTCCCTTTTCAACTACAACTCCAAGAATTCTCCAGACAGCATAGTCAGCGGTCCAAAACTGTAATGTCTCCAAGCTCTGTATCATCTTGAGGGCATCACCCTCCTTACCCTTGGCTTGAATTGCAATTTTTTAGCTTTCCTTGGATATCAAAGGTTCCAGAAAGGTGTTGGAAAAGAGGAACCCACCTTACACCAAATTAGACTACTGGTCCATTGTCAATATCAGGTGTGGGCAGAGGGCAATCCTGGGGCCGCATGAATCCCCCCAGGCAATCTTGAATTCTGATTGACATATCTGCTGAGCAAGGTCCTCTTCTGAGTTACACCAGTGACGTCAATAAACCATATGAAAATCTGGAACAGGGCCTTCTCAGCTGTGACACTTCAACTGCAGAATGCCTTCCCCTTTGAGGCCTAACTGGTACCAACACTGTTTTCATTTAGGCACCGAAGGAAAATATGCCTGTTTATTAAAGCCTTTGGACCTTGCTGATTTATCTCAAAATATTGATACACATGGCTTCAAAACTGATTTAATCTTTTAAAATGTGTTTTGACTTGTTAATTCTAATTAATACATTTTAACCTATTTTAATTATTTTTGCTATTGTAAATTGTTTTAACTTGTTTACCTGGATATTACTTGCATACTGCACTGGGATCTTTCGATATAAGGTGGGATAGAAATACTTTAATAAACAATTTTAAAAATTAATTGTTGCAACCATTTCCCCCCTTTAAATTCCTATGACTGTCCTTTATCTGGACTCACCCAAAAGTCTGAATTCACCTCTTTCAGTCGGTTATTCCCAGCTCCATACTATTTCACATTTAAAATGTCGTTTTGTTCAAAACCAGAGATAGATTTCTAGCTATTTCTGTTGTTTGGTTTTATGGAATTTTTACTGTTCAAGTGAATCCTGGAGTATCCTGGGACACAAAAAATGATTGTGGGGTAGCACAGTTGTTGACACTTGAGGCCAAAGAGCTCTCTGGCTGAGAATTCTAAATGCCCTTCCCTAAACTACAAGCCCCAGAATTCCACAGGATGTTGAAAGTGGAATAATAGCACTATAACAATATAGTGTGGAAATGGCCTTGATCAACCCTCACTGGCAGCACCACAGCTCCCAACTGTTCAAATTTGGCAAGGATAGCACAAATTAATCCTCTGCAGTCCCATTTGTCAGCTGTTTTTAAAATGTCCCGCTCGCTTTCCCCCATTGTGCTCAACTTACTTCAATTGCTGAAAACTGAGCCCAAAGGGCAAAAGACATTTGTACTCAATGGGTGGGGGGAGGAATCTTGCTCTTCCCAGTAGGCTCATAGGATGCATGTTCCTCCTCGTTAATGGCTTTTGCCATCTTGACCACACTCTCTTGCTCCTTGGCCACATGGCCATCCTCCCTACCTTCTTTCCATAGACAAGGCCATTTCTGCACTAGCTTGTTATAGTGCTATTATTCTGCTTTCAACATCCTATGGAATCCTGGGGTTTGCAGTTCAGGGAGGGGCCTTTGAGGATTCCATAGGATGTTCAAAGTGGAATAATAGCAGTATTACAGGCTAGTGCAGAAATGGCAAACAAAGACATTTTTATTTTGACAGGTGTTCAATATGTGACTGTCGCCTGGCTAATCAAAAGTGCTGGCTATTCTTAGAATGTATGCGTGTTTGTATTTTAATTACATATTTTAACTTTGTTTTTAATTCATATCTGATTGTTAAATTTGTGTTTTAACGTTTGTATTCTATTATTTTTAACTATGTTCTTTTAACTCACTATGCTTTGAGTCCTTCCCAAGGGAAAAAAACAGGATATAAATAAAGATAATGATGATAGCCCAATTTTTCACCCATCTAGCGTTGGAGGGGGTTTGGGTTTGGGATTCATTTATGTTCCTGGAGTCTCAGAGATCTGCATCCTCAATCCACCCCTGCATACTTCCATTTTTCATCTATGAAATGTTGGAAGGTATGCAAGGTAAGGCACTTCTGAGTGCCATATTATTTAGCAGTTTAGGAAGGGGCATTTAGAATTACTGTATTTGCTGGCGTATAAGACTCACATTTTCCCCCAAAAAAATTCTGTTTAAAAATGAGGTGTGTCTTATACACTTGCAAATAGTAATCACCTCTGAAATGGGGTGAGTCTTATACACGGGTGTGTCTTACAAGCTGCAGGAAAGGAGATTCCACCTGAACCTCAGGAAGAACTTCCTGACAGTCAGGGCTGTCCGGCAGTGGAATCTGTTGCCTCGGAGTGTAGTGGAGTCTCCTTCTTTGGAGGTTTTTAAGCAGAGGCTTGATGGCCATCTGTCGGGAGTGCCTTGAGGGTGTTCCTGCATGGCAGGGGGTTGGACTGGATGGCCCCTGGGGTCTCTTCCAACTCTACCTTTCTATGATTCTATGATTCTATACATGCCAGCAAATACCTATCTGACAAAGTGCTCTAGTGTCTCACCAAACCACACCCCAGAATTCCCCAAGATGGGACTGCAGAAGTTAAAGGGGAATAATGGAAGCTAAGCAGGCTCAGCCCAGGTTTGCACTTGGATGGGAGACCACCCATGACAACCAGGTGCTGTAGGCTATATTTCAGAGGAAGGAAATGGCAAAACCACCTCTGAGTTTTCCTTCTCTATGAAATCCATGCAATCGCCCTAAGCCAAACAGGCCACTTGAAGGCAACGCACCCATGCAGCGGGGTTCCCCGGAGTTTTGCAGGAAGGCTACCTGGTGGCGGGACCAGCAACACCTGCCGGAATTCCCTCTTGCCTACAACCATTAAAGGCCCAGGAGCCGGCTCAAGTTTCCAATCGGACAGCCCTACTCGGAAACCACGCCGGCGGCGACCCTCCCGAGCAGCCTCCCGACCGCTAAGAGGACAGGTGAAGGGATCTTCCTGCCAGGGGATCCAGTGCCTGGGGGAGGGGAAGGGATCCGCCAGCTTGGCACGTGGGCGCCAAGTCCCACGGGCGAGGCGCCGCGCTTCCGCGTGGGATTTCACGCGTGGGGATTTCACGCGTGGGGATCGCCACGTGGGAAGGCAGATCGGGCGCCCTTTAGGAAGGGGGTCGTTCCCCCACCACCACCGCCCGCCTGCCTGCTCCGGAACGCGCTTCCCTTCCCCTCCCTGGGCTGTCATCCGCGGCGCCCGGCCTCCAAGCTCCGCCCGGGGGCCCTTCCCAGCTCTCTCCCTCTCTTCCACGTGGGACCGCGGGCTGGGCTCCGGTCCGCCTCCCTCCTCCGCTTCCTTTCCCCCGCCGGCAGCCAGGGCGGATTTCTTGCCTGGGTGGGGAGCGGGCGAGGCTGGCCCGGGGAGACGCCGCTCGGAGGGAGAGCCCGGGCGCCTTGGGGATCGGGCGGCTCCTTTCTCGGCCATCGACGGAGACCGGCTTGATCCGGGGAGGCAGCGGGCGCTGGGGCCGAAGGATGGGGCTGTGATCGTCGGCCAGACGCGAAGAGCCCCCGAAGGAGGACGAAGGAGCGAGCAGGCAAAGCAGGAGGGGAGGCACCCCGGGTAAGCTCGCTTGCGCCCTGTTTCTCCGGGGAGAGGGGATGGAGGCAGGCGGAGGGATCCCCCGGGATCCAGCGGGTCTTTCCGCCAGAGGTGAGGGTTTTAAATCTCCCGTGGGGAATCCGTCCAAGAAGTGGAGCAATGGAGCCTGGGATCCTTTTTCCCCCTCCTCTCCACGGTGTTCTGGCATCGGTGAAAGACAGGAGAGGAATTGTCAGCCACCTTGAGGCTTTCTTAGAAAAAGGCATCTGAAACATTTTCAGGATGATGATGATGATGATGATGATGATGATGATGATGGAGATGAGTGCTTTGATGTGGGTCCCTGCATAGCAGGGAGATTGGACTGGGTGGCCCCTGTGGTCCCTTCCAGCTCTATCATTCTATGATTAGGAAGAAGTTTTGGAAGTTTTGGACAGGATTCCCCTTCAGCAGTAATCTCTGACTCTCCTTCCCCCTCCTCCTCTTCCTTTTCTTTTTCTTTCTCCAAACATCATTAGACTAATAACCTTCATTGCGAGTCTTTCTGAGAAAAAAAAAAGGCAACTAAGGAATTCCAAAAATGATAATGATGATGATTGCTGCTGATGAAAAGTCAAATAAGTCCTTGAAGTTGTTGAAGTGGCATCCCTCATCCTTTCCCCCTTCTCATCTCCCCCCCTTCTTTTTTTCTTCATCTCCTCCATAGTCCTCCTCTTCTTTAACTTGAGCAAGTTTTGAACAGTATGCAGGGTTTTTGTGAGCTACCTTGAATCCCACCGGAGACAAGTGGCATATGAAATAAGCAAATCACTAAAATAGCCACAGGTCTGGTTTCCTCGCTCTTCCACGCTGACAACCAAAGGGACTCCCATGTCATAGGCCATTTCCGCACTAGCCTGTTATAGCGTGATGATTCCACTTTCAACATCCTCTGGAATCCTGGGCTTTGCAGTTTCGGGAGGGGCCAGCCAGCCCCTCCCGAAACTGCAAAGCCCAGGATTCCAGAGGATGTTGAAAGTGGAATCATCACGCTATAACAGGCTAGTGCGGAAATGGCCATAGACAGGTTCAAAGGTGCCACTGAAGTTGGTTTTTAATTATAGCTCAACATGTATCACGCTGACACACCCTCCTAAATAGGTAGGAAGGATTTCTTGTCTTTTCTCTTGTTCTTTGTACATATGTGGAAGGAAAATTGGCATTTGAAGTGACAGTGCGTCTCTTTGTTCAGGGACAGTGGGCGTTGTGGGCAGACAGTGGGCAGCACTTACTTAGTGTTCATTATCCTGGGCATAGAGCATGTAATATTCTGTGCGCAGTGCAAAGGATTACATGCAATGCAGGCTCCATCACCGCTACACGTACAACCCTAATCTCTGAGTTGTTGCTATTGTTGTTGTATGCCTTCAAGTCATTTCTGACTTATGGTGATGCTATCAAGGAGGAGCGGGGAGGGTTCTTGGCAAGATTTGCTTAAGGGAAATTTACCAGAGCTGTTCTGTGAGGCTGAGAGAGTGTGACTTGTGCAGAGTCACTCAGTGGGTGAGTGGGCATTTGAACCTTTGTCTCCTGGAGTCTGAGTCTGAAATCATTGCACCATGCTGATTGTGTGCTTAACTGGAAATAAGTTTCACTGAGATCATTTGGCCTACTCCCTCCCAGGACTGCTGCCTTCAAATTCTTTCCTGCCCTACCTCAAAGTTAGGTTGTGTAAATATGAAGATGAAAGTGAGGTGGAGGCCTTCTGTCTATCCTTTTGGGTGCGGTAGGATGCCAGATGCCATATCTGGTTGCTCCACTGTTGACAACAAGCGTTGCCGACTTGCTGAGGACTAAAGGTATGCATCTTTCCACACCACCCCATTGTGGTTCATGTCATGGTTGCTATACGTAAGTCCGTGCGATCTTCCTTGATGACATGGACTGAAATTGCGGATGCTGCTGGAAGCTAATTATTCGCTTTAAATATTTATATCCTAGCTCTTAATCAAAACTGATTTGCAAAGCACCTAACAGTTTCAAAAAACAAGCATAATGCATGAATAGACATGACTGGCTGCTGAGTTGTATTCATCAAGAGATTAAATTTGTATCTTGTGGCTTTGGCTCAAATCAGGATGAAGGGTTGCTGTTGTTGTTTTTTAAATCACTCTATGTGTGTTCACTGAACAAGGCCAGTCCTACCATTAGGCAGAATGAAGCATTTTAGAAACATCCTTAGAGTCATAAGTTGTCTGTACCATGCAGGTGCCCTTTATGCTTTGACCAAGCCTGATGCCATCCAGTGGGAAAATGTGACACTGCCTTTCATTAAAGTATGCTTTCACTGCCAGTCTGGTTAGCTTCTGTACAAGGAATGAAGAGAGATACCATCTCATCCTTTGCCTCGAGCAGGTGACTGTCTTGGGCTAGTCCTGTTCCTCAAGACCAGACTGTCTATGTTATCTGAGACAACTGGCCAGTGCTCATAATTGGTCCGGCCCTTTCTGTATTTTTAGATATTTATTTACTTTTGGTTTTTAGAGTTTGATTTCCCTTTGTCCTCACTGTTTGTAATATCCTCTTTTCCCTGCTCCCAAATTGTCTATCCGGCTGTTACGCCATCATGATTCTCTTGAGGTGGACTTTAGTCCATGAAGTCTTTAAGCCTTTAAGGTAACACAAGAATCTTTTTCAGTCTTTCTGTACCCACTCTAAAATAAAAGCAACAGTGACTAAATTTAACAGAATATGATACCTGATTTTCTTGGCATCTACTTCCCTTATGCTATATCCAGTATTGCTGTGCTGCATTGATTTCTCTCTTTTTAAGAACAAAAATATTATTCCAGTCACTGCCTATTGGGTAATAGATCCTTCTTTCAATAAACACTGTCAATCATTATTAGCTTCAGGTAGCAGACACCCCATTCTCAAATCTTTGTTCTGGCACATTGCCTGTCTCAGAACTTTGCTGCAATGTTGACATAATGTTTTCTGAAGTTGCACAGATGTAATTAATAGTGCATAGTATCCAAAATAATGAACTGCTTCAGCAGGTTTTCTCATCCCTGCCCTCTCTTCTTGAGGGACACAAATGTAATCTAAGAAGAGTGTTATCTCTTCCTTCCAATTTTGGCTGACACATTATTTTGTGCCCTGAATAAAACCTCAGGTCCTCTTTCTGTTTGTTTCTCTTTGACTCTGATCTGCGCTAAGCCTGTGTCCCAAACTGTACTCATTAGCTTTGTATTTAAGCCAAAACATATCATCCGAGATTTTCATGATTAATGCCTATTTATTTCATAGTTAGTTGTTATTTCAGCTAGATAACTCCTCCACCCCACCCACCTTCCCCACCCAAAGTATATAAACAGAATTTTGTGGGCTATATCTCTTGTTAGTCCTCCCATTGAAATCAGTGGGGCTGCAGTTAGTTGTGACTAACAAATTTCATTAATTTCACGGAGACTAATGTAGGACTAATGTTGGATTTGGTCCATGGCGCACAGCAGAGGTGGGAACCATATGGCCCTCCACAGGCTGTTGGGCTGCAAGTCCCATCATCCATCACCATTACCTATGATTTTACAGTGGATAAACAGACCACACCTCACCATATCCCCAGGTGGACTCAGAGCTGACTTGAACCCCCAAACACAAGATAGGAAGGTAAAAAAGAGAAGGAAAGACAGAAAGACACACACGAACACCTAACTTTGGCCAAAGGATCCATCCAAGTAAGGAAGGTTGATTTATTCTTTCAGGCTTCCCTTCCTAAACCATTTTTATGTTTATATTAAAGAATGCTTACATAAAGAAAAGATTCATGCATCAGCATTAGCAGAGTCACGGCTTGTACACGTTACATTTTATCTGACCCTTAACCTTCCAAATCTGTGTGACCCTGGGTCATCCCTGAAGACATCTCTGACGTTTCAAGAATCCTTTACTTGTACATACTGATCATTGACATGTACTAGGCAGAACAAACAATTCTAAAGCAAGGTTCCTTGATGAGCCCTGAGTGTTTAAAATGCCAATTAATATCACAGTTAATAGTTATCAAGTATTAATTCTATAGCAAGTTACAGAGCACCAAATTTCAAGCCTAACAATGGTAGCTAAGATGGATGTGAGTTGTGAGGTCACAGCACCTGTTCCCCATTCTAGTCTAAGTGCAAGATAAAAAGCAGATAGGAACTAGTTCCATGCCCATTTCCTGGTTTGATTTCACACATAATTTGACATTTGAAGGGCTGTATTCTCCCATATGAACTTGCCTGTGTTTTGAGATCTCTTGGGGGAGGGGTCTCTGTTCTCTGTCCCGCCACCCTCATAGGTACACCTGGTGGGAACAGAGGAGAGGGCCTTCTTAGTGGCTGCTTCCAGGCTCTGGAACTCCCTCCCCATAGAAGCTAGACGGGCATCCTCATTGCTCTCTTTCTGCAAGCAGGTAAAGCCCTTTCTGTTCCAGCAGGCCTTTGAGAAGTGTTCCCCCCTCTCACAGGAAACAGGGCTAGTATACTGTACTGGACTTTTATTTGATGTCATTGTTTTTAATGGTTTTAACTGGTGTTATTTTTATGATGGTTTAATTGTGGTTTAATATTTATATACTGTTAATTTTTAACTATGTTTGTTTTAACTGTTAAGCCACGTTAGGTCCCCAAATGGGGAAAAGGTGGTATGATGACAATAATGGAGCAATGTAGGAGAATACCAAAGATGTTCCATCATCCTCGGTTGCTTTGTCTAAATTTGCTTAGTCTATTGCAGATGGCATCTGGGTCAAAGAAATGGCAAGATACCAGAACAGCCTTTGCATTTCACATTCCATCCTTAGTGATTGGAACATTCAGTGACAATATCCCCATGCATTCATTTATTTGTTACATTTATATCCAGCTTCTCCTCCAGTGAGTTCAAGATGCCATGCATGACTCTCGTCCTTCCCACTATATCCTCATAACAGCCCTGTGAGGTAGGTCAGGCTGTGAGAGAATGAGTAGAGCAGGGCCACCAGGTACATTTCATAGAGCAGTGGGAAGTGGAATATGGATTTTGAAAGGCCCTTTTGATCCAGTTTTGTTGTCGTTTGTGGGGAGAAGGTAGAATGTAAATATACACATTCACACTAATTGCAACATCAGACTACCTCCCATTATGCCCCACTGGTTCTCTTCATATCATTTGGTACCACCTCCGAAACTGTACTTTTCAACCAGGGTGGTTAGCTATGTATCTAAACAAGCATAGAAAAATCAACTGATGGAAATGTATGAAGGAGCCCTATTTAGAATCTTCCCCATATAAGCAGAAAGACAAAGGATTCCCGACTGAATGGGAGGGTTGCAGCAGAAACTCCATTTTGTATACAGAAAGCCTGACTTTCAGTCCCACGGCATATCCAGGCAGGGTTGAGAGAACAGGGTTGCCAGATTAAAAATCAGAGAGGGCTCCTCTACCTTTAACGGTTGTGTAGAAGAGGGAATTTCAGCAGGAGTTTCTTGTCATGCTGCCAGGTGACATGCAACACTTGCCAAAATTCCCCTTCCACGCAACCATAGTAAAGGTACAGGAGCCCTCTCTGGTTTTCACTCTGGCAACCCTAGCTTCAAGTGACTCCTGTCTAAAACCCTGCAAGGTTGTTCTTGGTGAATATATACCAGAAGTGGACAGACTGGCAGAAAGTGTATCTCTGTTAATGGTTTCTGGGAGGCCAACTAGAGTCTCTTATTTAATAATACCAGCAAATGCAAAGGGCCTCTCCATCCCAAATTAGAAAACTGAAATGAAGAATGCTTGGGGGAAAAAACTTCAAGGGTGAAAGAACAGCAGGAAGGACCAGTACAGAAAATAAACTGCTGTGTTTAGCCTGTTCTCAATGGTACTTGGTTCTTAATACTAAGTATATCTCTGGCTGAAGGATGTAAATTTGCATTTGCTTTGTCTTTACTTGCAAGAATGAGTAATTTATGAATTTTCTCTCAGCTGAGTGAGACTACAAGAGGCTTGGCACATGTTTATGATTTTTTTTTTAACTTTTGGGACTTTTCTTTCCAAAATTCATCTGTGGGGGAAAAAACTCTAATTTTTTTTTGCACAGAATACAATGTTTATTGTGCAAAATATCCTTTTTTCTTTTCTTTTTTTTTGCATAAAAAATACTGGCTGAGGTCCTGTTGGTGAATTATGATGGTGTAAGTTACACTTGAGAGCCAGTGCAGTGCAGTGGTTTGAGTGCAGGACTAGCAACTGGGAGACCAACATTTGTATTCCTGCTTGGCCATGGAAACCTATCAGGTAACCTTTGGCAAGTCATGCTTTCTCATCCTCAAAGGAAGAATAGGGCAAACCCCCTCTGCACAAGTTCTGCCAGGTTTGCCTTAGGGTCACAATAAGTCAGAAATGATTTGAAAGTACCCAGCAACAAGTTATACTTTGTCATTTTGTCTTTATGACACTGTTGTGAGTCATATCTGACTTACAGTGAAAGACTTAAATATAACCATAAATTATACTTACCCAATCCCAATCCACCTCTTTAATGAGCTGGAATACTCCCCAATGAGCAAAGCCCCCTCCCCAAACTCACCTTGTGCAGCCCCCACTGACCTTCCATGACCATTTCTTTGTTGTCAGAGAGCAGAAGGATCAGCGGGGATGTGTCCAGTTATTTTCTTGTAGCTGGATGTGCTGCGGCAGTCATCTGCAGGGACCTGTATGTCAGGAGACTGGGGGCCCTTCCACACTAGAGAATTATAGCACTATTATTCCACTTTAATTCCATGGTTGTGTTCTATGGAATCCTGGTATTTGTGGTTTAGAGAGGGGTACTTAGGAATTCTCAGCCAGAAAACTCCATTGCCTCACTAGAGTACGAACTCCAAGCTTCCTTAGGATGCAACCATTGCAGTTAAAGAGGAATAATAGTGCTATGACTGTTTAGTGTGAAAGAGCCTGTAGGTAAAGAGACATAGTTACATGATACACATACATCTCTGTATGTAAGATATTTTATGCTGTTTTTTTTGTGCAAGCAATTTTGGGGGGGAGCGGTTTCCTGAATTTAAAAAAAATGCTCAAGGCAATTGACCATTTTGTCCCTGGGTTGCCTTGGTGTGTTGACACCCTTTCTTGATATGCATGAGAACCTTTTCAAATATTTGTTACATCTCTAACCTGGCTTCCCAAGCTCCTAGGTTTTGGGGTTGTTGTTATTTTTTTTTCAGTCTGATTGGTGGATCTCAATATTGTAACAAAAAACAAATCATAAGAAAGCAAAATTCTTCTGCTCTTGAAATCTACCTATCTTGGTGTAAATTCCACGCGTTGATCAATGGACCGAGGCATTATATGGAGCTACTGATGTTCAGTGCATGATTCCAAGAGTGGGAAGAGTGTGACTGTCTAGACTGTAGTGCCCATCAGCCCCTGGACAGTCTTGCCAATGTGGAACGGTGAGAAATTATAGTCCTTGCATGATCTGAAGGACCTGATTTCTGAGCAGGCACAATCAGGCTTAGATAGATACAGATAGATATATAGATACCCACACTGTGGTTAAAAATTAGCTGAAAATCATGGCTTGAAGTGGTTTGCAAAACATTACAAAGCATTATAGCTGCTCTGAACAACTCTGGGCTTAAACAGTTTCTCTTTCTGGCCCTTCTGTTTGCCAAGTGATACATCCAGTTTTGTTAGTATCTTTTCACGCATGCTTTCCAAGGCCACATCTTAGCCAGGCATGTTAAACCATGGTTTAGATGTGTGTATAGAATCAGCTTAAAGTCAACACATTATAGTTAATGATAGGGCATATGGTCTACTGAAGGAAAGCCCCAGATCCAGTTCTGAACATTCCCAGTTCCATAAGGGTGAGGTAGAAGATGGCAAGATAGAACAAGGTTAGGGAACTTCAAGCCCTGGGGCTGACTCCTGCACTCTTATGTTACCAAGATTGCCTTCTGGGATTCACATGGCCATGTCTCTTTCCCTGATAATACTGCCATTTGGTGGTTTCCAAGTTTTTGTAAGAGTTCCTCCCCATTTTAAAAGGCTAAAATACCTCTTCAAAGCCTTAGTCACAGTAGAAACTTTAAGCTAAAATGAAGCTTTTGGAATCTTCCCTGAAACTGAACTCACTCCTTGGATTAGAAGAGCTCCCCGCTCTAGCCCTAGAGATCTTTACAATCTTAGCAGACAGTTCTACGCTAGGTGGACAAATAGTCTGACTAGTTTAAGAGAACTGCTTATATGCTGAGAACTGATAGGAAGAAGATCACCTTATTTGAAATGTGGTGTTAAAAAAGAGTTCTACAAAGACTGTGAACTGCTTAAAGGACAAATGAATGGGTCCTGGAGCAAATCAAGCCTGAACTCTCCCTAGAAGCCAAGATGCCTAAACTGAGGCTATCATACTTTGGCCATATGACAAGGAGACATGACTCACTAGAAAAGACAATAATGCTTCGTAAGATAGAGAGCAGCAGGAAAAGAGGAAGACTGTGTTACTGATGGATAGATGCAATCAAGGAAGCCACTGCCTTGACTCTGCAAGACCTGAGCAGAGAGGTTGATGATAGGGTGATCTGAACGTCTCTCATGTATAGGATCGCCATAAATCAAAGTTCACTTGATAGCAGTGAACAACAACAAAGTCCAATATATTAACTTTCCCAAGCTGTGGTTTCACCCTTGAGGTTGAGCCATTTTCATTTTGGCTTTGAGTTGTTATTATTTTCTCCTTGCTGCTGTAGGAGGATTTTAGTCTTGCTTGGGTTTCTTTAGCACCAGATAAATGTCAGCTGCTCTACATTTTTATGGCTGGATTTTAATTTCACGGCTTTGTATCTGTCTTCCATTACCCTGCAAGCAGCCAGAGGGGCGATGTCTGTCATAGAAGAATGGAATATGAAGTGGTAAATAAGTAAATAAAAAGAATATTAGGAAGTGACATTGTAGTTTACTACCAGAAGCCACCCACATCACAAGGAGAAAGATTCCAGCTTCAATCTCCAGCATCTCTGACTCAGACAAAAGGTCAAGTGGCAGAAAGGGGAATAGTCTGTCTGCTTGAGACCCAAGAGAGCTCCTGTCAATCAGAATAGGCCACTGACCTGGAAGAAGGAATTATTTCACAGCCTGACCTGGAATAAACCATCTGATTTGAAGTAAGGCAGCTGCCTATGCTCTCTGCTGTGCCAGGTTTCAGCTGTACTTTGGAGCCACAAAAAGTAGCCTGGAATTCTGTATTATTTACTAGTATGGCAGAGGGTTGGACTGGATGGCCCTTGTGGTTCTTTCCAACTCTGCCCATGTGCCAGAACAGCAAGTATTCAGACTACCCCATTGCACACACAATTTATATGTTGAAAGAATATGTTAGTGGGTCATACAAAGACTAGGCCCTTTGCGGATGCACCCCATGGCTGTCTTCCTTCCTTTGCACCTGGTCAGTCAGAGCATATCAGAAGGGACTTTTGACATGTGCATGAAGATTATCTCTGTCAAAGGAGGGCAGAAGTTAGAAATGCTACATTACATTATCACTCTATTCTGCTTTGGTCAGATCTCATGTGGAATACTGTGTCCAGTACTGGGCGCCTCATTTTAAGAAGAATATTGACAAGCCTGAATTTATCCAGAGGAGGGTGACCAAAATGGTGAAGGATCTGGAAGCCATGCCCTATGAGGAGCGGCTTAGAGAGCTGGGTAGGTTTAGTCTGCAGAAGAGAAGGTTAAGAGGGGACATGATAGCCGTGTTTAAATATTTGAAGGGATATCATGTCGAGGAGGAAGCAGGCTTGTTTTCCAGAGACTAGGACAAGGAGCAATGGATTCAAACTACAGGAAAAAAGATTCCACTTAAACTTCAGGAAGAACTTCCTAACAGTCAGAGCTCTCCAGCAGTGGAATATGCTGCCTCGGAGTGTGGTAGAGTCTCCTTCTTTGGAGGTTTTTAAGCAGAGCCTGGATGGCCATCTGTTGGGAGTGCTTTGATGTATGTTCCTGCATAGCAGGCAATTGGACTGGATGGCCCCTGTGGTCTCTTCCAACTCTATGATTCTATGTTTCTATGATATGGACAGTAGTTTCCAGCATCCAATGGCCATGCAGGCTGGGGTCTTTGGGGAGCTATAGTCCTGATAAGATGCACTATGTGTATCAGTATGGGAACCAGGATGATGAAATATGGTTGGAGTGTTGGGCTGGAATGTGGGAGCTCAAGGTTCAGGTCCCCATTGATCCACAAAACTCGCCTTGGGACAATCATTCTCCTTCAGCCTTACCTACCTCACAGGTTTGTTGTTGTGTGGATAAAGTTAGGAAGAAAAGAACCATGCACCCTGGTTGGGTGTAAGGTAGGAAGGGCAAAGTATAAATGCAACTAATAAAATAATAATACTAATAACATAAATAGGCCATTACGTGTGCTTTCTGAAAGGCAGTGGTATGGCTAGAGTGCCATCACCCCATAACCAACATCATGCAGACTTTCAGTACATTGGGGTGAGTTGCCTTTTGACTACTAACTTTTGGCAGAGGGGAAGGAGGTGTATTCCTGCTATTACAACCAATGTAGTTTAGTGGTCTGAGCATTGGACTACGACCCTGGAGACAGGCTTTGATTCTCCACTCAGCCATGGAAACCCACTGGGTAACCTTGGCAGATCACAGATCTTAGTCCCAGACAACCTCATGATAGGTTAGAGTTGTCATAAATCCAAAACAACTTGAAGGCACACAACAACAATGAAACAACAACAATGTCTACTCTTACTTACTTTCCCCCCTGCTACCCCAACTTCCCTCCCTCTCTTGTATGTCATTATTATTGACTGTAGCAGAAAAACATGCAGTCCTTGCAGAGGATAATGAAGAAAAGGACAAACAGGTTTGAAGTGCAACAATTTTTCCTACTTGTAAAAGTTACAAATAATAAATAAAATAAAATAAAATAAATAAATTACAAAGTTACAAATAATAGCGCAGTGTATACTTTGGATCAAGAAGCCTTGGCTTCAGTTCTGCTTGTTGTTGGACAATCCATGACGAATGTTATTTTCTCACCTTTAAAAAGGGAAAATTGGTATACAGTGGCCCCTCTGTATCCACTAGGGTTTGGTTCCAGGACTCTCCCCCAAATTTTCCTTGAAAATTTCGGTTGAGCATTTAGAAATACAGTTTTGGCATCCAAAGAAAAGGGGCAGGCAAAAGTTACCAAGGAAGTTCAGACACAGGAAATTATAAGACTTCATGGTGTGAGAACCAGTGTGGTATAGTAGTTTGAGCATTGGACTACGATCCTGGAGGCCAGGGTTTGATTCCCCATTCAGCAGTGGAAGCTCACTTGGTGACCATAGGCAAGTCACACACTCTCAGTCCCCTGAAAAACTCATGGTACATTTGCCTTAGGGTCCTTATAAGTCAGAAATGACTTGAAGGCACACAACAACAACACTAAGTATGAGCAGTTTTCACTGTCTTACCCTGCAGTGCTAGACATTGGGGAATTGAAGGAAAATTTCATTTGCGGGGCAAAAATCATATTTGGAGGGGCAATGCCCTTGTTCAGTCTCCACCCCCATAGTTATACCCCTGGTCCCTTGTCATTTCTGCTTTTTCATCCTTCCCACTGGCAAAGTAGAAAACAAATCATCTAATCCATTTTCTTCACATCCTATTTAGATGTAACAACAAAGACCTTTGCTGCACCTTTAAGAGTATCTGATTGGTTTTTATGGTGTGAGCTTTCACGGATCATAATGCACTTTTTCAGATGTAAGATTCCTCCTATTTAGGTGTATGCATAAAGAATATAAAAATATAAGGTGTGAAGCAGCTTGTAGGTTTCTAAATACAGTCCTCCCTCCACATTTGTAGGTTTAACCTTTGTGGATTTGATTATTTGCAAGGCACGTGCATGCCTCCTGTCCATTCTCTTCCTCCCATTCCCTTGGCTTTTGCCTTGGCATGCGTGCCTTCCTTCTCCGCCCCTGGAAAAAGACAAGGGAATGGGAGGGGGAGCACTACACACAGAGAAGGAAGCCATATGTGTGCCTCCACCCCCCATTCCCTTGCCTTTTGCCCAGGAGTGGAAAAGAAAGGCACACATGCCAGGGTTAAAGACAAGAGGGTAGCCCTGGAAAGGAATAGGAGGGGAGCATGGGGGGAGTTGTTTGCAGTTTTCCCACTTTCGTGAGGGTTCTGTGCCCCTAACTTTCATGAAAGTGGAAGGGTCACTGTAGCTTAATTGCTGGCTAGACTCCTTTTCAGCTTGCTGCTTCCACCCGCAGAAGTGTGTGAAAGAGGATTGGAATTGCAAACATCTTTGAAATTGTTTGGAAATTCTCATGCTGTGCAGTGCCAGGGGGCATGAAAGCATAGAAAAGAGAGACGATTAGCTTAGATAAAAGCTAGGTCAGAGCAGACCAATCTTAACATTCTTCCTTTCGTTTTGCTTAATTAAGCTGGTCTGCTCCCTAGCCCTAACACTGTGAGTTTGGGTGTGGCTTTCTGACCCCCCATTCTTGTTGTTCTAGTTTGGTTTTCAGAAGCTGACACGGCTGGAATGTTAATGAAGAGGAGCAGTTTCCAGTTGTTTTGCAAGAGGAGGGCACAGTAGAGCTTGGGTGATTTATCCTGTTGACAATAGACTGAGAACCATAAAGAAAAACTTCCCAGGGAAGGGAGAGAAAAATACAACATACTTTCTCAGTAATTGTTTCCAGATGCCAACGACTGCAAATGAGGGACCAGTATGATGGAGCCAGCTATAGAAACAGGAAAAAAAGAGGGTGTGTTTGACTCTCCTTTCACCTACTGTTGAGTCATCCTAGCATATGCAAGTATAAGAGTTATTGCTGCTGAATGTAATTGCAAATCTGACTGAGATGCATGTACAGCAGTTTCTCAGCCGTAAAAAAAAAACTTCTATGGGAAGATTTAAAAGCAAGCAAGGTTGCTAGTTGATCATGAGAACAGTAGATCAATTGTGAGGCCAGCATTGCTCCTACGCCTCGCAAACAGCCTCTCAACATATTAAAATTCTTCCTCAAGTACCAAAAGCTGAAAACAGCTAGAGAGTCAAATGCAAAAACAAAATGACAATCTTTCCGCTCTCCAAAAAAGACCAGTAGCATCTGGAGCTGCATATATTCTGCTCCAAAAAGGGGGGGGGTTCTTCACCAAATGGATTTTTCGTGTAAAAAAAAAAGGTCACCAAATTTAGTAGCCATGAGAATCTGAATATCAGTTCATCCAGGCTCATAATGTTGGAGTTTATTACATATCAGGTATCATTTTCAGGCTATCTGAAGGCCTGTAACTCCCCACACAAACCTGCCTTAACACTGAGATCATCAGGTAAGGCATTTCTCTCCATCCCTCTGCCTTCCTAGGCATGTTTGGGATGAACATGGGAGAGGACCTTTTTTGTGGCTGCTCCCAGAACTCCCTCCAAATTTACTCAGCTAGGGTGATTCCTTCCTAACTGTTTTTAGTGGCAAGTGAAGACTTTTCTATTTCAGCAAGCCTTTGGGAACAGATTTTTAACAAGAGGAGGGCTTTTTCTGCTGCAGTGCTCCTTTTATAATCCTTGTTTTCAAGTAATATTTTAGATAGTTTTGTTTCTGTTGTTAGTTTAATGCTGTTTTAATCTCACTTTTTTTTTTTTTACATTTTAACTATTTGTGTTCTTACTGTAATTTTATTTGTTTTGTAAGATGACCTGAGTCCCACTCTGGAGGAAAAGACAGGATATAAATAAAATGATGGATGGATGGATTTCTTCCAGAAGCAGTAGTGGCTGGTGGCTTCCATGTCAATAGGGTGGTAAATCTGCTCTGGATTTTAGTCTGAATTTGAAGGTAATCTATCCAAGGTACCGAAGCTGTTTTGAGAGCAGTGTTGAGTACCTTGGATAACTCAGACCAGAACCTGGAGCACACCAACTGGAATGGGAGATACCAGTCTCCAATGCCAAGAAATTCTGCACTTAACTTGGAATGTAGCATGAGATTCTGTGCATGAGTGCATTAGGAACTGGGCATTGTTTTCCCCAGAAGTCCTTCATCAACTTAGGACATAAAATGAGGCTCTCCACATGTGTGGTCAGGCTTACTCAGCCATTTAATAGTACAACATGTGCAAAAGTTCTTTAATGTTGACTCTTATTCTGGATGAAATTCCTTGAATGCTGAAAATGATGTGACCAGACCACCCAATCAGTAGCCTTTTTTAAAGGCTTTAAATAACTTTCTCAATTTAGGTGCATAGTTTCTTCCAAATGTATGTGGTTGCTCGCTCATCACAGATCTCCTGCTTGTGAGTTTGTTTGTTTGTTTCAGTTGTGGTGAACAGTTGAATTTCTAAGTACCACTGAACCACAGCTGCTTCTGTGAACCTCCATTCCTAGAAGACACATGAGTGTAGCATCGTCACAAGTGAAGAAGGGAAAACTTTTCGAAAAATACACTTTCCTTAGGAAGCTCTTTAACCTTCAAAATATTAAGCAGATTCTGAATGGAGCACAGGAAACTTTGCACATTGTCAATTCTGTACCAAGAAAGTAAGATTGTGCAACTGATATAAATTATGTGATCTATGTAGATTGGTACAGCAAGGTTAGCTGTTGATACAAGCCAATAAGAGAGGCAAGGAGCTCCAAAGTAAAACAATACTGCTTCCCAGTTATATTTGCTGTTTCATTGCACTGTGGGTAAAGTTTGGCTGGGTTTCCATAAGAGTAGAGTGTTGTCCTCTTGCTGTGCTTCTTCAATGCAGTGGGACATCAGGGTATAATCTTCTGTCCCTCTCTGTCTTCCAATCTCTTAGGTTGGAGTTGGAGATCTTGCCCAATGCAGAACCAAGACTGTGCCCTCCAGAAACTCAGAACTATGGGGATAGAAACTTGGTTAAATTCTGTGCTTGCCAGGGTCTTGGAGTATCTGTCAGCTTAGAGCAACTGTCAGCCACAAAGACAATGCCAGATGCCTCCACTTCCCTCCTTCAGTTTGGAACTGGAACTGGAAGACAGAGGTTCACCATGGTTCTCCATATGTGCCTGACTAAAGATGTAAAATTTCCAGAAATGTTGAAGCCATGGGGTAGAAAGAATATTTTCCCCCAGAAAGAAACAGGAATTTTTGAGAAAAAATATTGAAAAATAGAATCCTTTACTGATTGAAAATCACTTTGTTACTTTAGAAACACAGCATGTATCATATACATAATATGAAACAGCTACAGTTGGCCCTCCACATTCTCCAGGGTTGGGGTGCAGGATTGCTGCAAAAGTTGTAAAAATCACAAATATCAAAATGTGTATGTATTGGAAGGGAACCAAAGCATAGTGAGGAGAGTGGTCACCCAGGGTCCAAACCAGTTCAAGGAAAGGAGAGGGAAAGGGAGTGGGTTGACATGGTGGTCCTATACTTCCTTTCTCTTGTCCGTCTCCTTCCTTGGGTGGGTGGGAGTATTGGAAGAAGGTTTGTGGTGCTGAGAAATCAGGCTGCAAGCTGTCCTTCGCTGGTGAGGAAGTGGCTGGTGGAGAAGGAAGAGGATCAGAGGCAGATTTTTTAAGGACTACATGGCCCGATTGGAGCCACCAAGAGAGAAGGTTCCTCTGGAAAAGAAGTACCCGAGAATGGAGGGGCAGGGGTTAAAGAAACTGGCAGATAATCAAATCCATAAAAGTCAAATGTGGAAGGCCGACTGTATACCATGTTGTTTGGGATATTGTTTGCTATATTAAAAATACAGTAGAGTCAAAGGTGGAAATGATTTGAAGGCACAAAACAACAGCAACAGACAATAAGCCAGCATGATGTAGTGATTTGAGCATTGAACTAGGACACCAGAGACCAGGAATTGAATGCACACTCAGCCATGGAAACCTACGGAGTGGCCTTGGGCAAGCCACAGTCCCATAGCCTCAGAGGAAGGCAAGGGCAAGCCCCCTCTGAATAAATCTTGTCCTGAACACCCTTGATAGCTTTGCCTTAGGCCATTTCCGCACTAGACTGTTATAGTGCTGTTACTCCACGTTCAACATCATGTGGAATTCTGGAGTTTGCAGTTTACTGAGGTCAAAGAGCTCTCTGGTTGAGAATTCTGGAAGGCCACATACTTCCCACTCCTCCAATAGAATCATTCTCTGGGTGACCTAGACTATTTCTGCTCACCATTTTACTATACCATTGTATATCATGGGACTTGAGCATCCATGAATTTTGGTATCCACAAGGGATCCTGGAACCAAACTATAGCAGATACCAAAGGCCTGGTATATTACAGAACCCATTGCCCCAATTTTTAAATTTTCAGTTTTTCCAGCTTTTCTAGAAAAGGCCTTTCTTTATTTTTTCAGCCCCCCCCCCCAACCAGGCCTTCACATCTCTTTGCCCAACAAGCACAGAACCAGAACAAATCTCAAGCTTCAAGCAAACTTAATGAGAAAGGATTCTTATTCTCTCTTTTGTAGCGCTAATGGTCAGAAGAAGCCCTGAGCTCATCCCACTTTCCTGTGAATGACTCACCCCTCTCCATCACAAGGAAGGATCACAAGGTTGCTTGTACTCAGTTTATCAGATATTGTCTGTTGTTTGTCATGTAGTCAATTTTGATTTAGAGCCAGAGGAGCCTAAATACCCTAAAGGCACCAGATCCTGTCTGATCTTGAAAGCTACGCAGGGTCAGCCCTGGTTAATGCTTGGATGGGAGACCACCAACAGGTACCAGGTGCTGTAGGCTATATTTCAGAAGAAGGAATTGGCAAAGCCATCTCTGAGTATTCTTTGCTTTAAAAAATCCTGTGAAATTCATGAGATTGCCATAAGTTGACAGGTGACTTGAAAGCACACATACACACACAAATATATGAATGAGAGAGTTCCAAGTGACCCTGTTGTCAACAGTTCTTCTAAGGTCTTGCAAACTCAAGGCTGGAGCTTCCTTCCATGATTGAATCAATCCATCTGTGGTACAATTGCCCCTTTTTTCTACTGCCGCCTTACCAAACGTTATTGTCTTTTCCAGCAATGTTACCTCACAATGTGTACAAAGTATGACAGCCCATCATCTTTGCTTCTAGTATGAATTCAGGCTTGATTTGCTCATGGACCCACTCATCTATCTTTTTAGCTGGATAATTGATGATCAGGGCTCTTAAAGATCTCTCGTTCATTGGATTATCACAGTCAAAAGTCAAGTTGGCAACAAATTACAGTTTTTTTCCCCAAGAAACACCCAGCTCATCCCACAACTGGAGAACAAGCTGCTAACACATTTGAATCTCATTTCCATACTTTTAAGAACTAGGGTTTTTAAAAAAAAAAAAAAATCTTTAAAAATGGTTGCATTACTACATTCCATAAATTTCCATGCATACCTGATAATCTTGTGGAACTGTGCCATTTTACTGGATCCTCAAATTATGATTTTTTTCT
The DNA here is from genome assembly GCA_948474755.1 of Ctenosaura bakeri. Taxonomy (NCBI): domain Eukaryota; kingdom Metazoa; phylum Chordata; class Lepidosauria; order Squamata; family Iguanidae; genus Ctenosaura; species Ctenosaura bakeri. The sequence continues at coordinate 131,069 of CAOLHI010001220.1, read as the reverse complement.
AATTTTCTTCTCAAGCACACAGCTTGCCATTCATTTGATGCGGAATTCATTATTCCTAGGCACTCCATTTCCTTTAGAGAGAAAAATGAACATGTTTCTGCTGTCAGCCCTATGACTCGCGTGGGCAATGCCTAGCAAATACTGGCATTATTTCAAACACTTGTCCAATGTGATCATTCAGAACTTTTTACAGGAGCAAGGCTATATCAAGACAGCAATTCTCTTTACATTCTCCCACACACTCCTCTTACATATAGGTTTACAGGTGGGAGCCAGCTATAACATGGCTGATTGCTGATCCTTTCTATAAACTAACATGGGTGTGATCTGGTGATCCCGCATGTAGATAGCTTTGGTATTTCACCTGGTCGGGGAAAGGATTGGTATGAATCTTAGAAGGCCACTCTGGAATGTAAAATTTCAAACAGGGTAGGGAAAACTCACCACAATGTGATTTATTACTGACTAATGAAATGGAAATCTGACCTTAGTTATTCTACACTAAACTTTTGATAATGTGTTTCCAGGAACGGTGTTTAACACATATGCATTTTAACGTCCTGGTGTAGACAAATCCTAAAGGTTGCTCATAAGTCAGCATACATTTTTAGTTGCCCCAATTGTGTCTGTCTGTTTTGATAGTGAGAAATAACCAGGTTGCTATCAGTAACAATGAATTTTAACAAGCAAGGCAAGTCTCTTTCCTCCACTGTGGGTCTTGTTTGGCATCACACTGTGGCCTATTACCTGCTTATCTCTCTGGGGTAGCTATTCTCTTCTGCTAAGTCATGCACAACCAATGCAGAAAAGCATGTGTTTCTCTGTTCCTCCACCTCATCCAGCCTGGCATCATATTTGCGCCTTCTAATGGTGTATCCCAATGGAAGAACAAGTCTCCTTTCTGTAGGACAGGCTGAGTAAACAATACACCTGCTATTACAGTTCCTAATTTAGTCCCAAGAGCAATGTATTAACATCTCAATTTGACTTTCTCTATCCCAGCTTGCCTCTTCTTTGTTTCCTGGCCCCCGTCTCTCTTCAACAGCACACTTACAAAATGTTGCTTATACACATTGGCTACACTCCTTCTGCTACTCCCAAGCCCCCCTCCCAAAAAAAAACTCCTTCCCTGCCCCCCTCCAGCCTTTTCTAGAGGATGCTGAATATCTTCTGTCAGATTAGAAATGCTTTGGGAATTTCTTTCATTTCCAAGATTTCAACCAGTACATTTGCCTAGTGTGGCCATTTCCGCACTGGACTGTTATAATGCTATTGTTCCACTTTCAACGTCCTATGGACTCCTCAAAGGCCCCTCCCTAAACTGTAAACCCCAGGATTTGGAAGTGGAATAATAGCACTATAAAAGTCTAGTGTGAAAATGGCCTAAGACTCACTGGGGTATCTAGCATAAACAGAGCCTAGAAAAGCATAGAAGTTGCGCCCCTACCTTCTTAGAATCATAGAAATGTAGAGTTGGAAGAGACTACAGGGGCCATCCAGTCCAACCCCCTGCCATGCAGGAACACCCTCAAAGCACTCCTGACAGATGGCCATCAAGCCTCTGCTTAAAAACCTCCAAGGAAGGAGACTCCACTACACTCTGAGGCAGCCTATTCCACTGCCGGACAGCCCTGACTGTCAGGAAGTTCTTCCTGAGGTTCAGGTGGAATCTCCGTTCCTGCAGCTTGAATCCATTGCTCCTTGTCCTGGTCTCTGGAGCAGCAGAAAACAAGCCCTCTCCTTCCTCTACGTGGCATCCCTTCAAATATTTAAACATGGCTATCATGTCCCCTCTTAGCCTTCTCTTCTGCAGACTAAACATACCCAGCTCTCTAAGTCTATCCTCATAGGACATGGCTTCCAGGCCTCTCATCATTTTGGTCGCCCTCCTCTGGACCTGCTCCAGCTTGTCAATATCCTTCTTGAATTGGGGTGCCCAGAACTGGACACAGTATTCAAGATGGGGTCTAACCAAAGCAGAGTAGAGCGGTACCAGTACCTCCTTCTTACCCCTACCCTGACCCCTACATGCACGTCTTTTTTTGTGCCCCCATGGCAATGATACCCAGGGCACATGGCAACTTGCCCCACCCTAGATACACCTCTCCTGAGACTGCAATACATTCTCACATAAATAAGGTGGATGAAATCAACTTGCTTCTCTTATTTCAGGATTCTAATAGGCTCAATGCTCAGGGTTCCTTCAAATTCAGTGTATTTTCTTGGAAGTACATGTTACATCAGGTATCCTAAAGCCACCAGAGTCTTTTATTTTATTTTTAAATTGAGGGTGGAGGCATGGGGTGAATTACATCTTTCCCAGAGTGGCCCCCCAAATCTGGGAGAATTGCACTTCTGACATATACAGTGCTGAACTAGAAGGACCATTGATTTAAATTGATATGAACTAGTTTCTTGTGTTGTTAATAAGTATTATGGATAAAAATTGTTAATATTAACTTTGAATCTAAAGAAGGCAGCTAAATTCTCCTGGATTAGATTGCATGTGTTATTTGTATCAATAACACACCATGCATGTTCCATCAAAAGCAGCAATGAAAGGAAACCCCACTGGTTTTCAGTGGTCCTTCCCAGTTCCTTCTCTTAAGGGATTTTGCAGTATCACCATCCTTTCCTGAGCATCTTTTTATGCTGTTATTTGCAGATAATGTACTGAATAGTTTGTTTGTTTTTTGTTTTTTTGTTCTAAGAATTTGCTCAGCAGCTCACTTTCTATAAGGATTAATGGATTACCCCTCTGAAAAAAGCCTAACATTAAAATGTGGTTAGTGATGTGAAATCCATAACGATTATCACGCCTCCTGTGGTACAAAAATAGCTCCCTGGCCTCCATCTTCTTTCACTGGGGAAAGGGGGAAAGGGAGAGGGACTTTCTGCCAACTCATTTCCCAGAACAGTGAACACAGCAGTCAGTCACAATGAAGCTTTGACTCTTGTATTGAAAGAGTCCGTGGGGGAAGCTCAAAGACAGTGTGAGCAAAGTGATTGTATTTGCATTCTTTGGCCCAGGTACTTTGCAAGACACCTATTATGTTTTTCATTCAACGCATCCTGCATTTTGGGGACCCTCAAGAAGAGCTGGATTACAATGCTCAGAGCATGGCATCCTGTACCTAAAATGATGGTGACATGTGCAAAGATATGCTGAAGAGTCCATGCACACATTGCCACCGCTTTATAACATGGGACAGAAGCTTTCAGGGTTTTTTTCCTGTTCAGTGGTAGCTCTGGAATGGAACTCCTGCAGACACGAAAGGTCGACTGTGTAGAGAATTCCTGAAGTTGTACTCCAAAGAAGCCACTTTTTCTAGTCTATGGTACAGATTTCTGCAGGTATATGTAGAATTCTTGCACTCAGGGACATATGCTGTTTCAACCAGAATTCTCCTGCACATGGAATTTGAACACAGCATACCCTCCAAATGATTCGATTTGGCAGAGACAGTCAATAAATCCCCTGTAGTTCTATTTCTGCAGCTTCTTTTAAAATGTCCCAAGTTCTCTCTCCTCCTCCCACTTTCCCTCTTTGTCTTTAGTTTACTGCAGGTGCTGCAAACTGAGATCAAATTGCAAAAGTAATCTGTACACCACTAACTGAGCAGAGGCAAGAGTTCACAAATCCAAGAATGTTTTTATGTATGTAGGTGGAAGCTTTTTAACCGCAATTTGATGTCTTCTGACAACAAAAGCAATGGTTTACTTTATAGATATAATCTGAGCACAGGAAAATGAAATGAAGTGACTCCTTTTGGAGAAGTTGATCCATACACCTCAGACGACCCTGGTATTAGAAAAAGCAATAGCAGACTTTTCATGGTGAAAAGGCCAGTCTGACAGAGGACTAAAAAATTGATAGAACACAGGGCTGAGGCTACCGTTAGGCAGATCTGATGTGGCCATCTCAGCTTGATGAAAGCATGCAGTCTGAGCATGACAGAAGGACAGCAAAATGTTGGTTATTTAAGTTGCTGTTTGTATTTTTACAGGGTGGGGGAAAGGTGCATACCAGATTTTCAGCCTTGTATACTAAAATAACTTAGGTGCCTTTGGATACTACTTAAAAGAAAAAACTAGAGAGCATTCAATAACATCTGTGAGGAAAAAGATGAGACATCTCAGGACTTACTAAAGATGACCTTAATTTGCTTTTAAAAAATGACTTTCAGCTTGTAGATGCTCTTAAGACCTTTTTCAGATGCCCTCCTACCTCTACCTCTCTCTCTCTCTCTCTCTCTCTCTCTCTCTCTCTCTATATATATATATATATATATAAATCACAAAGGCTTCACATATAAAAAGACCTGAAGCCTTTATACACTTGCTTCCATTCTCCCAGTAAGTGGTTTTGGATTTCCTGCTTTGGAAATTTCTGTAGCTTTAATTTGATGTGGGCACAACAAGGGATATAAGCAATGTACAGATACATTAATGGTATTATGTATTTATATGTTGGCATTTTGTAATTTTTTTATGTAGACTCTGAAGAAGGTTTAAAAGCATCTACAAGCTGAAACATGTCTGGCTTTTAGCAAATAAAGGCCATCTTTTTAGCATCCTGAGATGTATTGCCTTTTTCTTTTTGGGTACTAGTAGGTTTCAGTTCCTCCCCAAATAATACATTTTGCTTCATATATTACAAAATTTATGGGTTTTGCATTCATTTTCCTCTTCTGCTTCTCAAATAATAAAAACTGAGATACATGCACTTACCAAAAACTGCAGTTGTCTATAGCTCTCTATTTAGTAGAGAATATAGTCACATTTTGGCTTATTCATAACAAAGCCTTTTATATTTTTGAAATCAAAAAATAGGATAGACAGTACCATTTTTGTATGCTAATTGACCTATGAAGTATTTTATATTGTCAAATCAATAAAATAATTCAAGAAAATAAATATTGAACATATTTCAAATCACTTCCTTCATGTCTCTATTTTTCCTTCTGGGGGGGAAATGTCCGCTCCCCCGGTCATAAAATTTCCAGAATATTTACATCTCTATCATTGACACATTAAAAAAGCACAGGAAGAGATCACAAGATTGTGTTGCATAACCCTGTGCCATGATGCATGGTGGACACTCCCTTGGTTGACTGTGCATTCAGTGGTCATATGAGAGCCCTTTTATGTACCTACATATTAGTGTGAATACCCTCCAACGTTTAATAGATAAAAAAATGGATGAATATGGTCAAGCAACATCAAAGTATTTTCAAGATGGCAAAAAGTATTAATGAGAAAGAAGACACAAGCTAGGAAAGACAGCAGAAGTTTACTTTTGCCTGAGTCTACAAGGAACTGCAAGTTTCTCTCCCTCTCTTCTTCTTTATTAATTCAGCACAAACTACTTTTGTATTTCGAACTCCATTTGCAGCAACTGAAGTAAACTGGGGACAAAGGAGAAAGTGGGAGGAGAAACTGGGACATTTTAAAAGAAACTGCAAAAGTAGAACTACAAAAGACAGGTGACAGAGGATTAAACTGGAGTGCCCCTGCCAAATTGGGGCAGTTAGAGGTAGAGTCTATTTGTTTATTATGTATTCATTTGTAGTATTTATACTACACCTAATGACAAAAAAAAGGTCTAGATGATTTCTCTTAAGAAGCCACCAACATTGCAAGCGCAGTATTTTTCTACAATTGTAGGCTACATTTTTAAACTCGAGCTGGGGACATTTAGGCCAGCTAAATGTTTTAGACTGCAATTCCCACAGTCCTTTTTTAAAAAGCTATATTGAGTGAAGCTTCAGGGAACTGTAGGCTAAAACATCTGGATAGGGGGGAAATCTTCATCCCTGGTTTTAAATATCGTTGTTTTTCAGCCGCTTTATTCATAAAACTAGCTTTAAAACAACAATGATCCAGTGTCACTTAAGTATCAGAAAACAAAACCTTAAGAAAAGATGGAAAAGTTATCCAATGTCACAACAAGGACTCACACCTAAGTCTCTGGCTGTTTCTGCACTAGACTGTTAATAGTGCTATGATTCCACTTTCAACATCCTATGGAATCCTGGGGTTTCCAGTTTCGGGAGGGGCCCGAAACTGCAAATCCCAGGATTCCATAGGATGTTGAAAGTGGAATCATAGTGCTATTAACAGTCTAGTGCGGAAATGGCCTCTAAAGCAAAGGGCAACTACCCAGAGCATGGTTTTACAAAGCAATTGAATCAAGCCATTTACAGGGAAGCACATAGACTTCCTTAGAAACAGCAGAATTATAAAAGTTGTTGCTGGTGTTTTATTTTGAAAAGAAGGATGAAAGGTTGTGGACATTCACTGTCACCGAGTTTAACTGTGATTTTATTAAGTGCATGGTGTGCATCAGGAGGTGAAGCTGAGTCCTTCCTGTAGATTCTCTGACAAGCACTTGTTTTCTCTCACCAGAGACATTATAAAGCTGATGTTTATATAATGTTCAAACTTGACATCCTGTTGGGCTCTCTGATGCAGCACAATTTGCTGACAGGATAGTAGATTAAAAGCTTCCCCCGCCTGTCTTTTTGGCAAATGATTCCTCTTTACAAAGCAATAAAAAAAATAATGGAAGTGAAACTTTACACTGCTCTTTAAAGCGTTATTCGACATGATTTAAAAAGTCATGTTATTTTCTCCATTTAGGATGGGAGGAAAAAACCCACCTGAACAAAGAGAAGACATTAAAACTTGAAAGAACAGATGAAATTCAGGCTTTCAGTCCTGTACTCACTTGTGTTTAAGTGAGTGCCATTGAACTCAATGGGTCTTACTTCTGAATAAACAAATAAAAGTGGTCCTCTACATTCACTAGAGTGAGGAGCGCAGGACCCTTGCAAAAGTGGGGAAATCACAAATATCAAAATGTTTGTGTGTGTGTTGGTGGGAAGGGAGCCAATGCATAGTGGGGAGACTGGACACCCAGGATCCAAACTAGCGCCATTTCTGCACTAGGCTGTTATAGTGCAATGATTCCACTTTCAACATCCTATGGAATCCTGGGCTTTGCAGTTTAGGGAGGGGCCAGGATTCCATAGGATGTTGAAAGTGGAATCATCACGCTATAAGAGTGTAGTGCAGAAAATGTCAAGGTCAAGGAAAGGAGAGGGAAAAAGTGTGGGTCGTCATGGTTGTCCTATGCTTCCTCTCTCTTGACCATCTCCTTCCTTGGGTGTGTGTGGGGCATCTGGAGAGGATTTATGGTGCTGAGAAATCAGGCTGTGAGCCATCCTCAGTTGGCAAGGTAGCTGCTAGTGGAGGAGGGGGGAAAGGACCAGAGGGTTGCCGGAGAGGGAAGTTTCCTCTAGAAAAGAGATGCTTGATTGGGAGGAGTGGCGGGCAGGGCAAGTTTGGAGAAACTTGCAAAAATAATAAAAGCCATGAAAGTCAAATCTGGCCCTCTTGGGTTCTCCAGATGGCCATATGCTCCTTATGACAGCACGATTTGATTGTCTTCCAAGCTTCTGTACATTTTTTTCACATTGTAGAAGGTTTCCATGCCTCTCTTAAGGCTTAGTTACTGGTAGTAAGAGCTTGAAGTTAAAATATGCCGGTGTTTTTGTCCCCTTTTTTGCTGTTGGCCCTGCTCGATCAATGGAATGTGGCCCCTGAGAAATTCTTTGAACTTTGTCCCATCTGACATTAAGGCCTACTGTTACGTGATCGCACTCTGCTGTAGTCATTTATTACTTTTATGATATAAACTGTTAAGTTTACTTATCTGCAAAACTGAAGGAGGGAAGGAATATGCAACACAGGATTCAGAGTGGGCAGTTTGTGGAGGAGACAGAAGTTTTTTGAAGCAGTTGTGTAAGGCCATTTCTGCACTAGACTGTTATAGCACTATTATTCCACTTTCTTTTCTTTCTTTCTTTTTTGTATATATTTTTATTAAAGTTTTACACAAAATAACTCCCTCCTCCCCGCTTCCGAGCATCATTTTTCCAGTTGAGTTTGTGTTTACATCCCATTTATACATTTTTTTTCTATTCTCAGATTAACACATTCTTACTTTTAACCTTATTACATTCAGCTTATACTTATTCTATAACATCCTTAATTTTCATTACCATTTTTCCAACACTCTTTCTTATTCTTTCCCTCATTCCTTTATCCAGTTCAGAACTTCTTGCCATTCTCTTTCAAAGGTCTGGATTGGTTTATTTTTAAGTGAAAAAGCCAACCTTTCTATCTCTACCATATCCAGGACTTTTAATTTCCATTCTTTTATATCAATATAATTTTCTTCTTTCCAATGTTGCGCATATGTCATTCTTGCCACAATTATAACATATAACAATGTTTTCTGGTGGGATCTTATTTCTCTTTGTTAGCCTAACATATTCAACAAATAAATTTCTGGTTTCATTTCGAAGTTTAAATTATACATTCTCTGAATTTCATCATGTTATTTCCTTCCAAAATTTCTTTGCAACCTTACAAGTCCACCACATATGAAATATTATTCCACTTTCAACATCCTAGGGAATCCTGGGGTTTGCAGTTTAGGAAGGGACCTCAAGGGCCCCTCGCTAAACTGCAAACACCAGGTTTCCCTAGGATGTTGAAAGTGGAATAATAGTGCTATAACAGCCTAGTGTGGAAATGGTCTAGGTCAGCCAGAGAATGATTCTATTAGAGGAGTCGGAAGTATGTGGCCTTCCAGACTTCCACTTGGATTGTTCATTCCATCAGATTCAATCATGGAGGAGTCGGAAGTATGTGACCTTCCAGACTTCCACTCGGATTGTTCATTCCATCAGGTTCAATCTACATGGCCAAGAAGGATGGGAGTCTTACATTCCGCACTGGATTGTTATAGCGCTATTATTCCACTTTCAGCATCCTATGGAATCCTGGGGTTTGCAGTTTCGGGAGGGGCCAGGGCACCCCTCCCTAAACTGCAAACCCCAGGATTCCATAGGATGTTGAAAGTGGAATAATAGCGCTATAACAGTCCAGTGCGGAAACGGCCTTTAGGACCTTTCACACTACACAGCTGCAGCACTAGTATTCCTCTTTAACTGCCATGGCTTCACCTTATGGAATCCTGGGGTTTGTAGTTTGGAAAGGCACTGGAACTCTGTGACTGAGAATTAAAAATACCCCTCCCTAAACCACAAATCCCAGAATTCCATGGGATGGAACCATGGCGGTTAAAGTGATATCACAGTACTTTAATTGTATAGTGTAAGAAGACAAGAGTCTTTTCTCCTAGGGCTTTTCTGCACTACACTATTATAGTGCGATTATTGCACTATCAACATCCTGTGGAATTTTGGGTTTTTTAGTTTAGTGAGGCCAAAGAGCTCTCCGGCTGAGAACAGAGATGGGAAGCAACGGCAGGGGTGGAGATGTTGCTTATCTGTTTCACCATCTACCAGATGTCACTGACTGAAGGTTTGAACTATCAGGGTTTCAGATTCTATCCAAGCATCTAGGACCCTTTCCACACGCGGGCAGAGAAACGGGGTAAGCCACGCTAAAACGGAGCTTACCTTAGTCCATCGCCACGTGGAGCAGCGCGTTTCGCTGCTCCACACTCGTCGGTGTCCCGTGGCGTCCGGCAGCTCCCAAAATGGCGGCTTACAACTGGTGGAGGCTCTCCACCAACCAGAGAAGCTCGCCAGCTGGAAATCCCGCCCCCCCGCCCGATCTGTAGGCACGCCCTTGCGCGCACCTGCAAAACCACACTGGGCGCTGCAACGGGGCTGCACGGGGCTGCACGCCTCGTACCTTTTAAAAACCACATAAAAAGTGGTTTTTAAAAAGCACGTGACGCCACCACTTCTGGGCACCCTAGCACAGATTGGGATGTGGAATTACTCTAAAGTAAACCACCCCAATCCACTTTACGATGTAGACGACCTCCCACGGAGGTCGCACTACCACGTGTTATTTCCCCGTGTGGAAAGGGCCTAGGAATCAATGAGATGCTGTTGGATAATGTGTATCCCCTTTTTCTAATTGTGCTACTGTGCTCCTATCTATGGAAATTCCATTCCATGTTTTGTCTGTTCATTTGGGATTGCTCTCAGAGCACTTATCACAACTGGAATCACAGTTGTTTTCTTTTCCAGGAGATGCTGAATCTCAATTAGTAGTTCTCAGTGATTCTTTTCTCTTCAAATCTTCTGTTGTCTGAGTATGCCACGTGTGTAATTCAGCCTCTTTTTCTCAACCACAGTTACATTTGGCACATTATGTTCTAATTTTTTATCACTTTGAATCTTCAAGTCCCAGAAGAATTTTACTTTCCCCATTTTCAACAACTTATTATGTGCACACCAGTAATTTTCAATATATCATTGTAGCCACTTTATCATGCCTTTTTCTTACATTCAGCCTGTGTGATCTTGCTGCAATTTACTATGTGTACTTATTTTTTTCCAGTATTTGCCTTGATGCTATTTTTCTGAAATACTTTTTCCTGAGCTGCAAATAAAAGTCTTTCAGTTCTTTTTTCAGTGTCCTGTTTTGTAACTGTTTCCAGATGTTTCCCCCTTCATCGTTTGCTTCTATGCTTTTAGTATCTGACCATGCACTGGTTTGTAATAATAGCATTCATATAGTGGCTTGTTATAATGATGATGATGTGACTACTGTCATATTATTTATTTATATCCCACTTCACACACACACACACACACACACACAAAACCCTGAATCTTCTTGCCTTGCTTGTTGTCTTGTAGTAGTATTTCTCTGGTCATAATGGCAACGACGATCCAAACTTGGAAAAATTTTGTGACTATAACTTCTCCAAGCTCTGAAGTGAGTGCTGGGCTAGATGTGTCTTTGGTCTGTTCTTGTATGCTTAGTTTCAAAAGCCTTGCTGCAAAACAGAAGGTCTCAAAAATGTTTCCTGAATCCGGATGAATGCTGATATTAAACAAGACCAAAAAAAGAAAAAAAGACAAGCGTTCTGAGGACAGGCTGTGCATTTCCTCCCAGCTAAGAAACAAACTAGGGATGGTGATTTCAGCTGGAGACTGCGTGTGAGCTTTCACTTTGTTGTCAGAGCTTATGTTGCTGCAGGGGATAAAAACACTTTGCAAGGGGCCCAGAAGGTTGTGTAGGAGAGGTTCATGCATCATTTTTCCCCTTCCTGCTACCGCCATTGTGAATAGAAGCAGAATAAATTCTGCAAAATTGATGAACGTGTTGCTCTGCATCATTTGGCAGGTCACCAAGTCTGTCTTCTTGCAGGGCTCAGACTTTGGGTTTCATTGCTGCAGAATTTGATCATGGAATATCTCTCACTCTTAACTGATAGACCTGATTCACTTTCATTTCATCCAACATCTTCCTGTGTTGACTGTTGTATGTTCAAATAAAAAGGCCTTTTCTTTCTCTCCTCCATCCTCTCTCCTTCTTCCTTATGACTGTCATCATCATCATTGTCATCATCAGCTTCAATATCCTGCCATTTTCCTGAGACAGGAGAAAATTACATTGTCTTCTCTAGTCTTCCTTAGTGTGAAGCAGTCATAAAGTATTTATTTCCATAAAAAGAACTGAGAAAAAAAAAAGCCAAGATCAGAAACTACAATGACCACATTCTGAGTATTGTCTTATAAAAAGTCTTCCTGTTATGTAGCTTTTAGAAATCATTTTGGGGGAGTAAATAGATGATCACCTTGTTTCCAACATTTCAGACATAACTTTTTAAAAAAAAAAAAATTCAGTTTCTTCCATTTGTGGGGAGAAGGGAGAGGCTTTGGAATCAAAATGCCTAAATAACTAACTAACTAAATAAATAAATAAATAAATAACCCTAATGTTTTTCCCCAAAATTTTTTCCATTCCAGCCTCCCCCCACCCCAGGCCTTCACATCTCCAGCCAGGATGTGCAAACCAGCTACAAACTCTGGCTTCACTCTGTGGCTTGTTAGAGGGGATTTGGATATAATGCTAATTTTTTCTCATCCTTACAAGATGAGTCACATGGGAGCCACGGGGAACATGTGCCAGTGCACTGGCTCATAACTGAGAAGCTAGAATTCTCTTAAGTTCTGACTAAGCATTTTGCACAAATGTGGTTTTGTACCATGCATATTGATGGCATTACAGGAATACAGTGGGCCCTGAGTATCCACTAGAGTTTGGTTCCAGAAACCCCTGTGGATACCAAAATTCATGGATGCTCATGTTCCATTATGAACAATGGTGTAGTAAAATGGCACTCCTTATTTAAAATGACACAAAGGCTGCTTGTTGGCATTTTTAAAAAATATTTTGAAGCCGTGATTGGTTGAATCCATGGATACAGAATCCGTGGATATGGACGGCTGACTGTACTTGTTTCTTGTCTTCAGTAAGGGGCTTGCCTTGAATGGTTGTGTGAACAGGCAGAAAAGGGCAGGGGAAAATTGCAAATGAATTCAATTAACTTGAATGTTTCACTGTGTAACCAGCAGCAGAGAAGTAACAACCCCTGGACTGTTACGGGTTGGAAAAGGGACATTTAACAGTTGCTTCTTGTCATAGAAAACATCTGACCTCCAAAAAAATCCCCTTTTGAAGCTATTTGCTTTTCAAGGTAAACCTCTAGTGGCACAAACAGAACTTCTAGAGACCGTCCAGTTTCCAGTCACCTGGGAGTAAGTCCCATTGAACTTTGAGTAGCCGAGTTCAGTATGGTATTATTAGACTGAATTTTTGTTGAACCATTATGGAGTGAAAAAGTGTGTATGTGTGTGTGTTTTAAAGAAGAGGATGAAGAAAAAGAAAAAGAGCATAGAGGGAGTTACTATCCAAGGCTGTTCAGGTTTCATCCGAACCCCTAAGCAGATGGGAAAAAACTGAATGTGCATGCTAATGCATTCACAGAATTAACATCACATCACATTTTGCCCATGGTATGCAGGGTAATGAGTAGGAATGATTATTTTTCTCAATGATTTGGAAATGCACCCTGCATCCACGCCTTCTGCCTCTCCCACGACGAGTAAATAAACCACTTATGAGTCACAGTTCAGAACTGAGGAAAATCTATTAGATTGTAAAGCTTCAGAGAGTTCTAAGAAATTGCTGCTGATTGGCAGTGGACATGTGAAAGTAGACTTGAGGAACAGGGAAGAGAAAACATATTGCTTGATTCAGGTTGTGATGTATATATATTTCATTGGGAGGATGACCCTCCATACGCATTGACGCTTGCTTGTTTATTGATATATTTGTTACACTTATGGATGGCATCCTTTCAGTGACATATGCAAGCATAAATTCCCTTATGCCTGCAGATTGAATTTTTGCACTGTTACACAGTGGAGGTATTCATGTTTTGAGCTGAGAAGCAAAGTTCTACATGCAGCAAAGTTCTACATGCAGTGCTGTTGGACACTGATGTGAGGTATGCATTTGTATGTTCTGCACACAGTTGCAAATGTATGTATATTGCATATTGAATATGGATGCACATCACACATGCATAATAATATATAGGGCACACTTCGTTGCACAGTTGCACAATGCACTAGTGAGAAACCAGTGCGCAATTCCCATATAACTTCATAAGTGTAAAGGTATATTCTTTCTCCTTAATGCAGGATCTTGTCTTCATATCTCACATGTCCTCCAATGAGCTGCAGTGCGTACGTGAGTTTCCTCCTTCCCCTTTATCCTTAGAACAGCCATGTGAGACAGGACAGGCTGAAAAAATGAATGATCTGAGATCCTCCAGTTGGCTTCCTGGCTCAGCAGGGACTAGAAGATGGATCTTTTGTCTCAATCCAGCATTTTAACCACAGTATTACATGTCATTTGCAGAGAAAAATGTATAAGATTGTATTGCAGTGGGTAAAGTGTTGCTCAGTGGTGTCAATAGAGTTGGTGACCCTAATGCAGTAACTCATGGTGTTACCCCCTTTTTCTGTCCAGGAGCCAGAATTCCAGGGGTCCTGATCTACCATGATGGGACCTGACCCCTGGGTGTCCTTCTCTACCCACCTAACTCAGTGCAAAGGCACTGGGGATCTCATCCAGTTATGAGAAAAAAGGAAGCAGTTGTCCTATATGAAGCTACAAGGGCTCTCATGGAGGGAGGAAGAAAAAAGGAGTTGGCAGTCATTCTGGTGTCACATCTCTCTGATGGTATCACTTGGTGCCATCCACACACACCCACACTGCCCCAGTGATGCCACTGGTGTTGCTCAAAAGTGGGTTAAAGGGGGAAAAGTTGCAAAAATTTCTATTTCCATTCCAATGGCAGAATTCATCTCTTTATATCGGGTCTGCAGGCTTTTGCAAACAAAAGAACAGTTAACTACCATGCCACTGCTATTTTCCCTCTTCTTTCAACAATGCTGCAAAGGTTTAATTTTTTCCCCTCTAATCTACTAATGGTCTATTATACACAATACATTCGTGTAGTCATTTACTTGTTAATCTCTCTTTGTTGGCTAGCTCTAAAATAGATTACTAGGATCCAGTATGAAAGGAGAAAGTGGGGGCGGGGGAGAGAAAAGGAGGTTAAATGAATTGCTGTTGTGTTCAGGGAGATGTTATTTTAAAATAGTATCGTATCTCATGGATGCTCACAATTCCCTGAGTCTACTGCTTTGTTTAAAGTTCTTAGTTCTTGGCTTTCTTTTCATAGTGACTAAACTTGAATCTCCCCTCTTCTCTGACCTCACAAAGTATCATTTTGGCCGCATAAGTTCTTGGATGCTATTAGCATACAGGATTCTGTTGGCATACTTTTAAGAATTTCATGTAATCGTCATTGGAATAATGCATATGAATTGTTTAGGAAAAGCACTATGTAAGGCAGAGGCCATTCAACAGGGTATAATGACATAGTCTGAGGACAGATTGCATCTGGATTTGTGCCAAAGAGCTGCCTCTGTGGAGATCTTTTATATACAGGTGGAGAGGAAACGCATGAAGTTAATGCTTTTACTTCAAAAAGACTCACAAACAGGAAACTGTCCCCAGGATTTCCTGACTTGACTTTGACATAAACCAGCATGTTAAATGATCAAGAATTACAGCAGGGTGGATCCAGATTTAGGTTAGGGTTACCAGGCCAAGTCTAACCCATGCCCTGAAATTTCAGTGCCAAAACCTGAGGCTGAGGAATTACTCCTTGTGATCACACAGGGGGCAGGCCCTGGTGATGACATTACACATGGTACATTAAGCAACAATCACAGTCGCACAGAGTGTGCCATTTGTTAGACCAAAGCAAGTCTAACAAATGAGGAAATAACACACACCATGAGAGAGAGGGAGAGAGAGAGTGTCATACTTTCAAAGGTAGTGCTCTCACCCTGAGTTTCCTCCCTGATTACCCTGAGGACTGCAGAAGATAGCCAAGGCCCTGAGATCAAGGAATCCTGAGCTTCCTAAGATTGCCAGACAGAGGGTGGGGAAACATGGTAAACGGGGTGAGCTGTGGTGGTGCAGAGGGATGGGGGTCTCCCCAAAACTGGATAGATGTGCCTTCCATTAGTAGAGTCATTCTCCCAGTGAAAGGCAGATCTGGGATCCAACTCATTCTAGCTTATGCTGAGATTTATCTGATGGCTGATGGTCCTGGTCTACCACATGAAACATTTTGGCCTGCAGAGGAAAACAGGTCATTTTATAAGTAAGGAAAAACAATGAGGAAAGTGGGGATGTTTTCATTCTGGGTGAAGCAAAGGGAAATTGAATCCCCATTACAGTTTTCCACTTGAGTCTGCTAACCTGTTGATTAGTTCCCTCTTCATAGTCCCTCACCACATTCTCATGAAATTTCATGCTTCCAAAACCACATAAGGGCTTCTTTTCTCATTTAGTATCACTTCTGTATGCAACACTGTTTCTGGATGAGTATTAAGTGGTTTGGGACCCAAACAGCCAGACATAGCTATCTGCATTCCTTTTAAAATGTGGTATACAGGATCCAAAATACCGCTCCTCCTCCTCCTAACCCCCTGAAGAATTTTCCCTCAGCCAAGTCTGAACAAGAGTAGTCCATTGAACAGGCATGTTTGCTGACATTTATGCTTTTAAAGCCAAGGATTTCCACACTTTTTCTGCCTTCAGGGAACAGGTCACTGACTGAGCTGGATAAGAGGACATCCCTGGGCACTTGCCACAGAAAAATTGCATATTGCAAATAATTCTGGGCCATATTCAAGCATGTGTCATATATTGCTGTTGCTGTTATTTATTTGTTACCTGCCTCTCTCCAGGGCTTGAGGCAGAACTGGATGCAGTACTCCACATGAGGCCTAATTACTGCAGAATATAGTAGGACTATTACTTCCCTATCCTTGACCCCCAACATGGTGTAGTGTTTTGAGCACTGGACTGTGGCCCTTTCCGTAGGATGGCATCCTCCCGGCATGCAGGCATGAGAGGAGTGGGGACCAAAAAGATGCTTCTGCATGATGTTGTTGCAGTCCTGCTCTTATCACGTTGCCAGCCAGTGTGATCGTGGGGTATATCATCGACGAAAACCGCTATCAATGACCCCCTGATCATGTGAGCCTTCCATTGCAGCTAGCCATGCAGAAGGACCGAGAGTGCAATCATGCGCTTCCTTCCCCAATGCAGCATGGGAAGATGGCTGGCTGCAGTGCAGAAGGAAAAGGTGTGTTCCTCGCTCTCCCTTCCACAGGCAGTTGGTTGGGTGCAGAGAAGAGTGCTGGGGACACAGTCCCATTCCAGCAGAGGCACTGCCAGGATTGTGACAGGATGACGCATTAAAGCATCATCCTGCAGAAAGGGCCTATGACTGAAGACCAGTGTTTGAATCCCTGCTCAGCCATGGAAGTCCACTGGGTGACCTTAGGCAAGTCACACTTTCTTGGCCTCAGAGGAAAGCAAAGGCAAACCTCCTCTGACCAAGGCCCTTTCTGCACCTTACCTTTTTTCAGCGCTGGGATCGCACGAGCAGCCTCCAGGAAGAGGTTTTCGCATCCCCACTGCTTCAGCTCCTCACAAGCAGCCTGCTTCCGAGCAGGTAGCACGAGAGCCCCGCCTCTTCCTTCCACAGCACAGCCTGGGAGTTTCCCAGGCTGTGCTGCGGCAGGAAGCACAACCGCCACAGCTCCAGAGGCTCCGCACGCACGGCAAGTGTGCGCGGGGCCCTGGAGCAATGTGCAAAGTGCATGAGTGGTGCCTGGCAGGCCCTGGAGTGTCATGTGATTGTGAGTGTGCCGTGCAGATTGCTCCTCACAATCGCACAATGCTCCAGGCGCTCTTTCGCAAATGCCATGCAAAAAGGGCCCAAATCTTGCCAAGAAATCGTGGTATAGTCAGAAGTTGCAGTTGACTTAGAGGTACATAACAACCACTTTGTGTGTGTGTGCATGTGTATGTGTATGAGGCTGTAAAGTGACTGAAGAAAATTGACTTTCCTGTTATATGTATAAGTGCATGAGTGTAATCCCACTGAACAGAGCCAGCATGGTCTAGTGGATTGAGTGTTCAACCATGTCTCTGGAGAATAGGGTATGAATCCCTGCTCTGCCATGGAAGCACACTGGATTACGCTGGGCAAGTCAGACTGGCTCTGCCTCAGAGGAAGGCAAAGGCAAACCATCTGAACAAATCTCGCCAAGAAAACCCTGTGCTAGGTCTGCCTTAGGGTTGCCATAGGTCAGAAATGACTTGAACGCATACAACAACAAACAATTATCATCCTTGATTTGGAATCTGTGGTTCTGTTAATGCAGACTTAATGCAGACTCTTTCTATTTACCTTCTTTGCTGCAGGATCACAATAGTGTTGGAAGACAAAAGAGTATGGGGCCCCATGGCCTTCTTTGTGTCCCTTAAGTTGTCACTCTGCCCTCAGGTACAATTCCTACAAGCAGAGATGGTGAAGTAAAATTCAATTGCCAGTCTAGTCAGCTTTTCTCTAGAGTAAGAAGGATGCCATCTTGCCTTTTGCCTCAGGCTGGCCCTGGGCAAGTGATAGGGCTAAGAATGGATTTGAACATACTGGAAAAAGTGGTTTTAAAAAATGGTGTTTCTCAAATGTTGACAACCTCAGGCAAGGAGAATCCTGGACTGATAAGAATCTTCACATTTCTGGACTTATTCTTCAAAAAATTGACTTGCTGTATTTTTGCACAGAGAATAACATTTACTGCTCAATAAACAGTATTTTCTGGAGAGAAAACATTTTCTTGCATTTTCCAAAAAATCCTGTTTCCAGCACAGAAAATGTTGTTTTCTATGCAAAAATGTGTTGTTAACTGCCATCAAGTCAACTTCAACTTTTGGAGATGCTATGAATGGGAGACATCCAAGTCACCTTATCATCAATAACCATGCTCAAGTTTTCAGACTCAGGGCCATGGCTTTCTTGATTGAGTCTATCCGTTTATAATATAAAATCCATTTATAATAATATAATACATCATTTCCTACTGCCTTCTACCTTTCCAAACATTATGATCTTCTCTAGTGAGTCATGTCTTCTCATGATATGTCCAAAATATAACAGTGTCATTTAGTCATCTTGGCTTCTAGAGATAGTTCAGGCTTGATTTGCTCCATTTGTCTTTTTAGTAGTCCAGGGTGTCCATAGAACTCTTCTCCAGCAACACATTCCAAATGAGTTGATCTTCTTCCTATCAGCTTTCATAACTATACATAGAAATTGGACCATCCTAACTTTAGTATTCAATGATATATCTTGACACTTCGAGATCTTATCCAATTCCTTCATAGCTGCTTTTCCAAGTCCTAGGCCCTGTCTGCAAGACATCGTTGTCCCACACTGGTTACAGGAGAAGGACGGGACTTGGATGACGGTTCTGCATGACGTTGTCTGGGTCCCATCCTTCTCCCATCCCCAGGCAATGTGATTGCTCCACAAATCATTGACAGGCTTTCTCCATCAATGACTGGTGATCATGCATCCCTCCCACCACCTGTCCACACTTACCTGGTGTGTGGAGGTCCTGGAAGCACAATGACTGCACTTCCTGCCCCAGCACAGCCTGGGACAGTACCCGGCTGCACTGCAGAAGGAAGAGGCGGTACCATCGTGCTTCCTCCATTCATGGAGGCAGTTGGTGGGGAGGGGGAGCGCTCCTGTCACGCTCCCCTACAATGCTGGGACACCGCACCAGATGTCTCTGGAATAAGGTAAGCTGTGGAAGGGGCCCTAGTCTTTTTCCAATTTCTTGACTGCAGTCTCCATTCTGATTAATGAGTGAACCAAGGTATGGAAAATCTTGAACTATGTAAATCATCTGCAGTCCTTTTTGTTTTGTTTTGTTTTCTTAATGTTCAACTGTAAACCTACCATTGCACTTTTGTCCTTGACTTTCTTCAGTAATCGTTCCACATCTTTGCTATTTTCTGCTAGTAGTATGATGTCATCTACATATCTTCAATTGTTGATGTCCCTTCCTCCACTTCTCATGCCTCCTTCCTCTGAGTGTAATCCTGCTTTACGTTATGATATGTTCAGCATAAAAGTTAAACAGATAGGGTGCCACAATGCAGCCTTCCTTGACTTCTTTGTGAGTTGAAAACTGTAAAACTTCCTTGTAGCATGCTATCATTCAGGAAACAGAAGAGCACAAAACAATAATTTCAAATTCCAATAGCTCTGAGTTTTTGTCAGGAGATTTTAAAACATGTAAAGGTTGTCTTCAAATGATTACATAACAGAGTTTTACAGCCTAGGGAAAAGAGAAGCAAGATTTTTTTCCCTTCTTCTCTACAAATCCTTCTTTTCTGCCAAGTCTAGTTTCTTGAGTTTGGCCTGGAAAGGATCTTTGAGATGTAGGGTGAAGGCAGCAGTTCTTGGAATCTGATGGGAATTTTTCCCAAGTCTGGGGCAAACAGAGGCCAAGAAGCTTGGCTAGAAATAGTTGGTCGTCAAAAGCTCCCTATTGTTATTACTCTGGTATGCATATTTTCTCCTTCTGTATCTGCACAAAAAGCTTATTTCACCTTTCCTACCATAGTACCAATTTCTCCTGCTCTTCTTTTTCTTCTTCTCCTTCTTTCTCTTTAGTAGCCAGGCAGTTATTCAAACTACTCAGAATTCTAGAAACAAACAGTCTAACACTCATTTTATTATTTTCTTTCCTTCTTTATCATATTCTTTTTATTTATCATATTTTCATCCAATTGTTTCCTGCATCATCCCATTTTCTCATCCCATTTTTATTTCTTCAAGCTGCTCTGGATAACATACGTGGTTCTTTGCGTCCATGGCTCCATTTTATCCCCACAGCAAACCCATTGAGGCACGCGAGGCATGTTTGGGTGGGAGAGAGTGTCTGGCCACAAGCTCACCCTCAGTGAACTCTGTGGTCAAGCGAGAGTGGTCATTTATGTCCCTGCCAAAACAGAAGACAAAAGAGGCATAGATATCCATAATATGTGAATATGCTAATTTATACCATAAATACACATTTTAACATACTTGCTGTAGCTTAAATAGAAACCTAATACATGTCATCAAAGTGGGGAAGGCTGCCATCTGGGACCCATTCACACTATACAATTATAACACTATTATATATTGACTTACACCATCCCTATGAATTTCATAGGGTTTTCTTAGGCAAGGGATATTCAGAGGTGGTTTGCCAGTTCCTTTCTCTGAGATATAGCCTACAGTACTTGTTATTCATTGGAAGTCTTCCATCCAACTACTAACCTGGCTGGCCCTGCCTAGCTTCCATTATTCCCCTTTAAATGCCATAGTTCCATCCTATGGAAGCCTGGGATGCTGGCGCAGTGGTTAAATGCCAGTACTGCAAGCCACAAGGTTGTGAGTTCGATCCTGCCAGGCTCCAAGGTTGACTCAGCCTTCCATCCTTCCGCAGGTCAGTAAAATGAATACCCAGCTTGTTGGGGGCATGTATAGAAATACATGCTATTTGTAAGTTGTTCGCCACCTCGATCCATATGGAGAGGCGGGATATAAATAAATAAATAAAAATGTGTAGTTTGGTGAAACATTACAGCACGCTGGCAGATAATTTTAAATGCCCAGTCCCAGGATTCCATGGGATGGAACCACGGCAGTTATAGTGGAATAACAATACTGTAATTCTCAAGTATGAATGAGCCCAGGTTACAAGGGCCTGCTCAGTCTGTTGTCTTCTAAGGATTCTGAGGGAACTTGAATGCCCTTCTTTGGTCTCCCTTTTTATGGTTTTTCAAAGCAGAGTTGGGCTTGACAGTCCCCCAAATTAGAGGACAGCTTCTGCAAACTAGGACATACAGCCAGTCCTGAATGAGTTGGGATCTCAACATGGTCTTCCTTGTCTTAGGCCGTTTCTGCACTACACTGTCATAGTGCTATTATTCCACTTTCAACATCCTGTGGAATTATAGGTTTTGTAGTTTACTGAGGCCCAAGAGCTCTTTGGCTGAGAATTCTACATGTCCCTCCTTAAACTGCAAACCTTCAGATTCCATAGGATGTTGAAAGTGGAATAATAGCACTATAACAGTGTGGTGTGGAAATGGCCTTAGTTATCCCAGTGTACCACACAGCTCTGTACCACATCATATCAGCACTATTACTTTCACACCAGTGGAAGCATCCTTAAGTGTACAGGGAAGATATGATTGCTCTGCCCCCACACACAGTTCCCCCCAGAAACATTACTTATAAACTAAAAAAAAAAAAGTTATACTGTCCTTCTCTTCATCCTTGAGGAAACATGTAGCTTTTGATCAGGTGCCAAAAAGAATGCTATGCTACCTCCAATCACACTTCCATGGGGAGGGTATTCTTTAACCAAAGAAGCGTCTCTCCCTTTATGTCACGCAATATATCAATGGAGTCTAAAGATAACCCTCCCTAGTATTGCTTAAAGCAGGGATGTTGAATCTGTGGCCCTCAAGATGTTGTGGGGCTACAGCTACCATCATCCCAGCTGGCAGGAGTTGCAATCCAGCAACATCTGGAGGTCCAGATGTTCACCAAGCAAGAGGCTGTTGGGATGCAAAAGCATTTCAGGCTGTAAAATAAGATTATTCCACCACTTCCATTCATGTCTACATTATGAGAAAAACAGGGATGGGGACCCCATCCAGCCCCAGACACATTTCAAGACTTCTGGGAAGTTATTTAGAAACCTGCATAATTGATTTGATGTGTTTTGATTACAATACTGTAAGCTGGTCACATGGATATCATACGGTTCAATAGAGGAAACTGGAAGTAGAGCACATTCCTTTCTGGTGACACAGTTCTGTTGTAAGGTCAGGATTTTTAAAGTGAGAACTGAGTTTGTCTGCAAAAGCTATCAAAACTTTAACAAAATTAAAGACTTGTGTTCACAGAATATCCTTGATATAAACATGGGCATTTATAATGATAAAAGCTGGGAGCTAGAGAACATTTACATCACCTTGAGGTCTTGGAAAGAAGAGCAGGATATAAATTGTAAGTTACAAATCAGACTTCTGAGCCTGAGGCTCTCCAGACATGTTGGTCTGTGATTCCCATCATCTCCAGCTAGCCAATAATACCATCCATTTCATCCCACCTGCTTTCCGTGAACTAGTGGTTTTCCATTTGTTTTGGATTACCAAGCCCAACTTTCCCAACCAGCATGCCATAATGTGTTGAAATATTGGGATGTTGGCTATGGAAGACCGGTGTTATAATCGAACATATTTGCAGTGTAGCAGGTTGGGGAAAGTTGGAAGGAATCATACTGGGGAAACACCAGGGAAGGAGCTCTGATGTCTATACTCAATTAATCTCACTGCTCCAAGGTAACCCCTTGTCTCTCTTTTTACTGTTTCTTTCTGCACCCCAGAAAAAAATGAGGTCCGGTTTCCCACAGTAAGGCCCTGGAATTCCAGTACATCATCACAGCCAAACACATTAACACTTCCTGATTTACGTTTGGGACAAGCTGAATCTCTACTTATTGAAAAGACATAGGATTTCCTATAGGCTATGACAAACTAACCTTGCTGCAACAAGACTGAATTAAAGGCCATTTCCGCACGGGGCGAAGGAATCACCCCATGATCCTACTTACCGGACTTCTTGGCTCCCTGGTCTGGTCCACGCCACTCCGAAGCAGTGTGTGCTCGTTGATACGCACTGCTCTGGCATCCCAAATGGCGACTTCCGGTTGGCTGAGGGTCTCGACCAACTGCTGAAGCTCGCCAGCCTAAAGCCCACCCCCGGCAGATCGCAGGCTCACATTGGGGCAAGCCTGCGAATCTGCATAAGAGAGCAGGCTTGCAGTGGCATGCTCTGTGCTTTTGAAAGACCTGTTTTTAGCAGTCTTTCAAAAGCACGCTGGACGACCACTTGGGATCGTTCCGGAGCAGGCTGAGGTGTGGATCTACGTTAAGTAGGTCCGACCCAGTCCACTCCCAGGTGCAGATGTCTTCCCTGGAGGACGCTCTGCCCCATTTTAAAAACCCCATGTGGAAATGGCCACAGTCTCAAATGTCTCATAGAACAAGCTGTTTATTTAAAAAAAAAAAAAAAGCTATACAGGCTTCCTCTGCTTATCTCACAGGTTAGAGGACCAAAGCACTGTCAGAAAACTGAATTGGTTGAAAAGCAGAATCCATGTACTGTACTGGAGGGAGCATGAAGGTCTTACAGAGGCTCTCTTGCGACTGGCCATGTGTGCACTGCTTGCAAAGTCTCTCAGCTGGCTTAGCGCCTTTGCCCCCTTCTCAGTGAGCTTCCATAGGCAAGAAAGAGCAAAACTCATTGAATTAATGGAACTTGTCCTTAATTTGGAAGTATCAAAAGAGAGACTCATCAGATATTGAGGTATCAAAAAGTGGAGCGCTTCCCATATGTGCATTTCCCTGCCCCCATCTTCTTTTAATATCTCAAGATATCTGGTTGATCTGCCCTTTATTAGAATGATATTTGCTCTTACCAAGGCAAGGCTAAATGTTCTTCCCTTTACTAATTTTACAAGGAAAGAGTCTGGAAGCTGGAGTCTGCTTTTATCAACTCTTTAATTATGGAAGATAGTACCCATTTTGTTCTAAAAGGTAACATTTATTCTGATATTACAGAAAAGTATATCTCTGCACTGCTGACTCAGAGGATAGGTCACCATTTGAAAAGCTGTGTTTTTTACTACGTATTCTTAACAAATATGTAACTTCTGTGTATGCGCGCACTTTCAAACCGTCTGTCGACTTACAGTGACCCCATGATTTTCATGAGGATTTTCTCAGGCAAGGAATGCTCAAAGGTGGTTTTGCAATTTTCTTCGCCTGAAATGTAGCCTACAGCACCTGGTATTCATTGGCTGTTTCCCATCCAACTGCTAACCAGAGCTGACCTTGCTTAGCTTCCAAGATCATGTGGGATTTGATTCCTTCAGAATATTTGACCCTGTGCAAATTTTAGAACTGCTCAGTTCTTGGTTTTGCCCTTATCCCTGCATGCAAAGACTATGGGTGGAGACTGTCCTGTATTTGTATAATGGTTAATTGATAACTTTTAACTGACTGGCTAAAAAGGTTTTGGCTTGTTCCCAAAATGTTTTGATTTAGAGATGAGATGATACCTGGATAGATAGCCAATGCTTTCTCTGCCTTTGAGGTTTTTTAAAATGTAGCCTGTTGTGACTCAGCTGTTGACTTTTCAGTGCAAGAAATTAAAGGTTAGGCCTATCAAGATAAACATGACTGAATGCCCAGATTAAATGAATTGGCATTATGCTTTACCAAAAAGCTGTGCTATCTCCAGGCAGCCTTTGAAGTCTAGTGACTGGATTTTCTTTGGATAGGAAGGTTTCCCATCCCAAACAGATGTCTTGAGAACTTCAAGTCTTGTTAGTTAGTTATTAAAATGTTGGAAGTGGAGTGTATCGACACCTGGACAGAGTATTACGGGCATACAAGGGCCATAAAATGCCCTCCAACATTTCACATCTGGCCATGTGAAGCATCAGAGTGTAGTCAAGATGGCAAAATGTATTAATGAGGGTGAACACACAAGCTAGGAGAAGCTGCAGCAGTTTGCTTTTGCCCAAGCCTTCTGAGAAGGGCAAGATTTTGCCCCCTCTTCTTATCTTCTCCCTATTGAATTAACTAAGTGCAAATTACTTGGTACTTCAAATTCAGTTTGCAGTGATGGAAGCAAGCTGAAGACAAAGGGGGAAAATGAGAGTGCAGTAGAGAAACTAGGATATTTTAAAAGCAGCTGGAAAAGTGGGACAACAGAGGATTAATCAGAACTGTCCCTGACAAATTGGGATGGTTGAAGGGTATATAACAATAGTAGAGATGGATACCTAGCATTACATGATGTATCCCATCTTCATGTTGCTTTGTGATAGATGATGATGCTGTGATTGAGGAGCAATTGACTGTGCAGGGGGCTGAGCAAGTCAACCTGCAAATATCCCCTGCACTGGAAGGTCAAACAGAGGCTGAGTTGCTCCAGCCAGCTCATGAGGGAGAGGGAACCAGCAGTGATGCAGAGGAGTTGCAGCCAGCTGTGCCCATCAGCCCTCAATCACACATAAGGCTGAAACGGGCTGTTGAGAGGGAGGCTGCTTGGACTAGGCTGAGGAAGCAATAACAAGCAGCACCTGCTTACAGGGGCTATTTAAGTCTGTCAGCATGGCTGCAAATTATTAGCAAGCCTTTACAACCTTTGTGTTTCCTGCTCCCTGAAACCCTCCAGATGGATCTCTGCCTCCTGAACCTTTGGACTGGACCTTGACCTGGCTCCGCTTGTGTTTTCCTGGTGTTTGGTATATTTGGACTCCCCAAGTGTTCCTGACCTCTCTCCTCCCTTGCTGGCTGTGGCCTGGCAGGGAGAAATTCCTGACATGCTTAATCTGTCCCTTCCTTACACACCCTGATGTTCTCAGGCTCACTTCTCTTAGTCCAAATTCTTTCTCTTTCCTAGTCGTGTAGGTAGATGTAGCATCCCAATCTCATCATGTTCATCTCTGGATGTGGTTCATATAACAAATGTATATCTCTGTCTTCCTTTTCCACTTATTTCAAGTACCAACTTCCATGTATATCCCACTATAAAAGCCTTATTGCTATCTGACATTGTCATGGGGTGGCCAAAAATGGGTAGGTTTCTACCTTGGGGATAAGAATGAGGATGGGGGAAGCAGTCTCACAAAAGAGCACAGCACAGTTTTTCTAGAATGCTTTGATGGGGTTCTTGTCTAGGGCAACATTCATGGAATCCGGATAGCAGGTATAAATGTGCAGATGAAATCCTAACCAGTATTTCTCCTAGGATGTTAATAGCTGACCTTGGGTGGAGTAATGGTCTTGATCTTTCTGTGGATTGGGTTATCAGATGTTATGGAAAAGCCCTCATCTCTAAAGAGTGGAACCATGTTGTTGGAAAATGCAGATAGTCCTCAGTTTCATTTTTTGTCTCCCACCTGTAGGAGTAACCATCCAAAATGTCAGCCAAGAAAGAAGGTGCACACAAGAAATGGGCGGCCTTGAAGGAAAAGCTCGGGTCCCAAGACTCCGATCAGACAGAAGCCAATTTAGAAAATGCTGAACCAGAGCTCTGCATCCGCCTCTTGCAAATTCCTTCTGTGGTCAACTACTCAGGGCTCAAGAAACGGCTGGAGAGCAGTGACGATGGCTGGATGGTCCAGTTTCTGGAGCTCTGTGGGCTCGATCTTCTTCTGGAAGCCTTGGACCGACTTTCTGGGAGAGGTGTCTCCAGGATATCTGATGCCCTGCTGCAGCTGACATGCATTAACTGTGTTCGAGCAGTAATGAATTCTCAGAAGGGCATTGAGTACATTGTGAGCAATGAAGGCTATGTCAGGAAACTCTCCCAAGGTGAGAACACATTTTCTCATTCTTTCCACATGCTTTTGTTTGTGTGCACTGTGGCATGTGTGTGCACCGTTATTCTCCTGGCCAATTTCTATAACCCTTTACTTACATCCCACTACTTGGAACATAGGCCATTCCCACCCTACACTGCTATAGTGCTATTTTTCCACTTTCAACATCCTGTGGAATTCTGGAGTTTGTAGTTTAGAATTGTCAACCAGAGAGCTCTTTGGGCTCAGTAAACTACAAACCCCAGAATTCCAAAAGATGTTGAAAGTGGACTAATAGCATTAGAACAGTGTAGGGCGCAAATGGCTGTAATTTGTGCCCTGCAGGTTCCAAATAAACACACTAAGAATGTAAGAGAAAAAATTCCAGTCTTTGGAATTCCCTATTTCCAATCAGAGTTATGAAAAGTTATCTTTTTTTGGACTTCAGCTCCCAGAATCCCCTAATCTGCCAGAATGCAGAAGTAAGTGCCATTTATTTTAATGGGAATTTGAACCTATTGAGCTTGCTTGCTTCATAACCTACATGGCACCCCTTCAGACATTTAAAATATATGTTCATTTCCAGGCACAATTCAAAGTGCTGGTAATGACATATAAAGCCCTTTATAGCTTAGGTCCAGATTATTTTAAAGACCGTATCTCCCTATACAAACTTGCCAGAGTTTTAAAATCTGCAGGAAAAGGTTTTCTCTTGGTCCCACTACTATCCTAGGCTCACTTGGTGAGGACACAAGAAAAAGCCTTCTCCCTTCCATGGGAGGCTAGGCTGGCCCCCTGTCCACTTACCTTTCACAGGAAGGCAAAAACATTCCTATGCAAGCAGACTTTTAGTGTGTGAACAGGAGAGCTTTTATTTTATTGGAATGTTTTATTTGTATTTTAAACTTCTGTATGTTTTTCAATGATTAATACTGTTTTTATTGGGTTATTTTAATTCTTTTAAATTATGCTGTAAAAGGTTTTAACTTTTCTGGAAGCCGCCTTGGGTCCCACTCTGGGAGAAAGATGGCATATAAATGCAATAAATAAGTTCCTCATAATTTGGTTTTGAACTAAATTGCCAGTTGGACTTCTTCTATATTGACTTCTCTCTCTGCAGCACTTGATACCTCGAACGTCATGGTCAAGAAGCAAGTTTTTGAACTCCTGGCTGCTCTCTGCATTTACTCCGTGGATGGACACGCTTTGGCTTTGGATGCTCTGGATCATTACAAGGCAAGTGGAAACTCAGATGCACAGCAAAGAAGATAATAGACATGTACTTCAAAATAAAAGTCTGTGGAATGAGGGCAGAGGTCCATTTATGTAGTCCAGCCTCTTATTTCCCAAAATGACAAACTAGAAAGCTAACAGACAGTAGGTGGGAAGCTACTTGTTTTAAAATCACTATCTAAGGATTGTTCTTAGACTGTTTTGGTTTTTTTAAAAGATGTGCATTAATGTGTTTTAAACTTAAAAAATATCTCTGAACTGTTTAAATGCGTGTATGTGTTGTGCATTACCTTGGGAGTTGTTGTGGGTGGGCAGGCAATATGTATATATGTCTTTATTTAAAGTATTTATACATTGCCTCCCAGCAGTATACATCCACAAGCAGCATATGAAGGCTACAGCGATCCCGTGCTGTTGCTTCCCAGCATTTGTTAATCCATTTAACATACTACCTTTGAATCCGAATGTTCGGTTTAACAATTGTGACCATTCTCTGTAAACAGATTTATCCTCTGTCAAGTGATCTAGTTGCCTTTTAAAAATTTCAAAGGTTAAAGTTACACATACAGCAGGAACATAGCTTGGAAATGTTATTTAGAATCATAGAGCTGCAGGAGACCACAAGGGCCATCCAGTGCAATTCCCTGCCATGCAGGAATACACAGTCAAACCACAGTGACCATCCAGCCTCTGTTTAGAAACCTCCAAAGAAGGAGACTCCACCATGCTGTGAAGCAGTGTGTTCCACGGTGAAACTGCTTTTCCCATCAGAAAGTTCTTCCTGATGTTCAGATGGAATTTCTTTTCCTGAAGTTTGAAGCCATTGCTCCGGAGCAGTAGAAAGGAAGACTACCCCATCTTCCTTATGACATCCTTTCTGATTTTAAACCTGGATATCATGTCATCTCCTAACGTTCTCTCCTCCAGACTAAATATCCCCAGCTCTTTAAGCAGCTCCTCATAGGGCATGATTTTACATTTTTTGTCACTCGCCTTCGGACACGTTCCAGCTTGTCAATATCTTTCCTGAACTGTGGTGCCCAGAACTGAACACAGCATTCCAGGTGGGGGCTCACCACAGCAAAATAGAGTGGCACCGCTACTTCATTTGGCCTAGATAATCCTATTGATGCAGCCTAAAATTGCATTGGCTTTTTTAGGTGCTGCGTCACACTGCTGACTCATGTTCAGCTTGTGGTGTAACTGTAGACCACAAAGTAAACCACAAGCTGAAGACGCTGACTCACTTCCAGCTTGTAGTCTACTTTTTTGGATTGCAATTCCCAGAATCCTCCAGCCAACTAGCTAGGGGATTCTAAAGGTTGTAATTTTAAAAAGTGACTTTTCCAAGCTCAAAGCAAAAGGATATGGCAGAGCAAACCACAGCAATTTTAGACTGAAAAAATGCAGAGCTATTTTTTAAAAATTTTATTTTATTAAAGTTATAACAAACAATATTTATAAATAATAATTCTTTTTATAAATATATAAGAAACAGAAAGCAAAGAAATATATACAAATACCTATAAATTTATATACCTATCCAACATCTCATTCTATTTCTATTTCTTCTTCTTCTAAAAATATATACAAATGTGTAGTTTCAACTTCCTTTTTTCTTAAATGCAGAGCTATTTTTAACCATGTATTCTCCTACCACCTAAAAAGCCTTCTTTGCATTTAAAAAAGCACATCACTGATAAAGATTTCCAGTCCATATCTTGTTAGCTTCCAACTTGCAAAGGGATTCTTTTTCCCACATGTGGAAGTAATCTAAAAAACTTCGACACCCACCCCTGTACCTGCATTCCATTCCCTCACCTCATTCTTCTGCATGTATCAACCAGACTGAAGTCTGTGGCCATTATTAACACATCTTTTGGCAGGGAATTCCATCAGTTTATGACGCACTGTGTGAAGAAATTCTTTTTTCTTCCTTTCTTAAATACTAGATCTACTGCCAAATGCCAATCGATTTCAGTGACACCCAGCTGCTAATGTTATAGAAAGTACCAGCCTACACTGTAGCAACAAGAAGGGAACTGATAGAGTTGTAGGCGTTATTATAGAAGTTATAGCTTCCCTTAGCATGAACTGATTTGCTTTTCATTTCATGAAGGGACCATTGCCAGCATTTGGAAATGCCGGGGTTTTTTGGACTATAGCCCACAAATCTCCATGCAATATGGCTAGTAATTTTACATGCTCTGGGTGTAGCTTAGTAGTAGTAACATATGCTGTGGAATGCAGAAGTTCCCAAGTTCAGTCCATGATATCAATAGTTTAAAAGAATCCAGAAGTAGCAGGAAAAGACCTCTACCTGAGACCCTAGAGAGCTGTTGTTACCCTGTTCTCTGGGGGTCCCCGGAGGGGCACCCAGATAACCAAATAAAAACACAAGATGGGGAAATTAACTCGAGCACTCTCTTAAGCTAACAAGAGGCAGGGTAACTTAGCAGGGATCTTGTAACCCAATGTCTACGGGGTCAGGTCAGTTAAGCAGTCGGACAGTTTTAAAATGGCAAAAATGATATCTTTATTAAAGGACAAACAACAGAAAAGACACCACAAACACACAGCTAACTAGGAATTAGAAATAAGAGTTTTTGGGGGAAACGGGTGATATGACACCTTTTCTTGTAGTCCTGGAGAAACTGGATAAGGTTGGGAAGAAACTGAGCGTGGAGGCCAAAGGGAGCTCTCTGGACAAAACGGCAGCAAGGCTGGATGGAACTCAGGAGCGATCCAAACAGGGCGAGCGATCCGAGGTGGTCTCAGAATTGGGGAGTTCTTATAGGGTGAATTGTGGCTGCAGGCCATGCCATACTCAGTGAGAACAATGCGAGTTGAAGCGGGACAAAGCTTTGGCAAAGGTCAAGTTTAACATGATGGGCTTAGCGCAGATGTAACAATAGTATAGCCAGTATGCAAATAGCTTGGCATTGACAGACTATCGACCCGAGGCCGGGCGTCTTTGTTTAG
This sequence comes from Ctenosaura bakeri, assembly GCA_948474755.1. Taxonomy (NCBI): domain Eukaryota; kingdom Metazoa; phylum Chordata; class Lepidosauria; order Squamata; family Iguanidae; genus Ctenosaura; species Ctenosaura bakeri. Next base: position 100,122 of record CAOLHI010001220.1, on the reverse strand, counting down.
AGTCACGCTTAAGCAAGAGGTGTTTGCAGGAAGGTCCCTGAAGCAACGGAGTGGCTTTGTTCTGCCTGCCTAGGTGGAGAATGGAATGTCCAACAATTACTGGCCATGTCTGTTTACGTGCTTGTCCGGAGGCCTCGCAAACACGTGGAGCGGGGTGGCAGAGGAAGGCCAAATGATTTTGATATCAAAATGAGATATCTAGTGCTACCACCGGGTAGCCCTGAACCATAGTAACACTGTTTCCAGTCAAGTAGACAATACCGGACAGGGCTAGAAAGCCCAGTAGTATAAGGCAGCTTTCTGTGTTTCATCAAAGATCTGAAAACAAAGCCTTATGAAGAACAGCTTAGGGTTCTGAGTATTTGGGGATTGGGGAAGAGAGGGCTGAGAGGTGACATGATAGCCTCTTAAAATGTCTGATGGGATGTCAGTGTAGAAGATGGAGCAATTTTGTTTTCTGCTTCTCCAGATACTAGAACACAAAGCAATGAATTCAAATTACAAGAAAATAGAATCCACCTTAACATTGGAAAGAACTTTTTTTTTAACTGTAACTGCTGTTCAACAGTGGAATAGACAACTTTGAAGACTGGTGGATTCTCCATCTTTGGAGGTCCTTAATCAGAGGTTGGATGGCCATCTTGTAGAAATAGTGTAATTGTATATTCCTGTGTGTCAAGGGATTGGACTAGATGGGTCATGTGGTCCCTTCCAGCTCTTAAGAGTCTATGTTTCTATGGTTTCAAATTTGATTAGAAAGTGTAGTCCTCTGAAATAACATATCAGTGATTTGCTTTCTGTGTCCTAGACTGTGAAAAACCAACAGTACCGGTTCAGTGTCATCATGAATGAACTCACAGCCACAGATAATGTGCCGTATATGATAACACTCATGAGTGCCATCAATGCAGTCATACTGGGAACAGAGGAACTGAGAGCAAGGACGCAGCTCCGGAATGAATTCATTGGTAAGAATGGCCGTCAGCTTACCTGTTCTATATGCAGTGGAAATGGTCTGGGGTCCATTCACATGCAGAATTATACCAGGATCATTCCACTTGAACTCCCATGGCTCTGTCCTATGAAATCCTGGGATTGGCAGTCTAAGGAGAGGCATTTAGGATTGTCAGCCAGAGGGCTCCAGTGCCTTGCCAAATTACAAGCCCCAGAATTCCATGAGACATAACTATAGCAGTTCAAGTGGAACAATAGTGTTATAATTCTGTAGTGTGAATAGGTCCCTAGCCTGTAAATTCTGCAAAATACTTCACCCTGGGAGACCAGAGGATAAAATTTCTTCCTTGTGTGATATCTAGTATCCTTCATTCATTCATTCATTCACTCACTTATTTTAGTTATCCATGAGGATTGTGTCCAATAGTGCCCTTGGACTAGCCCATTTACAAAAGATGGAACACTCCACCTTTGCAGACCCTCCTTGCTTACTTAGGTTCCCCCATCTCCCCAAAAGCTGCTCTTGCAGATATGGGACCCCCTCTGGAAGGAATATGTGATGTAGCTTGGAAACCTGTAGTAGGTAGTGGAGGTTGTGGAAGCTGAAACACTCAGTTTTATCAGTTTTATACATCCCAAAATAATGGAGATGGCTATAACTGTACTGATCGTTTCAAGAAGGCCATGTTTTGTAAATTCTCTTCCAATTTCAACTCCGTGTTATCCTAACACAAAATTTTTTAAAAAAAATTAGTTTAAAAATGAATGAGTGGATCTTTGATTTTCAGCTCTATTAAATAAACCTCCTCTGCCCCTAGACCAAATCAACCAAGATTTATCTAAAATGATTAAAGTTATAGCCTTATTTTTCCTTTATAGTGGGTATTTCACTTGAGGCAATGTTTTCAACAATTTATTTATTTTTATACAGTAAATTACTAAAACCATTTAAATACCATTATTTGAGTTTAGTTTTGAACAGAGCTTAGGAAGGTTGTTTTCTTGGAGTGTAATTTCCAGAGTCTACACTAGAGAGATTCTAGGAGTCATAGTGTAATAAAATAACTTTTTCAAACTCTTGTTTTGAGTCCACATCAAAGATATAGCACAAATTGCTCCATTAACCAAGCCTGGCTCATTTAAATGAGAGGTCTTTCTCAGTTAATCCAATCCAATCCTTTTATCAATCCACATTAGCTTTTGATTCCATTTCTGCATATCATTTGGCAATTTCCAACACCTCTGGGAAGATATTGCATAAAGTCAGTGCCATTGCAGAAAAGGGCCTGCTGTTTTTCCAAAAAATGCTACCAGTGCTGTTCTGTAGAGTTCTTTTCACTATTTTCTAGAGAGTCTGTTTCATTCTGTTAATGGATTCTAAATATAGTTTTATGTCAAGCAGACCACATTATCAATCCTCTTTTCTTTCCCTACTTCCAGGTCTCCAGCTGTTGGATATTTTAAACAAACTGAGGTGAGTTCAAGATTATACCTTGAAAATATAATTGAGACTTTTTTACAACAGTACAAAATGAATCACACAATATTGGGAGGCCACACTGTTATCAACCTTTCTATCATTGTTATTTCTTTCTAGCTCGACCCACATTGTATGACTTATTTTTACATCAGGAACAATCATGGTAGGAGGTAGAAATGGGCTTGAACCACAATCATATTTCCACATCTGGAAAAGGATCTGACTGATCCTCACACTTACCAATACTTTTTGGGTCTATCCATTCCATATATTCTTAAATACCTCAAGACATCTCCTCACTGGGAGATGCAGAAATATACCATTTTTGGAAGTCTGATTTACTTAGAATTCTGCTGTTACACCAGAGTCTGCAGAGATTTCCTACAGTATTTTCTCAATGGTAAATACAAGTCTAGTCCCAGCTGACCAAGTTAGAACTTGAAGGATTCATAAGCTGGTCACCTCTATACATTCTTCATTGGCTTTAACATCTGCTTTAAGGGCATTTAGTGTGGATGAAACCACATTATATACAGACTTGCAAATATCTCCTTACATATTCTTGTTGAACTATCAAGAGCTTTCTTTACAAATGTGTGTTCCATCAGTGAAGAACAGATGCATGAACATTATAGTAGGCACAGAAATCATGAAGCCCTTGAAATATTGTTGAACTGCAGCTCTCAGTATTCTTCATCACTGGGCTATGCTGATGGGTGTTGCAGTTTAACAACATCTGGGAGGCCACACATTCCCAACTTTGTAGGGTAAAGAGCTGGGAATAGTCAACAAATTGAGGATATTAGTTTCTATCTATACGTCAACAGAAATTTAATTTAATTTAATTATTATGAGTAGTCTAATATCATGAGTTTGACTCCATTCAGAGACATAGAAGATCTAGACCTGCTTATCCAGTGTGAGACATTTGAAGAGGCCAAGTCTGAAGATGACGAGGAGTTGCTGAAGATATGCGATGGGATTGACATGAGTGATCATCAAGAAGTTTTCTCTTCTCTGTTCAACAAAGTGAGTGGGATCATCTTTTAATGCAGCTTTTAATTCCAAAAGAGCTCAAACTGAATAACAACATGTTACCCTAAGAGATGGGGAGTTAGAGGTCCACCTGCAATGCCAGCATCTCCTTTAGAATTTGGGAAATTATAACTCAAAGGAGGCCTGGAAGAGGAGGGTAATAGCAGGATCTTTTCATCTGTGTATACCAGTATTAACTGTAGAGAGGACTCCAGATCAGAGTTAAACAGAATATTTTGTTGGAAATTAGGAAACACGCAAGAAATCAGACACTCTCAAGAACCACACAAGGCTATCAGAAAGTGAGGAAGGAAAGGTTGGATAGAGAAAAATTGAGTGGAAAGGGTGATTGTTACCAATCCTGAAGCAGAAGATTGAAGCAGAGTGCTCAGACAGCAAGTCCCAGGGTAGCACAGAGGAATGGACATCTGGGCACCACATACTACACCCAAACTACTACGAATTACCTGAGCTGAAGCTAGGGTTTTTATACTCTATTTCCTGCCCTGAAGGAGGGTGCATGGACAAAGCAATAATTGCTTTCCCACAAAACTGACAAAGGAGTCTGAAATTGGGAGTCCTGACAATCTCTTAATGTCTTGATCAGATAAAATAAATAGGGAAAGGTCTCTTTAGGATATGCTCACAGCAGTGGTCCTTGACTGCCTCACCTAGGCAGTTTTACCTTATGTTGCTTCTGGGAGTGCTCATAACTTACAGTTTTTAGAAAGGATTATCCCAAACCCTTTAGCATCAGGCTTTCCCGCCTAATCCTCTCTCTGACATGGTTGTGTGAGGTCATCCTGACCTGGTATATGTGTACAGCCAATGCACTTTCAAACATGCGTTCCAATCATAAACATGTCCAATTATGAAATCAGCACATCCCTCAGAGTAGGGGTATATGATGTGGTAACAAACATAACTTCATTGAAAATTATAAAGACCACATGTCAAACAATGAGCAGTGTGGGTGGGGGGTATCTTAGGCAAGGATTATTCAGAGGTGGTTTGCCATTGCCTGTCTCTGAAATATATTCTCTGGTGGTCTCCCACCCAAGTATTCAAAAGCAAACTGTACAATCAGTTCAAAATAAACAAAGAGCAGAAACAGAGCAGAAACAACTATGACATTTAAGTTTCAGAAAGCATAGCAAATGCCAGTATCAATTGTCTGCCAATACGAAAGGCTTCTTTTGAAAAGTCATGTTTAAACTAGATATTTGGGCACTCCATGTTAAGGCAAGGTAGACCTACTCTGGGAAGGTGTTGTAGAAAATTGATGCCGCTACGGAAAAGGTCCTGCTGCTTTTACCTTGATTGTTTTTATTTGTTTATATTTTTATATTTACATTTTATATTTATCTATTAATAAGAGAGATATACATTGCAGGAAGACACAAAACAACAACAGTATTTCAAGAAGGGGTGGGCAACATTTAGGTCTCTTGCACACCCCACTGATGGTTGTGTACTTACTGAAGACCCCTTCCAAATTCTTTTTCCATTAAGAAAGGAAAACCAAAGTCCTGAAAGTCTTTGGGCTGTACAACTGTCCTTGAAAATAACATGTGTTCCTCTTGTACCTTGTTTTGACCCAAAATAAGATTTTTAGTAAAAACAAAATGGACTTCCAGACACTGAGTGATGTGGTCCAATGTGAGTCCCAGTGAGGAGAATTAACTCCAGAATTAACCTTCTGGACATGTCCATGTTTGGTTTAAAGAGCTCTCCCTTATTCTGGAATGTCATGGTTCCAAACTCTACGCATTCATATATATATATATATATATATATATATATATATATATGACTATAAATTCATATATGAAGGATGCACCCTAGTGGCAGCTGTTCCCACTCCTTTTTTGTGCAGGACTGCAAAACAGCAAATGTTCCTTGAAGTTGCAGGTGCCTCCTTCTCCCATGATTCTCATATTGTTTTTAAAACATATGGTTTTTAAATCCCAGTTGAAAACCTTCTTGTTTTTAAAAACTTTTGGAGCTTCGGGATGCATTACTTATCTTGTATCTATTTTAGAATTGTTTTAGAATTGTTTTAGAATTTTAGAATTGTATTGTATAGTTTTTTATGTCTTTGATGTTTGCTTGTTTGGGGTTTTTTGTTATTTTACTTGTAAAGCACCATGTACAATAGTGGCACTATATAAATTAACAACAGCAACAATAATAGAGACCCTAGCTACCCACACTAAGGCCATTTCCACACTGCACTGTTATAGTGCTATTATTCCATTTTCAGCATCCTGTGGAATTTTGGGGTTTGCCATTTAGGGAGAGGCATTTAGAATTCTCAGCCAGAGAGCTCTTTGGCCTCAGTAAATTACAAACCCCAGAATTCCACAGGATGTTGAAAGTGGAATAATAGCACTTTAACAGTATAGTGTGGAAATGGCCTAAGTTTCTGCAGATATTCCTATTTTGTTTGGACAGTTTAGAGAACTCTGCAATGCAAGGCTTTGGGTGCCTGTAGGATGGAAGTGAAGATACTATCAAATAATCCTGTGGAGTTCTGCAATGAACATGGTGTGGATTAAGGTTTGCTAATAGATACTGCACAAAACTAGAGTCTAAATTGGAATTTGGGATCTTGCTGTTAGGGAATAATAATACCAGCAAGGTATTTTCAGAAGTTGGATTGCTTAAATCTAATCAACCTCATTGCATCGACTGTTCAAACATGTTGCACAGAATTCCAGTCACATTGCATCATGGGGTTTGTGTGTGGGTACAGGGAGGCAACTGGTATTGAGAGTCTCACCCATCCTTTATAAAGATATGGCACTGCTATACACGCGCACGTTTTGTCTATACAAGTGCTTGGATGAACCTTGTGATTTCTACCATTTAACTGGTTACTTCTTCCCACAATCTGATTGACCATTACAACTAGCATTGGCAGTGATTAGCCTTGCAGCTCAACAATTATAATGGGTTTGGTGTCACTGTCATGTAAAACTGATATGGAAAACAGTTTAATTTGTACATGGCCCTTTTCCTTTTAGGTGAGCAGATGTCCAGCTTCTGTCCAGCTACTATCCATTCTTCAGAGTCTCTTGCATCTTGAACCTTCCCACCGTTCCAGCCTATTGCTGTGGGAAGCCTTAGAAATCTTAGTAAACAGAGCCATCTTGCTTGCTAATGACAGTAAGTTTTATGCATGCTGTAGGAAAAAGGACTTGAACTGTTGATAAATAGGGTGGGCAACTGTGGGAGGTTGGGAGGGCTCATAGCCCTCCCAGGAGACCTTGGAGGACTGCATCCCATGCACACACACATTTCAAAAGACTTCTAGAGGATGTGGGAAATATTCATCTCATTTTGCATCCCTTCTGGGGCATTTTAGGCCAAGGAGAGGCCTTTCTCTTTTTTAATAATAATTTTTATTGAATAATAAAGAAGAAACAAAAATACAGAAAAACTCTATACAAACAGATCAATCAGACAGTAAAAAAAACCTAGTTACAATAAGGTACTATAAAACTACACACAGAGAGACAACTAAACTAATTACACATAACTAAAAGTGGTTCTCACCCCTGCTGTCAGTAGAAAATAATAATCTAACAGTAACCACCAACTATTAAACCATAAAATAATAAGAAAATTAAGAAAATAAAACTGTTGCTTATTAATATTTTCTTCATAAACTTAAATCTACAAAAGTAGCATGTAATTAATTCCAAGCAAATAATTAATAAGTCTAATTTAATTATTACTTTAAAATATCTCTAACCCCTTAATAACTCCAGTTATATTAATCATTAATGAACCTGTCTTATTCTATTTAACTTTTATAAGCAACAACTAAAGCATCAACTAATATCTGATTATTCTTCTTGTGAGAGGCCTTTCTTCACCACAGGAAATGACCAGAAGTCACTTCCCATTCACTACCCGTTGTCGAAAATGGTCCAGGGGGCAAAAACCTGGTGAAAATTCCGCACATGTATCCTAGAGATCACTTAGGGGCAAAAGAATCAGGGACTGGGGGCTTGGATATGGCCCATGGGCCACACTTGTTCACCGCTGATTTGAAGTATGTGTTGAACCACTTCCCCTGCCACACACACACACAAGCTTCTGTGAATTGTTTTACAGTCCAAGGCAACAGTGTGGAGGAAGTCATGGAGAGACTGTTGTCCATCAAGAAGCGCCCAAAGAAAAGGAACTCAGAATCCAAAAAAGCAGCCAGCAAGGTGAACGAAAGCACTCAGACCAGCGAAGATTTGGCAGAACTTCTAAAGGCCACCCCAAGCATTCCTGCTAGCTCTTCTGGTGTCTCACCTGCTTCAAATCTGTCTGAGAATGTGACACCATCCCAGCTACTGCTCTGCTCTGCTTCGCCAGGGCAAAACTCAGCTCTGGCTAGTGATCTTCCATCACCATCAATCCCTCCTCCACCACCACCACCACCACCTCCTCCTCCTCCTCCTCTGCCTCCACCTCCTCCCCCACTCCCTGGAGCACAAGTGCCACCGCCCCCACCTCCTCTGCCTGGCATGACAGAGATGTCACCTCAGGCTCCCCTACCACCTCCTACGGCACAGATCCCTCCACCTCCACCTCCACTGCCAGGTATGGCACAAATCCCCCCACCTCCTCCACTGCCAGGCATGCCACCCCCACCACCTCCTCTTCCTGGTGCAACCAGTATTCCTCCACCACCGCCCCTCCCAGGCATGCCACCCCCACCTCCCCCGTTGCCAGGAATGACAGGGATCCCCACTCCTCCCCCACTCCCAGGTATGCCACCCCCTCCTCCCCCTCTACCTGGTATGACAGGGGTGCCACCCCCTCCCCCATTGCCTGGTATGGCAGGCATCCCACCACCTCCGCCTCTAGGAGGCAACATGGAAGAGGTTGTTGTTGCACGGACTGACTATTCCCTTGGGTGCGCCAGACCCGTCCACAAGAGGGTGAAGCCTCCGACACTACGGATGAAGAAACTGAACTGGCAGAAGCTCCCTTCCAATGTGGCAAGAGGTAGGTAGCTTTGGAGGATGTTCATCTCCATTTGAGCTTACCCTCCCCATTAAGAAGTTCCTTAATAGTCCTGTTTCATGTGTTTGGTCCACCTGAAATATTGTGGATGATGAGGCAAAGCAGGGTCCAGAGGCATATCTAGTGTAAATAGCACTAGGGCAAGCATGGAAGTTGTGCCTCTACCTCCAGGGCCACTTCTTCCTCCTCCCCCTCCTCCACTAAATCTTTGGCTTTTTTGTGCCCCCTGGCATTGGCATCTGGGTCATGTGCCCTACTTGCTCCACCCTAGATACATCTCTGGTAGGGTCTTCTTAGTAGTGGCACAAATACAATGAAACTCTCTTTGGTTTTAATGTTATTTGTTTTCCTTTTTAATGGGAATGGGAGAAGTTTGGCTGAGAACTATTTTTTAAAAAGTTCAATGAATTGCATTATCTCTCGCCTCACTTATCGTCATCTTGAGTCAGAGACATTTGCATTTTTAACTTTCTAATGGAAGCCTTTTAAGTGTCTAGATTGCATTTGCATAATTTACCACAGAGGAGAATTGCCATTTTGGAAAGCTGCTTAGGGTTTTTAAGTTGAATGCATTGCACAGAGCAGGCACAGGCATAAAAGGCATCAGTATGGTCATGGGAGTGGTCTTTCAGACATACTGTCAAATAGGGGATCCCAAAGATCTTATAGAAGCTTCATAGGTTAACCTCCAGTGGGCAAGTTACCAGCTTTGGATTTTGAAGCGCCACTTTGGATTGTGAGCCTTATATTCTGTGCCATGAATAGGCCATTATCCAGTTGGCACTGGAGATGTCCTGCCAAAATGGATTATTAAAGATTTTTACAGGAAGCAGTGCACCAGCCTGAACACCTCTAACTCCATGCTAGAGTCCAGTGAAATGAAGCACTCTTCAAGTTAAATGTAGACTTTGGGGGGCAGTAGTAAAGGAAACACATCAGAGTCTCTTCAGATTCAACTGGGTGCTTATAACAGGTTGTCTGGTCATATTATGCTAAAGCTATCTATGACACTGGACAAAGGAGTAAGTGATTTGTGGCTTAATCTCCAAGAGATTCTTTGTCTAGGGTAAGCTTTACTGGATATTATTGGACTGCAACTTCCATCGGCCCTAACTACCCTAACCAATAGTAAATAATGATGGAAGCTACAATCTAGCAACACATAGAGGATCACATGTTCCCCATCCCTGGTACAGAGATTTGATACCTGACATCTCCAAGTTAAAGAACTTTGAATATTAGGGCTTTGTGAACTACATGTCCCAACATTCCCCAACCCATATGGCCAATGGCCATTCTGGCTGGAGGCCATTCTTCCCCCTCCAAAAAAAACCTCCCTCTAAGTGTAACTTCATATGCTCACCAGTGGTGGAGCTTGGAGTGTGTGGAGGGGGGGCAGGTGGAAGGGGGGCAGAGGGGCATGGCTATGGCATGCGAGGATGGGGCTACGGTATGTTTTGGAGAGGCTATGGCGCACGGGGCAGAGCTAGAATGCACAGGACAGGGCTATGGTGCATGGGGTGGAACTGTGATGGACGGGGCAGGGCTATGGCACATGAGGGAGGGCAAGCAAGGAGCTGTGATGCCCCCCAAAAATTGCCACTGGGGTGCATCACCCCCATCACACACACACTCCATCCCTACGTGACTGATGCTCACCCAGATTTTTTAAAGTCCAGAGGCATCTTAAAGATTGATAAATTTATTGTGGGACAAGCTTTGGTAACAGTCTTTTTTTGTTCTTATTCCAATACCTGTTCATTAGCCCCCATGCAAATGCATGAGTAGGTATTTTCATTTCTGGGGAAAAATATTCAACATAATGGTTCCAAGACTTTTGTCTTCCAGAGGGTCACTCCATGTGGGCTTCAGTGACGAGCAGCAGCGAGGAGACCATTGAGCCAGACTACACTAGCATAGAGCAGTTGTTTTGCTTTCCGCAAACAAAGCCCAAGTCAAAAGAAGCAGCTCCGGTGAAGACAGAACCAAAAGAGGTAGGGGGATCCTTTTGTTCGTACCACCTCTGTGTCATCTGGTGATTGCTTAGTTCATTCAAAAATGCCAGTGAATGAAGTGCATTACTGGCCATTTCTAGAGTCTGGAAAAGAGATGGTTTTGGATGGCCCTTCCCAGAAGGCTCCATTCATAATGACCAGTGTGTCCTTGTAGCAAACATGGCCTTTTGGTTGTGGTGAAGGAGATCTCTCTAGGGTGTCCAGGCAGGAAAGTTTTTGAAACTGGAAGGAAATGAATTCTTTCTCTCTTTTCCTTTTGAGAAGTTAATACTGTACATCATAGGTTATTAATGTTGCTCATATCCCACTATCATAACCAAATCAGGGCTCTTTCAGGCTTTATGAAGCATGGTTTCTTGTGATATAACTCTTTGGATTCTGCCAGGTTTTTTCCTGTTCATCTACTATATAAAAGTCAATGTTTGCCAGTTTGTCTGTTTGTCTGCATCAGGCAGGTGAAGACCTCATACGATTGGCTGAGTGAGGCGAGAATCATAGAATCATAGAAATGTAGAGTTGGAAGAGACCCCAGGGGCCATCCAGTCCAACCCCCTGCCATGCAGGAACACCGTCAAAGCACTCCCGACAGATGGCCATCCAGCCTCTGCTTAAAAACCTCCAAGGAAGACCTCATATGATTGGCTGGCTGTGAAGATTCTATGGAATCCTGGGGTTTGCAGTTTAGGGAGAGGCCTTTAGAATTCTCAGGCAGAGAGCTCATGGGCCTCAGGCTGGTTGCTATGGAGATGAGGCCTACCATCAATAAGGTTGCCAGAAAACATTTGAGTGACATACACAACATAGCCCATTTCCACACTACACTGTCATAGTGCTATTATTCCACTTTCAACATCCTATGGAATCCTGGGATTTGTGGTTTAAGGAGGGGCATTTAAGAATTCTCAGCCAGTGAGGTTTTTGGCCTGAGTAAACTATAAACCCCAGAATTCAACAGGATGTTGAAAGTGGAATGATAGTGCTATAACAGTGTAGTGCAGAAATGGCCATAGTTACAAGGTCTTCTCGCCTCACATTGTGAGGAATCTTAAAGCTGAAATTTAAAACAAAAAATGCTTCTAGAAAAACATAAAGCCATTGCACAGATTCAGCAAAAAGCAAAAAAAAAAATCAAAAGCCAGTACATCAACATCCCCAGAGAACACAGATTGGATTGGGGAGTATGGGGAAAAGTTACAGGTACTCGAATAGGCCAGTTGCTATGGAAACAAGACTTACCAACAAGGAGGAGGATAGTGTATTCCCTCAGGAAACCAACCTCTGTATATTAACAATTCTGAATACAGATTGGATTGGGGAACACGGGGAAAAGTTACAGGTACTGGAATAGACTGGTTGTTATAGAGATGAGACCTAGCAGCAAGGAGGAGGACAGTGTATTCCCTCAGGAACCCAATCTCTGTATGTTAACAACTCTTCATACACATTACATTGGGAAATATGGGGAAAAGTTACAGGTACTGGAAAAGACAGTTTGGTGAGTTCTTAAAAAGAAAAGAAAATCCTAGGCAACGCTGGGTAAATACACTAATAGAATTCATATAATTGAAAAATGGCCTGTGGGCCATGAGGTCCAGCCTACTGTGCAATACAGAATCTCCAGCTAGAGCAGCGGTTCTCAACCTGTGGGTTGCGACCCCTTTGGGGGTTGAACGACCCTTTCTCAGGGGTCACCTAAGACCATCAGAAAATACGTATTTCCGATGGTCTTAGGCTCCATTCCCTCCTCGGTGGTGGTGCGCAAGCACAAGCCACACGCTCACGTCCTCCTGCCCCCTTTGGCGGGAGCGCGTGCGGCCACAGTGTCGCCACAGCAGGAGTGGTGGTGCGCAAGCACGAACCACATGCTCGCGTCCTCCTTCCCCCTGTTCAGAAGGGACTGAAATTGCTCCCCTTCTCCGCTACCGGGAGAACCTCCTGTCTGATGGGCCAGCTTGGGGGGCAGCGGCAGCACGGGGGGCAGGTCCCCTCCTCGCCACGTCCCCTGCCCCACTCGCCATGGAGGGGGCACTGCGGAAGGGCCGGGGGGCCGCAAGGCAGTGCTTTTCCTGGGGGGTGAGTTGCACCCAGCGCAAAAGACAAAGGCACTGGGATTCCTCCGGCCAGGGTTGACACTGGAAACCTTTCCCACACTGCCCCCCCCAGCAGAAACGAGAGTGAAGCAGAAGCAGACCCAGGGGGGTTCCTGGAGTTTTTTCCCCGGGGGAGACGCGCAGCTCCTCTTTCCCTCCCTGCCCCCCCCCATTCCTGGCCAGCAAGGTGGCCTTTCCGGGGGGGGAGCATTGTAAATAATAAATAAATAATTTTATGGTTAGAGGTCACCACAACATGAGGAACTGTATTAAAGGGTCATGGCATTAGGAAGATTGAGAGCCACTGAGCTACAGCATTCCCGGCAGGGAGCTGTCTAACCTCTTTTTGAAGATGACCAGAGAAAAAAAACCCTCCACCCCTGTAGGTTCCATTCCCAAACCACTCTCACTGTCAAAAAGTTCCTTCTCATGGTCAAAGTCTACCCACCTATAACTTAAAACCATTAGAACTTGTTGTACCCCCTGAAGCAGCAGAGAACAGCCCTTCCCCTTCCTCTCTGTGACAGATTGCAGTGTAGGTTTTAACGCGTACCAGATAATGTATCAAATTTATCAAGTACCTCCTTCAACTAACAGAAGTGTATGAACTAGATTTCCTAATTCCTGCCCTGTTATTGTTCTAACTCCACAATAGCTATTGTATTCATCTCTGCTTGAATTCCAGAAAGAATTAAGGGTTTTGGAATGATAATAATGGATTATGTGCAAGCACCTCAAAATTATACTAACTTCTTAAAAATATGCACTAATGGAATCATTAAAAAAATAGTGTGGGTTTTGTTAATTTAAGAAATGGGGGAGAAATCATATTGAATAAAAATAAAAGAGAAGGAAAGAAGAGGAAAGAAGGAAACAGACTTCTAATTTAATTTAATAAAGAAATTCCGGAAGGCACGTGGTATAAGTTCTGCTATATAGTAATTTCTGGTGCATAACAATAAACTAATTTTTATTCTATTGCACAATTTGTGGAACAAGCTGGTGGGCAGAGGACCACACGGTTAGGCATGAAAAATTTATTTCCACCGAAATTAATCCATTTCATACCCTCCAACATTTTGCAGGTGAAGATGGTAAAAGTTACTAATGAGGAAGAACACACAAGCTAGGAGAGGCTGCAGCAGTTTGCTTTTGTCAGAGTCTACTGGGAAGAACAAGATTTCAGCTCCTCCTCTCCTCTCCCCCCTGCTATGTTAATTGAATGTAAACTACTTTTGCAATTTGAACTCAATTTGCAGCCAGTGAAGTTAGCTGAGGAGAAAGTGGGAGAAACTGGAACATTTTAAAAACCATTAAAAATGTGGGACAACAGAGGATTAGCTGAGACTGTGCCTGGCAAATTAGGATAGTTGGAGAATGTACCATTTTGAACCTCCTGAGAGTTATTGCAAGATAAAGTGTGTATTGACTGAGAAATCTACTGCTTGCAGTACCTTTCTTAAGCACAAAGCCATACATATATCACACATATATTTTATATTTGCAAATATTTACAAACTAGAGTATATACCCAGAGTTGCCTGGGATTTTATTGTCTCATAGGTAATATTTGTTAGAAAGATTTGGGATCCTGTGTTTAGAATCCCCAAACTATTTTGTCCAGTACCTGTAACTTTTCCCCATATTCCCCAATCCAATCAGTATTCAGAGTTATTAATATACAGAGATTGGGGTTCTGAGGAAATACACTGCCCTCCTCCTTGCTACTAGGCCTCATCTCCATAGCAACCAGCCTATCTCTGGCTGAGAATTCTAAAGGCCCCTCCATAAACTGCAAACTGCCTAAGAAGATTCCATAGAATCTTCTTAAGCAGCCAGTCATATGAGGTCTTCACTTGCCAATCATATGAGGTCTTCACTTGACACAGACAAGCAAACATACAAACTTCGACTTCTATATAGTAGATGTGCATAATTGATGAATATAAAGAAAGATGCTTTTTTTCAGTGGGGAATCTGTAGAAAAAAAAAAAAAGTAAGTACCTAAGGAATCATGTGTGACTAAATGCACATGTTATGTAAAATACCTACAAATATACATGTGGGAATTGAAAAACAGTCTCACGTTGTGATGCAAAGGTTGGATGAGATAGAATAAGAATACCGGTAAATACTCAGGTTTCTTCCACACTACACCATTGTAACATTCTGATACCACTTTAAATGGCATGGCTCCATCTTGTGGAATCCTGAGGCATTCATGAGGTATCTGGAATTCTCTGCCAGAAAGCTCCAGTGCCTCAACAAACCACAAACCCCAGGATTCCATAGGATGCAGTCATGGCAGTTAAAAGTAGCAGGAAGGTGCTATAATTATGTAGTCTGAAAGACACCTTAAAGAAATGTCACAATATTGAGACTGGGAATTTTTCACAGCCTCACTAATATAATGTAGCAATCTTTCCAAAGAAAACAACTTTGAGTCCCAGAACTATCTGGAAAACTTGTGTACACCACTTTAACAAAACTTAACCTAGCCCACCCATGCAACCATTAACTGTTTCACCATGCACCCGTAAGGATAAAGCCAAGAAAATCGTGCTCTGGTAACTTTTGCTATTTATTGGAAGCTTGGACTAAAATTATTTTCTTTTCTAAAATAGATCACATTTTTAGATTCCAAGAAGAGTCTCAACCTGAACATCTTCCTGAAGCAGTTTAAGTGGTGAGGCAACTTTCTGTGCTTGTAAAAGCATTTGACTAATCCTTTTTTTTTTTTCCTTAATGCTTCTTTGTCACAATGAACTCCACAGAGTTTATTAGGAACTGAATGAAGAAGTGGTTTCCTTCATCCCCATTGAACTTATTTGAACATTCATTTTGTTGGGTGACCTTAGAATTCTATTGTTAGGAGAAAGAAATGGGGGAAGAGATCTCTCTCTACTCATTCCCTCTCTTTATAACTGTACAGCCCTCCCTCCACATTCGCAGGTTTGACCTTCACGAATTTGATTATTAGCAAGGTGCTCGCTTGCCTCCCCCCATTCTCCCCTTCCCATTCGCAGGCCTTTTGCCCAGGTGCGCTGCCTTCCTTCTCTGCACACCAGCAAAAGGCAAGCAAATGGGAGGGGGAAAGCCTCCCCCCCCGCTACTCTCTTGCCTTTCATCAGGGCAGGCATGTGGAAAGAAGGCAACAGGCAGGAAAATGGGGAGAGGCTTTTTCCCTTCTACTCTCCTGCCTCCCCTCCTCCAGTCTCCTGCCTTTTGCCCAGGCCAGCACACAGAAAGAAGCAAAGGCGTATGGGGCACCGTCAGGAGATTGGAAGAGGGGTCTTCCCCCTGCATTTTGCTGCCTTTCACCTGGGCAGCCGGGCAGAAAGAAGGCAGGGAGTGTGGAGATAGGCAGGAGACTGGAGCAGAAGGGGAGATCCTTCCCCCCTGCAATCTGCTGCCTTTAGCCTGGGCGGGTGTGCAGAAAGAAGGTAGGTCGTGTGGGCAATGGACGGGAGATCGGAGGCGAAGAGGTCTTTCCCCCTTCACTTTCTTTCCTTTCCTGGGGTGGGCGCACAGAACCCTGTACCCCAAACCCTCGCAAAAGTTGAGGGGCCACTGTATAAATCTACAGAGCAGTTAACTGCATCTATTCAGTAGCTTCTTTTCTCCCTAGCTCAAACGAGGAAGTGGTTGACATGATTCAGAAAGGTGATCGAACCAAATTTGATGTTGAGGTTCTCAAGCAGCTGCTGAAACTCCTGCCAGAAAAGCATGAGGTAAGAATTCTTAAACAAAAGCGGTTCTTTGGGTTGCAATGGCTATATTCAGACATCATGATAAACTATAAGTTACAGTTATCTAATATAGTTTAGGCTGTGGGATCTGCCATTAAAAGAAAAGTTAACAGCTGTCCAGACAAAACTAGGACAGGTAAGTTGGTTAAGATAAGGTATCCATTAATTGCTTTTCTAAAGAATATAACTGATATCCTGAGACCAGCTACATTTCAGCATAAAGACTGTTGTGGAATCTCTAATATTTTACTTTTTGGAAAAGGAAGATTCTGGAATATTCACCTGAAAAGAAGAAACTGGTGGAAAACTGATTCTGTCTTTAAATGGGTTTCTTTTTAATTCAGTCTGTTCTGTCATACAAAGGTATATTCATCTTTATTTTTATGTTTTGTGTCTGGCCCTTTATGTTTCTATTTTGTGTTGATATTGGAAGTAAATGAATAAAAATTAATTTAAAAAGATTAAACTATAGTCAGGGTTGGCAGGATTTGGCTCCTCTGAGAATGAGCAGAGTGCAATCTGTGAAGCAAGGCTTCACCGCAGCAGAGAGTCCCAGTGAAGCAGAAGAAATTCCAGAGGCTCAATAGGTAAGACTTAGAGTACTGATTTATTGCCGCACGCTAAGATAAGGCTTAGCAAAAACATGCTAGCTTTCCAGCAATTAGAGAAAGAGGAAAAACAGAAGATAACGAAGAAAAATCGGGCAGTATCTCCCCTTACAAACAGTATACTGCCAATGGCATGGCAGATCCAGCTAGGGAGTCTAACTGGCAGCTGGTGAAGGCAAACACCAGCCTTTTTATGCTACCTTGTCACCCTGGAACAAGTGGGGTGACCCAATCAGTGCTCTGGCATGTGGCCTTCTCTAATACACAAGACAGTCATAACAGTCCTGCTGGCCTTGCACCTGGCTATCTGACCACACCGCCTCTTCCTTCTGCCATCCACTCATAGGAAAACTTTGCCTGCCCGGCAGCAACCTTGACACTACCTCTAAGTGGGTTTCTTTTTAATACAATCTGTTCTGTCATACAAGGGTATATTCATCTTTATTTTTATGTTTTGTGTCTGGCCCTTTATGTTTCTATTTTGTGTTGATATTGGAAGTAAACGAATAAAAATTAAAAGATTAAACTATAGTTTATCACAACAGGATAACACAACACAACCATGGTTTATCACAACAATAGCTTTGGCCCAGGGATTCCCTTTCCCTCTCCTTCTCTGGTGCAGCCATGAGATGTGGCCAGGTGTGCAGCTATGGGGGTAGAAAAATAGAGGTGTTGCCACCCCCCAAATAAGAATTCTGCTCTCCCTCAATAAATTTTTTCTTCAGTTGCCAAATTTTTAACACTGCAATCATTTAAAATATCAGTTGATCATTTAGAAATACAGTGGAGACATCCAAAGAAATCCTTGCGCCATTGGGGGTTGCTTTCATTGGGAGGCTCTCATAGCTACACCATTGGATGGTACTGATAAGTTTTCACTTCCATTTTCAGCTAACCACAGCTTAGTGTTTCATTCCAGTCCTAAGCTATGGTTAAATTTAACTAAGATTTGTTGAAACAATTCAACTTGGTTTGATGTTGACTAGTTTCAGCTAAGCCATAGTTAATATTAACTCCAGTTTGATGGATTTGGGTGATTCAAACTGTGTTTAATCAAAAGTGAAAGCAAAAATGTATGAATTACATCTCAGAGCTATAACAGAATGGAAACTGTGTGTGAACTCAAACAAAGGCCATTTCTTCACTACACTGTTATAGTGCAATTATTCCATTTTCAACATCCTGTGGAATTCTGGGTTTTGTAGTTTACTGAGGCCAAAGAGCTCTCTGGCTGAGAATTCTAAATGCCCGTCTCTAAACTACAAATCCCAGAATTCCACAGGTTGTTGAAAGTGGAATAATAGCACTATAACAGTATACTACGGAAATAGAGGTTCACACTACAAGAAAGCATGGTTTATTATGACATCTTGTTAATCAGCCATTAAGTATCCAAAATAATGTTCTTGGAACATGACATTTCTCCTTTATTATTAGACAGAAAACTTGAAATCCTTCAAAGAAGAAAAGGAAAAATTAGCAAATGCAGATCAGTTCTATCTTCTTCTCCTCGGCGTTCCAAGGTAAAGAAAGTCCTTACTGCTTAGACATTGGCCTGTCTCCCAGTTAATGATTAATCTTGTGTTTTAGTTAGTCTATCAACTAAAATGTGTATATGCATAAAATGTATATGCCAGTGTAGTAAACATACAGTAGAGTCCCGGTTATCCGACACTCGGTAATCCGACACTCCGGATTAACCGGCGTCGCAACGGCCTGGGGGCGTGGCTGTGGGCATTTCCGCACCCCCAGACACGCCCCGACACGCCCCCAGACCCGCCCCAACACGCCCCCTGACACGCCCCCAAAATGGCGGCCGCCACGGGAGTCCAGGTAATTTGACCTTTTCAGTTATCCGATGCTGCGGCCGCCCATTTGCGTCAGATAACTGGGACTCTACTGTACTCTTAGAGGAGACATTCCCACAATGTGGCAGGAAGAAGAATTTTCTCTTAGTTTGATTGAAACATATACTCTGACTTTATCCCAAGTACTTGCAACATTTCAAGACTTAATTCTGAAACAAGATTATACTGCTGTCCTTATTTTCAATTGAGCCACTGAGTTTCACAGAAAGCCTGACACATATTTAGGGGCCCCTGTTCCTGCTGGGAGTGAGAACTGCAAGAAATGTGAAGGAAGGGAAATAACGTATTGATGAGTGAAATTCCTTAGAGAAAAGCAGAAAAAAGCAGCTTTATTGGCAGTATATTCCAGATCTCCAGCCAGAACAGGAGTGAGCAAAATATGGCCCCCAAGGCTGTTTTTTCAGCACCTCCAAGCTCCTTACACACACACACACACACACACAATGCAAAGAAGGTCATATCCAAA
Source organism: Ctenosaura bakeri (assembly GCA_948474755.1). NCBI lineage: Eukaryota > Metazoa > Chordata > Lepidosauria > Squamata > Iguanidae > Ctenosaura > Ctenosaura bakeri. Next base: position 80,829 of record CAOLHI010001220.1, on the reverse strand, counting down.
AATGGCCAGTCATGCCTCCTGGAGCCTCCAAGGAAAGTAGGTTGCATTTTACTATATGTTATTAATTTCTGGTCACTCCTGTCCTAGGCCCAAAACATCTCAGGGATTTAAAAATATAGCAAAATTACCACAAGGCACACTAAAGGATGCAAGCTGCCTTTTTGAATGAAACAAGTTTGGGGAGTGTTGAGTTAGCATGGGGGGGGGCAGAGCCTTCAAGGTCCATTGGGAAATATGTGCAACCCCCAGATGTCTGGAGTTTGCCCACTCCATGCTAAAAGGATGAGATAGCAAGATTAGGCTCCTACTCAATATTTATTTCATTATTTTGGCTGCAGGAGTGTAGGGGAACACATTAGCACTCCCCCACGAGACCTTGGAGGACTGTACCCCCCCAACTGTACACTCCACAAAAAAGAAGAAAAAGAGGAGGAAGAGGAGGAAGAGGAAGAGGAATTTAAATGGCCCTCAAATACCCCTAACACCCTCTGGGGTAATGAGGAGGATTTTTGCCATGGCCTGGGAATGTGGCCTTTTTTGCCATGGCCTGGGAATGCCATGCTAGGAGAATATGGTAAAAATGCTCCCATCCCCATAGAGGGCATTTAGGATTGCAATTTGCCCATCCCTAATATAGATGCATTTAAATTCATACTATAGTTTTAACTTCCTATACTCCTTTACTAGGGTTGTCAGATTGAAAACTAGAGAGGGCTCTTGTACAGTCATGTAGGGACGTGGGGACAGGAGGGGATGTGCCCCGAGTGGCAATATTTTTGGGGCGTCCTGGCCCGTAGCCACACCCTTGTGCACCCTGGCCATGCCCCCACATACCACAGCCACACACCGCACATAGCCCTTGTGCTGTGGCCCTGCTCCCTTCCAGCCCCCCCCCACTCCAAGCACCACCACTGGTCTTGTACATTTAATGGTTGTATAGAAGAAAGAATGCTAACAGGTGTTGCTTGTTACTTGGTTGCATAAAAAGCAACAGCTGCCACAATTCCCTGTTCTACACAACCATTAAATAGGAGCCCTCTCTTGTTTTCAGTCTGGTAAACCTGTCTTTAACAACAAGTAGCCTAAAAAAGGTCTTACCTGTAGCTCTCATAGGGATGGAAGGAATATTGAAAAATATTTGGGAAATGGATGAAAAACATGCTTTTTGAGTGTTGGGAAACCCTGACAAAAAGAATCTTGGATTGGCAAGAACCTTCACAGTTGAAGACTTATTCTGCACAAAATTCATGCACGGTTGTTTTGTGCAGGAAACAGCATTTTCTGCACGGAAAATAACATTGTAATGCAGAAAGATTAATTCCTGTGCAGAATATGTTGTGATTGGGAATTCATTCCCTGTAAAATTTGCACACAGTTGATTTGCGTAGAAAACATCACTTTCTGTACAGAAAGCATGGAAATACTATTTTTCAGGCAGAAAAAGCTGTCTTTTGTGCAGAAAATCCTGTTTTCTCTGTGAAACAACCATGTGCAAATTTTCTGCCAAATAAATCCCAAATTGCAAATAGCCTTCAAAAACTGTGTGGTTTTCAAAGATTGTCTTGCAGCAGGAAGAAAACTGCTGAAATTACTAATCGCTACTGTTGAAAAGAATTATATTCCTAAGCGATCATGAATACGCAACACGGTGTTTTCTTGGTTCTCCGTTCTAGCTACCAGCTGCGGATCGAATGCATGCTGATATGTGAAGAGACTGCAGTTCTGCTGGAGATGCTACAGCCCAAAGCTGAAACAATCAGGAGAGCCTGTGAAGGTAAAGCAGGGCCAAATCCTTCAGTGTAGCTGTGGAATTGTGAACAATTTGAGAAGGAGCTAATGCCTTTCCAACTCAGATGACAATACCTTGCTAAATTAAATTGTAGGGTATGTTGAGAAAGTCTTGCACCATCTAGAAATCATTCACAAAACTTTCTATTCTGGTAGGCTTTTTGTATTTAATTTTTTCAGTGGAAAAGGGCGTTGTATTATGTCCTAGACTTTTATTTGTTGTTGTTGATTTAATGTTTGAACTGGTTTCAAATTTTATGACTTAATTGCTTTTCAAATCATCATCATCTTCATCATTATCATCATCATTTTTTATTTGTTCCTCACCTCTCCTCAAAGCTCAAAGCAGGTTACAATGCTGAGAATTATTAAGTAAGTTTGTTTCAACTCTTGTAAGCTGCCTTAAATCCCAAACTGGGGAAAAGATGGGATGATGTTGACAATAATTATACTGATAATACTAATAACAATAATAATGAAAATGCAATTCTTCATACTTGTAGCCCTCATTTGGATGGGCCGACTTTCAAGTTCTAATACCAGTCTCAAAAGGTGTTTGGATTGCTGCATGTGTGATGGAGTGATTTCTCAGTGGAACAGCCTACCTTGGAAGATGATGGGCTGTCCTTTACTGGAAGTTTTTAAACAGAGACTAGGGGCCCTTGTGCTCAAGGCACCCAATCCACCATGGGGACAGGAGAAGGACACGATCAGGATGACACTTATGTCATCCCACCATCCCAGTCCCATCCTTCTCCCATCCCCAGGTGGCACGATTGCACCGCAAATCATTGACGAGTTTTCCCCAGGAATGACCAGCAATCGTATCACCCTCCCGCTGCACACTCACACTTACCTTGTCTGTGGAGGCCTTGAAAGCACAATGACTGCGCTTCCTATCCCAGCACAGCCCGGGACAGTACCTGGCTGCACTGCGGCAGGAAGAGATGTGGCCACTGCGCTTCCTGGATCCTGGAGGCAGTGCTCCATTGCGCTTCCCTCCCAGGAGAGCCACTGCTGCCATCATCACCGGATGCTGCCAGGACAAAGGTAGGGTACAGAAAGGGCCTAGATAGCCACCTCTCAAGATGGCTTTAGCAGTGGATTTCTACACGGGTAAGGGGCTGGATTAAATAGCCCTTGAAATCCCTTCCAGCTCTATGGTCCTATAATTCTAAGTACTGCTCGGCATTATGTGGTGTCAGATCTAGATACACAGACCTGTTTTTTGTGACTTGTAACACAACATGTAGTTTGACATTTCAGTATGTGTGTGTGCAATCTGCCTCAGGCTCTTTCCAAGGGTTTGTTTAGTAGCAAATATGAAAATTCATTAATTTCTATCACTTTTGACCTTAACACCATGCCATCATGTTCAAGCTGCTTAATTTTCTTTACTTAAAATATTTTTTTTTCTCTTCCCAGATCTTCTCGTTAGCCAACGGTTGCCCATTTTTTGTCAGTTGATTCTCAAAGTTGGAAACTTCTTGAACTATGTAAGTTATCTAAGCTTAATCATTTAATAATGAATAAAACAGACTGCTTAGTGCTGTATTATAATTGAAGCAAGCATCATTCATGCTTTTTTTAAAATTAGGATCTGTGTTTTTCTTTTTTAGGGAAGTCATACAGGAGATGCGGATGGCTTTAAGATTGGCACTTTACTCAAACTAACAGAAACCAAAGCAAACCAGACCCGTATTACACTGTTGCACCATATTTTAGAGGTATTTTCCCCTTCGTTTCTCACTGGGAAAATCAGCAATATATCCTGTCCTAAGGGCATATTAGATCATAATTCATTTGCATATAACATTGGACCCTCTTAGATTCCAATGGAACTAATCTTAACATTACATTTGAGATGTTTTTAAATGATTTAACTTTCTATGGATTATGGGCAGAACGTTAGGCTTGGAAGTGATAGGGTGGTCATTTTACCACTAATCTATTTTTTAAAATATGCTGAAAAAATATTTTTTTAAAAAATGAATTGTTTTATAAGAAAGATTGCTAGCAGTTCTCTTGTACTTGCAAGGATTCCCATAGACATATCAATGACCACTGAGGTGGATAAGCCACCTTGGGGGCAGAGCTCCATCCAGCTGGTTTTTGCCAGAGCTTAAGACTTCTCTTTGAGCCATCACTGATTAACTGCTTAGCATACAAATGTAGGGCAAGGCATTCTCACTCTTGCAAATAAATAACTGGAAACCTTTTTCTTTTTTCTTTTTAGGAAGTAGAAAAAAATCACACGGATTTACTGCAGCTTCCCAAAGATCTTGAATGTGTTTCAAAGGCTGCTGGGTAAAGATGCATTATGTTTGAGTTTTTGTTTTAAAAAATAAAAATGCTGTTGCTCTGAAAAAAAAAATCAAACAGATCACAATAGTACATTGGAAAACCACATTCTTTTGCTTTTCATTGTTTAGACTATGGGTAGGCAACCATACCAGGGCCAGGGGCCAGTTTTCTTCCCTTCATCTGCTATGAGACACACATAAACGCTCCCAAAAACTTCTATTTTCATCTGAGACCTTTTCAAAATGGTAACTGAAAGTGATATCATGTCAATCCCTGTCACCATTTTGAGCAAATCTCTGTTGAAAATAGAGGTAGTTGGCAGATCTGAGCAGTTCTTCGGGGGTTTCTGTCTTGTGCTAATGGTGCTTTCAAGCAGGAAACACCTGAAAATTATTCCAATCTCTTCTTTTTAAAAAAAAAAAAAAAGATGAAGACTGGAGGCTTTGTGGGATTGGTGGTAGGGCTTCAGAGGGGACAAATGTGGGATCCAGGAGGCATATGTGGCCCACAGACTACACTTTGCCCACCCCTTATTTAGAGTGCAGGATTCTGAAGTTGGAAAAGAGAGCAACAAAAATGAGCAAATACAGAAACCAGAATTTGTGATTTGCTCTTTTTTTTTCAGAATCAATCTGGATGTCATACGTTCTGAATCCAGTTCCAATATAAAGAAACTTTTGGAACTTGGAAGGAAGGTGTCATCATCAACAGAAGAAGTGAAAGCCCAGTATGAAAAGGCAATTCAGGTTGGTATGAGATGGAGTACAGTTCCTTCACATTGTACTGTGAAGATCTCCTCCATTTTGTTAATACAATTAGCTGATTTTTTTTAACTCTGACTGCAATGTCTTTTAGGATAGCATAAATGCTAACAAGAAATTAGAAGATGAATTTGAAATCATTGAAGCAAAGAAGGTGGAGCTTGCCAATTACCTCTGTGAGGATCCAAACAAATTGTCTTTGGAAGATATATTTAACACCATGAAAACCTTCAGGGACCTCTTCATCAAGGCATTAAAGGTTGGAAGTTAAGACCATTAAATATCAGGAAACTATTTATTGTGATGCTCTTGTCACATAGAACAAAGTGGGTGGTAGATCTGTTTCTGGATTACACGCTAGCAGACTGCAGGTAGCATCTCATATGATGAAATTCTCTCACACAGGTAGGGTGAAACGCCTTCCCAGAAGTAAACACTAGAGTGACAGGGACTAGGACAGAACCAGCCTGTCTGACCTTTGCTTTTCCATTTGCAAGGAAAAAAACAGAGAAAAGCAAATAGGAATATCTGATCATGTGATCCCATCCTTAAGTGCCATCATCCACAGATAGGCTTCCAAACTTTTGCACAAGAAGAACCAACCTCCAGTTCATTCTTTTTCAGCAAGCAGTTACAAGTGTTAGAAAGGTAGAAACCCTTGTGCATTTCACAGGAAAACAGTGGGATGGAACCAAGGCAGTTAAAGTGAAACCATAATGTCTTACCTGTGTGGTATAAAAGGGCCCTATGTTGAGTTTTCATTTCTGACATGCACAAACAATCCTTTCTCATGAGTTGTTTATATCTGCTATGCTTCTCTCTCTTTTTCTCGCTCTCTGTCTTTATTCTTTTATTATATTAAATTTTACATACTGGGGCTTTTTCCAAGTTGCTTAAATTCTGTGGTTAGCTGCGCTAAGTACTGTGATTGCAGGATTTATTGCTGCTAGACATGTACCAGCTTAAAATTCTCCTTTGACATGTTGATATTCTTCATTCTCAGGAAAACAAGGACCGGAAGGAGCAAGTGGCAAAAGCTGAGAAAAGGAAGAAGCAGCTAGAGGAGGAAGAGGCTAAGAGGCAAAAAGGAGAAAATGGAAAGATCAGTGCGTAGCTTAAAGGTTTCCTTATCTTAGCTCAAAATCTTATACACACTTACCTGGTAACAAGCTCTGCTGAACATACCAGGATTTATTTCTGATTATTTGTTCTTTGTTTGTTTGCTTGTTAAGATATTTATGTTGTTCTTGTTGTTGTATGCCTTTGAGTCATTTCCAACTTGTGGCAACACTAAGACCATTTCCACACTGGACTGTTATAGCACTATGATTCCACCTGCAACATCCTATGGAATCCTGGAGTTTGCAGTTTCGGGAAGGTCTGGACAGCCCCTCCCGAAACTGCAAACCCCAGGATTCCATAGGATGTTGCAAGTGGAATCATACCGCTATAACAGTCCAGTGCGGAAATGGCCTAAGAAGAACCTATCATGGGGTTTTCTGAGGCTGAGAGTGTGTGACACACTCAAGGGCACCCAGTGGATTTCCCTGGCCAAGCAGGGAATCAAACTCTGGTCTCCAGGGACATAGTCCAATGCTCAAACCACTACACTACATTGGCTCCCAAGATATTTATAGCTTGCCCTATATCCTAGGACTTCAGTGTGGTGTGTAAATAAAACAATATAACAGTTTAAAACAATCCTGATTTTAAGCAATAATAAAAATAAACAAGTTAAAAGGTATTAAGCAATTTAATAGGTAAAACAGCTTCAAGATTAAAACAGTTAACATCATGTACATGAACATTTGAAAAATAAATGAGGCCCCAAAAGCTCTGATAAAAAAACATGCTTTGACTTGACTAATGAAGGGAACCGGCATCAGTGCCACTCAGACCTCCAAGGGAAAGGTATTCCACAAATGGGGCACCGTAGCAAAAAAGCACATGTTTTTGTGTGCACATGTACATGCCTTTAAATTGCTGATTGACTTATGGCAATGCCATGAATTTCATAGGGTTTTCATAGGCAATGAAAACTCGGTGGTGGTTTTGACAGCTCTGGAATATAGCCTACAGCATCTGGTACTCACTGACCACCCATCCAAGTACTAACCAGGGCTGACCCTCCCTAGCTTCCAAGATCAGGTGGGATTTGGTGCCTTTAGTGTACTTAGGCCCTGCCTTTGGTTCTGTCCCTACATATTTGGGAATAAAAGCCACTAAATTTAATGGCTTTGTTTCTATATTACACGGGGAGGGGACTATATTTTATCTTTAGTTCTATATTTGTGCAAATCTGATCCACTATTCCTCTTGCAATACCTTGGTTCTTTATAATATAAAAAGGATTTGGGGATTTTGGAAGATCTTCTGGCAAAGAAGGAATGATTATGAAACTGTTTGTGAGATTTAGAGCAAGGCGACAAATAGCCAGAAAGAAAGAAAAATGTTTCAAGCAAGCAGGAATAGTCTTGCTTTCAACCTACTTCAACCACCATGTGTTTTCAGTGTGGTTCACTTACCTGTACAGGTAGGTCCAAGTCAACAAAAGGCAATGATTGAATGAAAACAAAATGCAGTATGTCAACCCCATCAACCTGATTACTCAACTAAGTTTCTCTTTGATTTCCAAATACAGTTAAGAAAGGAGCTGTGAAGCAAGATGAGGTGTGTGTTATTGACGCCTTGCTGGCTGACATAAGGAAGGGGTTCCAGCTGCGGAAAACTACCAGGAACAAAGGTGATCCAGACACGCCTTCCAAAGGCTCACCCAGTCAACCTCAAAAAGGGAAAGATGCTGGTAAGATTCTAAAGCCGTCCATCTCTAGCCTCCCCTCTTTAGAATACACACACACAAAGGCTCCCTAGCAGGCTAGCTTCCTTTTAAAACAGAGGCAAACACAATCAGGGGCTGAGGGTCACATTGACCACCTAGTAGACTGTGGAGGGCCACACACTACACTGTATCTCGCCCTCCTCCCCCCAAAAATATGGCATGTCTCTTGTATCAGGAGACATAAAGTGCTCTGTGCTTGCCAAGAGGCAAGCCACATTGAGCCACTGCTCTGGCCACTAAATGTTCATGGAGGAGGAGGAGAAGAGGGGGCAACTGGGCAGCTGTAAGAGCATGCCATCCCTCTTTAGTTTGCAAGAGAGAGGGGAGGCAAACTAATGATGACATTATTGTTCATTTCCCTCCCTCCATCCCTCCCTCCCTCACACACACACACACTGCAAGGGAAAGAGAGGCTGTCCCTGCTACTCAGTCACCTCTCTTCTCCTCCTCCCATGTAGCAGCCCCAAGGAGCTTGGTTACTACAGGGAGTGCTAGTGGTGGTTTGGCATGGGGTAAAGAAGACTGTAGAACATCTCCTTCTTCTCTGTCTGAAAAAGGACATACATAGAATCATAGAGGTGGAACAGGCCATAAGGGTCATCCAGACCAACCCCCTGTCATGCAGAAATAGGCCCTTTTCTCAGCTCACCTTTTCCCAGCGTGGGCATGCAGGGATCACACGAGAAGCCTCTACCGAGAGGCACTCACATCCCCTCTCCTTCTCCTCTGCACCAGCTCCGTGCTGGGCGGAAGGAAGTGCGAGGGCTCTGCCCCTTCCTTCCGCAGTGCAGCCGGGTACTTTCCCAGGCTGCGCTGGGGGAGGAAGCACAATTGCAGCGTCTCTGGAGGCTCCACACACAAGGTAAGTGCGTGTGGGGCCCAGGGGGGATGTGCGATCACACATCATTTTCAGTAAGAAGCCAAAAATGATATATTGTTGGATTGCCACCTACTGGCCTCGGCAGCGTCGCACAATTGTGAGGACGTCATGCGAAATGGTCCTCGCAATTGCGCGATGCTCCAAAGGCCATTTCGCATGGGAAATGGCGTACGAAAAGGGACATAGACAATCAAAGCATTCCCAACATATGGTCATCCAGCCTCTGTTTAAAATCCTCCAAAGAAGGAGATTCCACCACACTCCTGGGCAGTGTATTCCATCGTTGAACAGCTCTTACTAACAGGAAGTTCATCCTAATGTTTAGGTGTAATCTCTTTTCCTGTAATTTGAAGCCATTGTTCCATGACCCAATCTCTGGACCAGCAGAAAACTGACTTGTTTCATCCTCCATATGACACCCTTCAAATATGTAAACATACCTATCAGGTTGCCTTTTAACTTTCTCTTCTCTAGGCTTAAACATACTTAGCTCCCTAAGTCGTTCCTTATAGGGCATAGTTTCCAGGCCTTCTACCATTTTGGCCACCCACCTCTGGACAAGTTCCAGCTTGTCACTATCCTTCCTGAACTGTGGTGCCCAGAACTGAACACAAGCAGAATGGAGTGGCACTATTACTTCCCATGACCTAGACACTATACTCCTATTGATGCAGTCCAGAATCACATAAAGCATGCATATGTCACTAACATGAGCCTGGCCATATGCTTCTTCTTGTTGTGTGCCTTCAAATTATATCTGACTTCTGGCAACCCTAAGGAGAACCTAACACAGGGTTTTCTGGGGCTAAGAGTGTGTGATATGCTCAAGATCACCCAGTGGCTGAACAGGTAGTTGAACTCTGGTCTCCAGGGTTGTAGTCCAACGCTCAAACCACTATATCATGCTGGCTCTCAGCCTTACACTTACTATTAAATAAACAACAGCCCTTACTGAGAATTGTAAAATCTTAGAGTCAGAAGGGACCACAAGGGCCATTTAGTCCAACCCCCCGCCATACAGGAATAGACAGCTAATACCACAGAAAGATGCCCATCCAAGCTGTACTCAAAGGCCTCCAAAGAAGAAGACTCCATCACATTCTGAGGCAGACTGGCAGGGACTCATGCATATGCAATTCATAACCTCTAACCAGTTGGTGGGAAAAGCATTTAATTATGAGCTGTACTTGTACACAACAAGAATTCTAATTTTCTCCCCTTTTGCAGAAAAGAGTTACAAAACAAATCAGTAGCAATTGAACCCATCTGTGAATATAGGTTCAATTGCTACTGTAAATATTCATCAGACAGCATCTCTTTTCATTCACAAAATACCAACACCAGAAACACAGCTGAACTTTTTCCATATTGTTATTGATTTTCAGGCCCAAATGTCCAGGCTGTAAGAAACTCAGCAAAGGAGGAAGATGGTGTGACCATACAAAATAACCTGCAAGGGTCACCAGAAAAAGCAGTTGCTTCAGGAACTGATACTACAAGCAAAAAGCAAGAGGACGTTGTTGACTCGCCAGCTTCCTACCCATCCATTGTTGACACTGGAAATGGTAGGCATTCTCCAACCCAGCCCGATCCTGAGAAGAGCTCCTTAAGTTCATTTACTTTGGAACCCATGGAATCCATGGAACTCAACTATGGAACAAACTTGCCAGAGAGGACTATCTCCCATAGCATCCAGGATGTGAATTTTAATAATTTAGAATTATCTCAGTCATCCTCTTTTATAAAGTTTGGGAGCACTGATTCATCCAGCTTGAAGAGTGGCGGTGATCTGATAGGAGACTCAGATGCCAAATCTGAACTCGTTTGTTCACAGAACAGCTTAAATTCAAATGATCGAGTAAGCAGCACAATCAGAAAAGACAGTGAAATAGAGGAAACATCTGGGAAAGCCAAAGAGCTACTGACTCCTGAGGTGATGCTCCCTCAGATTGTGACAACAAAGGAGTCAACAAAAAAAAGTGATGGTCCTTCCATAGACTCCTTGCTTGATATCTCTCATGAAAAGTCCTTTTCAGACGAGCCACTGACTGATTCGACATGTTCAGCAGCGGTCCCTTCAGAACAAGCCCTTGCTGAAAAGGATAGCCAAAAAGGCTCAACCAAGCGACGAAAGAAAAAGAGGCACAGCAAGAGTCATTCAGGTAAGCCATTTTAATTGCAGATGTTGAAGATAAGGGCTGGGCCAAAAGACCCTCCCCAGCAAAACTTTGCTACCCTAGTCTCAGATTTTGGAAAGAACAAGGCCTACATTTAATTGTCAGTCCTAACCAATGTAGACCCATTGCATTGGAAATTTAGTAAATCAACACTTAACATGAATTCAGTTGATTCAGTGGTTCTTTTCTAGTTGGGATTAATAATTAGATTTAGACCCTATTCTCCCTTCTGGAGAAAGTGGTGCCCAGCAGGAACAAGGAATATGGTTATCATAGCCAAATGAGACAAATACTTTGCTCTTTTTCCCCCTATTCAAGACACCAGAATATGGATAGGAGGCCATCACTCTGAATTGACTCTGTGATGAAAGCAATGTAGTTTGGCTATGTTACCATGTCTGAAGTCAACTCAGCCCAAAGAGAATACTTTATGCCCTCCTTCTGATGTTTTATGGGAGGAAGGAGTGGGCTACAGCAGATACAAGGAACACAATCACTACCATTACTAGGCAGTGAAGGAGGAGTGAAAAAAACTGGATGAAAGGATAAAGGTGGGAAAATATTCTTCACCTTATTGGAGGCCACTTTCAAACTGGAAAGTTTTGGGGAGTGTGGCCTCAGTGCTATTAAGGATATAAATAATTACAAGACAGGAAGGCTGGAACCTGGGATCATTTTTAAAAAATGAGGATTAATTATCAGTGGGCAGAACAGGCCATGTAATGTAATCTATTTTAGTAAAATGCTTTCTTAAAATTAAATATTCTTATCCTTAACAAAAACTACTATTTGAAACAAGGTGTAGTAAAGGCATGACCAAACATGATGGAAAAGACATTTCTACTTTGTTGGAAAGTTTGCAAAGTGAGAGATAAAATTTCCCAATTTTGTCCTCTAATTGCATCTGTGTCCAGAATAACAAAAGTTTATTTGAGGCTGGCTTTTTTTCATCCTCCAAAATTTGATGCATTCATTAATCTGGCTTTTTCTTTAATAACCTAAATTTGAATGACACATCAAATTAAATGCATAGATTCATTCATGAATGAAAACAGCAGATGCTAAAAGGTTTTAAATCTTTTCCCTACCTTTAAACTATGATTCTAATTAAAATACTCTCTACCCCAACCCAACCCCCACAAATTTGTAGTTTCCCATACTTCCAGAGTATGGAAGTACAGGGATATGGATACAGGGGTCCTTCCATGACCATGACCCTTGCACACACGAATGCAAGATCACGCGAAACATTATATCTTGTTATAGTAAATGGATGCAGCAGGCATGTGTCCTTGCAGCTGCGGGCATACACAGATTGCATCCATGGACTACAATTGGGATGCAATGCTTTGCATTTTTTTGTTTTACATGGAGGTTCCAGGAACAGAACATTTGCATATATGGAGGGCACACTGTATATCATTTTTCATGCAACTACTTCTGAAAGTCTGGAGAACTGAAAAAATTGCAAGAATGGCAAGTGCCATCTTAAAAGAGGCATTCTTCCCCATGGCCTCTGTGTTTTCCAGCCCTTCTTTCCCTCCTGTACCCCTAAATGCTCCATGTCACCCCCTCCCAAAAAAAGCTTTGGAGGTTTTACACACACACCCCAAAATTTTTGGAAGTGTACAGGGAACTCCAGAGAGGAGAGAATCACTCACCTCCCATATTTGCTAACCAAAGGAGAACTATGAACTCAGCAGCTCTTTTCAGTTTTGGCCAACATATGGCTAGCAAGCCCACATTCAAAAACAAAGTTTGCCTTCTACTTTAAAACTGTTTTACTCCCGCTCAAATGTATTCAGTTAATCTATTAATCACCTGGAACCTGTATAATTAATTGGGTCTGATGTCTTTCCTTGACCAACATCCCCATTTCCTTGCCCACTGACTTTTAACCCCATGGACGTGTTGTTACAGTTGATATTGCTAATATTGTCTGGCTACATTCAGTGTCTTCTCTTTTATTTGAAAGCAGTGGTTGACACTGATTTAAAAGCGATGGTTGATACTGGAGATAATAAAACAAAAAGAGGTTGTGAGATACAGTGAGGTATGTAAATCGTCAGGGGTGCTTCTCTGTGTAAACTAACCGTCACGTTGGGACTGACACGTACCTAATGACGCTGTTGATCATCACCACGTAAAGCTGTGCTTCTGCCTCTGTAGCTAATTATATGCGCTATTTTATTATTTTTTCTTTTTTTCTTTTTTCTTTCTTTTTTTTTTCTTTTTTTGGTGATTTTTGCTCTCCGGGCTCCATTCTTGAAGCTACTGGAGTTGCAAGCAAGACTTTCTGTTGCACAATATTGGGTCCAAAATCTAAGTCTTCTGTGTCAGCCAATCATCATTTCCTTGCAGGAAAAATGTTGTCTTTTGTTAAAACTGTTTAATGTTGTCAGATATGTTGGGGTGACAGCAGATGTCCTTCTTTTTATACAATTCCTGTTTTCTGTTTCCTAAAATCTCATAAAAATGCCACTTCAGTCATGATCATCTTCTTGGAGGCCATACGGTAAGACTGCCCATGGTTATCCTGACTAAACAGTGTTCTGAACAAAACAATTCACTCCAGAACTCCAGGGCTAAGGCAAAACATTACGTATGAATTGTGTATAAAAGACACAATCCTATGATTCCCATGGGAGGCATGTACAGGGTTGTAGCAAGGGAGGAAAAATCTGTTCCGTAAGTTGTGTCCATTCCATGGGTGGACAGACACAGCTGGATAGAATCCTTAATTCCAGTGGGGAGATGTTCCCGTCCAAAATGCCCTCTGCCTGCTCCCTGAGATTGTAGGGCTATATAGAAAAGATGTCCCTGTTAACTGGAGCTCTGACATAATTAACAGTTGTAGTTCTAATACTCTTACTATGGGATCTTTAGTTATTTTCTTTCCAAAGAAGTCATCTGCCCCTCCATTCATGACTATTCTAATTTCACCCATCTTGAGGCAAGAAGATGATCATCTCTGCAGTTGCATAGTTACGCCTTTTCCTTTTGTTTATAAGCAGCCATAATATAACCAAATGACTCCAATAATCTATAACACCTTCTTGTATGATCTACGTGTTTGTTTTACCAAACTTTTCAGAGTTTTATTTTTTCCATACTATGGGGGAGCAGCAGGGGAAACGATACAGAGTGTGATTTCAGCAATCATCCATTATTTGAGCAAGAGCTAGACTAAGACCTCTGCTGAGCTAGGATGCCATTCGGATTTCCTTCATCTTCCCTAATGTCCCAAACTAAAGCATCCAGAAGCCAGGCACCAGTAGAGAGGAACGTAAGACTCTTTCATCCACCCTCTCTCAAGAAACCCCAATAGATAGAGGGATCTTCACCTCTCTGTAGTCAGCCTCCTGAATGCAAGAAAGGGTCACTTAGTTAGTAGATTCAGGAACATTGCTTGGGAGGGAGGACAGTTACTAGAGTGGCTGTCATCAGCCTTAATTGGATCAAGGCAGGGCAGGGCACCTGCCAGCCAGTTGTCCCAGGACTGTGTGACACCCATGTTTGCTTTAGATCACAGTTGATAAACATGCAACCTCTGAGATGCTTTGGACTGCAAGACCCAGCAGCACCCAGCCAGTACAGCTAATTGTGGGGAATACGGAGAGATGCAGTCCAGCAACATCTGGAGAGCCACATGATTCCCACACTGAATTGAATATGCAAGCAATTTTTGGTCAGAAGCAATTGTGTGAGGGCCCTTGTGGAGGGCCCCAGAAATGTACATTCCTCTTCCTGCAGATAGTCCCTTTCTTTTGCAACAGAAGCCAAGGTTAAAATCTACTGATACTCCATTACCGCTTTCAGTTTGGAAGGTGTGCAGACTGAATAATCCTAGAAAATTGTCCAAGGGTATAGTGTTAAAGCTAAGCACATTGCAGCCTGGACAAAACTCATACCAAGGACAAGCCCTGGGTTGAATAACCTCCTTCTTTAAAATGGCACTAAGGAAATTGGTTTCTGTTTTCTCTCTACAGGTGGCCCAGCAAGACAGAAAAAATAACAACAACAAAAAAACCCTCCAAACCCTGAAGCATGTATTGCAACAGCCAGCATCTGCTGTGGAAAATAGCCATGGTGATGGGGTGGTGGCTTCATTTTGTCTGGGGGACACTTTGGATGTATAGCAGATAACACCCAGATGTTTAAAAAAAAATCCAAGCATCAAAGCACCTTTGATATGTGCCTTATGCAAAGGTCCAGTTCCGTACAAATTCCCTTCTGGTTTCATGCCATAGAGAAAGGCTTTTGGTGAAGCTCACATTGGATGAAACTGTACTGGGTACAGACTCCAAATTGCTGCAGAAGCAAAAGGGAAGCATGGGTTACTTGGTGCCTCTGAAACCAAATGGCAGGGAAATTTTAGCCAGTACTGTTATCTTCTGATTGGATGTTCTCCTTTTAACTAGCCACTCAACAGGCCACTGACTGTTGAATGCGATGTGGGACCAAGTTACAAACTTTTGTGTTTAAATAGTATTGCTGCGCTATAAGAAATGCAAATCCTCAGCTTCATGACTATTAGCCATCTGTTCTTGCAAAGACCTGTTAGGGTAGCCACTTCTGTACCAACAGTAAAAGAAGGGATGCAGATTAATGCAACCTTTTTTCAAATTTATGTGGATAAACACACACTGAGAAATAATTACTTTGAATAGAAACACAAAACGGCTCAGGTCATAAGGGGAAGGACTGTGACCTGTTTCCCTGTTCTTCAATTTGCTAAACAGATGCTAAGTGTTGATGGGTAACTTTGAGGTTGGCCTTTGCTCAGCCTTTTGATGGTTCTCTCTCTTCAGCCTGGACTTAGACTAGATGATCTTTCAAATACTGTGCTCCCTTCTGTAGAAGACTGTTCTCCCTTTGAATAGAGAACTATTAAATAAGATGTGTGGTCACCTTAATTCCTATTGTGAGTGTAAATGAGCACTGGATGATGGGCTGTCCAATCCAAACCAGGCATACTGAAGATTGCTATGGGGGAAAATCCCAATTATCCTATTCACTCAGCTCACTCACTTAAAATCCTATAAAGGCCAATAAACATGGAGGTTCCGTTTTCAAATCAACCTTGTCATTTAAAAACTTGCAGGACGCACTAGTTGAGAAGCTATGCCAGATGTGTGACTTTTTCTCCTAAGAACAGAAATGGCACAAAACACCTTCCCAACTCCACCCAGCTACAACTAGGTCCAGTGCCACCTAATGACTAAACTATAGAATAATACTGTCCACACAAACTTAATTTGCATCTGTATAGTCTTCTAGCCACATCATCTAGTAGATCAAGGACAAGTTGTAGACAGCTGTCAGAACTGAGCAACAAGACAATCCAGAAAATAGGAACCAACCATCAGCTATAAACACAGAAACCCCATTACAGTGCTTCCTATCAAGCCCGGGTGAATCGAACTGGTCCAGAACCTGATCAAATTTCTTTGTTGGGGAGATGCTCCAAGTGGCAGTCCCTCAATGTGGAGGGCAGCCGCACAAAGACTCTAGTCTAGTCCTGGCATTCCCTGACACGAATGGTTCTATCTCCATTTACTCCAGCGATGGCAACAAAAGTCCTCCAAATGAGATGACCAGTTAATGAGGAGATAAAATAGATTGTAGTAGTAAAGTGTGTGTAACATTTTTGGATGGTGCGTTGCATTTAAAAGAAACAACAGAAATTTGCAAAATTTCCTTTAAAAAAAAAAAGCAGCTCAACAGGCAAGCTTAAAACACTTCCCCTGATAGGCCAGTTGTTTTACACAGGGAAGTGGTCAAAACTACAGCCCCTCTTCTGTAACCTAAATAAAGGGTTGACCCTTAAGGGCATCTTAAAATATCATCAGTCAATTAAAATAATTGATTATTCACGTTGATGTCTTTCCTCCAATCAGTCCAAAAGGTAGTGCATAGTCTCCTCCCCCTTGCCCCACCACTTTATCCTCACAAAAACCCTCTGAGGTAAGTCAGGCTGAAGGAAAGAGAACTTGCTCCAAGATCTCCCAGTGAGCTTCATGGCTCATGGGGGCTAGAGATGGATTTCCCAGGTCCTTGTCTTAACACTGAAACTATTAATACAAGTCTTCTGAGTCATTTTGCCACCTTCATCTTTGATACATGTAGACCAAGTAAAATTCTTTGGGAGGAGGGTCTCCTGACCTTACCTTTCCTTACAACTGAGCATCACTTTCTCAATATCCATTGTCACTTTGCAAGAACAGCTGCTGCCAGCATACTGTCAATGCCAACAGGCTTTTACTCAAAACCTTTTTCTTGATGAGTCAGGTGTGTTTTTCTGAAGCTATACGGGCTATAGCATTAATGGAATTAAACAGTTTGGGTATCAATAACGGGAACCTGATGTACTCTTATAATAACTTAGGTATTTCTCTCAGTGTTTATAATTAATGTCAGGAATCACAGAATCACTTGTACATAGCTGTTATCCTGTATATATTTACTCAAATAATGTTGTATTATTATTAAATAATTTCATAAGCTGAGCTTAGTAACAATATTAATCAGACAGATTTCTAATCAAGGGAAGGTGTGTGTTCTTCAGAAATGAGACAAACATTGTGTTGTGGTTCCTCTGCTTAGAACTGGCTTTAACAGCAGGCTGGTGCCCTCCAGATACATGGGACAATGGCTTCCATCAGGATGACTTTTTGAAAAGGGCCGAAAAATCCAATATGACTCAACAAAGCATAGCAGGTAGAATAACAGGCCTGCATGCAGGCCTACACTAGGCTGAGCCATATAACAGCATCGCCCTGAATAGCCTCTGAAGCCACCCCCCAGCACAGCCATTCCCTGCTTCATGGGAGCAGGCAAGATCACAGAAAAATCTGGGTATGTCCATATGTAATCATTTATACACTCTGACACCCTCTCATTCACACCTGGAGAACCTGGTGGATTGCTCCTCCTGAAACTGGAAACCCCAGGATTCCATAGGAGGTTGAAAGTGGAAACATCACGCTATAAGAGTGTTGTGTGTTCCAGAGCAATGTCAGGCAGGTGATATCTATAGGCTAAAATTAAAAAGAGAGGGTTTCCAAAAAGGTAAGACACTGCAAAGAAGAGTATCATAAAAGGAAGAATACACACCTCAAACCATATTAACAACCAAATTATAACTGTAACAAATATGTAATGCTGTAAAACAAAACACAAATAATGGTGAATAACAACCACCTGTACACAATACAGTAATGCTATGTTGTATTTATAGTTTTGGTATTAGTTAGGTTTGAGATATGTATTCTTTTCCTTCTCTGGGTTCTCATGTTCAGGGTAAGTGTCAGTGACAATGGTGAAATCTATGAGAGTGGAGTCTGTCCTAGTAGAATGAATAGCATTCACAGCACATACCTGTAATGAGTTTCCAGCTGTCATTTCCCCCAGGTTACCAGATGTAAAGGGAGAATACCTTTAAAACCTGTGCAGAAGAGGACATAGCTGCAACCTTTTACTCTTGCATGTCAAGCTGCAGCTGGGTAGGGTCAGTTGGAATTTACTGTCATCTTGTTTAAAAAAATAAGTCTTGAGAGTCCTGGCTCATAAAGGTACTGCTAGCTCTGAATGGACTTGTGATAATTTCACAACAGAATGTCTCCAACTTTGTGCATATGTATACTACCTGAGTGCAATAAACTTCCTTATATTTAATAGACGTTCCAATTTACCTTTTTTTAAAAAAAAATTGCACAAGAATTTCATGAATGCTGGAATGCTGTAAAAATGCTGGAATGTGTAAAAATATATTGTGGTTGTTTCTCTTGCCTGAAGTTCTGTGACTCGCTGTTGTACTTGGTATTTTTCCAACAAGGCAATGATATTGTATACCTATAAACATTCATAGAATCATAGAGTTGGAAGAGACCACAAATGCTATCCAGTCTAACCCCATTCTGCCATGCAGAAATTCACAATCAAAACACTCCTAACAGGTGGCCATCTAGCCTCTGTTTAAAACCTCCAAAGAAGAAGACTCCATCAGACTCCCAGGCAGTGTATTCCACTGTCACCCTTACTGTCAACAAGATTTTCATTTATTACTTGGGTTATTAATTTAAATAAGTGTAGTATTTTGATTTTAACGCAAACACAAAACAAAACAAAATATCATAGCACAAGTAGATGGATATCTACATCTGTACATCAGTTAATATCTCTAAAAAAATTTGCACTGCATTTCAAAATCAGGGTTGAATTTCAGAATGTAGTTTTAAAGTAAATCCTTCCCATAACTGGAGGTTCATTGGTAAGTAAAGCACACTAACCAAACTTCAGTCTACAGTTCCTCTTAAAATAGATCAATTGAAATCAATGGCCAAATTAGTTGTAACTTTATGCATTTATTTTACTAGGTCTACTCTAACTAGAACCAAAGTTGGATTTGGCTCACTGTTAGCAGCTTGAAAAATCATTCATCAACAAATCACAAAAACATTAAATCTACTGTTTCCTTCGAGGCACAGGTTTTAAAGCAGCACGTGTATGTGTGTGTGTGTGCACCTCGAAGTTGCTTGTTGACTTATAGCGACCTCATGAATCTGATAGGTTTTTCTTAGGCAAGGAATACTCAGAGATCATTTTGCATTACAGAGTTTTTACTCTTTGCTTCAGAGATACCTAATTGTAATGAAATTATCTGGCCACCAGAGGGCTCAAATTTTTGGAAGCAAAGTAAGCTCAGTTTTGCTTTTCCTTGGAATGGGATTGTCTATTGTATACAGAAATATCTCTTGGAGGAAGTTAGAAAAAATTCTGAAGCCTCAGACTATTCTCAAAAGCAGGATCTTTTAAAAGAACAATTCTTAAAGGGAGCAATCATTAGGGAAAACAGCTTTGGTATTGCTCTCTTGAATTTGCTCTAGGGAATGAATTCTCACTGCAACTGCAGAAGCTGAAGTTTTTCTAAGCATTTTCTAACACTTTCTGAGAGCTTGATCCTTCCAAAGTGTCCCCAAAGTTCAGTGGAGTTACTTTTTTTGACTTCAGCATCCAGAATTCCCCAGCTAATCTGGTCAGCATGTTAGAAGGGGGTGCTAAGGGTTGTAGCCCAGAAGAGTAACTTTTCCCAGCTCCAATTCTGCAAGCACACACAGTGGTACATGTGTGAACTACAACTGATATTCATCTATATCATCCCCCATGCAACTTATTCAGTATGTGAGTCCAAATAGAATCTTCCGCTATCAGGGGCAGCTGGTGGCTTCCGCATCCATAAAGCACTGAATCTGGTCTGTGTTTTTGTCTCAGCTTTAAAGGTGCCAAACCTGTTTGGGGAATAGAGTTCAGCCTCTTGGATAGCTCCTGCAAAGTATGGTTTAAAATGCAAAACAAAGGCACCAACCTCCTGAAACAGAAGCCATCAGCTGCCTGCAGAAGCTGTTGTTTCGCGTTCTATTCCTATTGTTTCCACAAATACCTTAATAGTTCCTACAAGAAAAAAGAATTAGTTTATCTATGGCCATTTCTGCACTACATTGTTATAGTGCTGTTATTCCACTTTCAGCATTCTATGGAATCCTGAGATTTGCAGTTTAGCAAGGGGCATTTTAGAATTCTCAGCCAGAGAGCTCTTTGGCCTCAGTAAACTATAAACCCCAGAATTCCACAGGATGTTGAAAGTGGAATAATAGCATTATAACAGTGTAGGGTGGAAATGGGCAAAGACTCTTTTACTGGTCAAGTGTGTGTGTGTGTGTGTGTGTGTGTGTGTGTGTAAGGAATTTTGAAGGATATCTAAGATAGAAATAAGGTGGCCATCTGTTACAGGGGACAGCCCCTTTGAAGGGCTACCAGACATGAAGGTGTGCTTTCTTTAAAAGACTCTCCAGTCCCAGTCTGATGTAAAGGGCCTTTCCGCACTACACTCTTATAGTGCTATTATTGCACTTTCAACATCCTATGGAGTCCTGGGGTTTGCAGTTTAGGGAGGGGCATTTAGAATTCTCAGCCAGAGAGCTCTTTGGCCTCAGTAAACCCCAGGATTCCATAGAATGTTGAAAGTGAAATAATAGCACAGTGTAGTGCTGTCTGTCTGTCTATCTATCCCTCTATATCTATCTAAGACATTTCTGTACTACTTTTCATTTTAAAAAAAAAAGTACTCTAGCACAGCATTTTCAAAAAATCATAAAACACAATAAAATCAGAGTGATAAACTGTAGAAATATTTCATTAAAATTGCTAAAACCAATAGAAGTTACTGCTTTCCTGGCAATTAGGGCATCCTATCTACACCAACTTTTTTGTTGAGAGAAAGGCATTATTGGCACAACGGACTTCAGTCTCCCTTAGTCAATCTGCTGTTTGGCTTAAAAGATAGTTAAAAAGTTCTGCCAAGTCTTCATTTGAAGATCAATGTGTTCCCACAGCCAATCAAGCTGGAGCATTAAGCCCTGCATGCATTCATGAAATCTTGGCATTTCAATTGTTGCTGATTATACACCAGCAAGCCAGTTTCCGACACAATAGCTAGCAGCTTTTTCCTAGTTACCTCTGCTTCAGGATCTTCCAGAAGATCTCTGAACTTCTATGAAGGAAAAAAACAAAACAGTGTTTGCAAATCTTGACAGGGACAAAAAAAAAAAAGCAATTTTACTATACTTCTACATCCATACTTACATCTGTCCCCACAGAGTAAGACAGAAACTATGCCAGCTCTAGAGTTATCCTTTAGGTGTATCTACAGTACATAGTTATATCAGTTTTGTATCACTTGAATTGTCTTGGTTCCTTCCTAAGGAATACTGGGATTTGTAGTTTAGTGAGACACTTAGAATTCTTTACTCAGGGCTGCTGTAAGTGGGGTCAGACCTTGGTGAATAATTGTAGGGGGACAACCTCCCCTGGGGAGGTTTGCTACTAGCAAATTTGTGCAATAGGTAGGGACCACCAGTAAGTAACTCAGGGCTGGCTGGCCAGGTAAGTACCTCCAATCTGAGCTTTGGGCCAAGCAGGAAAAGTGTTTGAGGTGTGCAGGAAGGAAAGGAGTCCAAGGAAGAGACTTTTGTCCTGCTTCCCCTCCTCCCCCCTCTCTGTGTTCCCATGAACAAAGAAGAGACCCTGGAGATCAAGAATCATAGAATTACAGAACTGGAAGAGACCACAAGGGGTCCAACTCATTGCCATGCAGAAGTACACAATCAAAGCACTCCCCACAGATGGCCATCCAGCCTCTGTTTGCAAACCTCCAAAGAAGGAGACTTGGTCCTAATGATTCCCCTTTAACTGCCTTAGCTGTATCCTGTGGGATTTTTAGTTTGAGGAGGGACTAAAGCTCTCTGGCTGAGAATTCTGAATACCTCTCCCTAAACTGCAAGCCCCAGGATTCTGTCGAATGGAACCATGGCAGTTAAAGTAGCTACTTCTTCTCTTCTGAAAGGCCCTTCATCTTTAACACTACACGGCAGGCAGATACAATATGGACCCCTCCCTCCAGGGAAAAACTAAAGTATTGAATATGGTCAGTATAAAAGAAGAAGAATTTTATACCAGAATTGAGAATTCCCAGATTAATTCACATGGAAGGCAGAAAAGAATCAATATTTTAAATAATCAAATCAGGAGGAAATGAAACTGAAATTTTCCCAACCTTGTCCTCTACCCACCACAATCCCAACAGGCTCCACCAATGACTTTCCCCATCTGACCCTCCAAAGAATTGCTCTGTGACCTGATTTCCTGGCATTTTGGCTATAAAGCAATAAACAGCACAATAAATCGCTTTATGGAGCAGGAAGGAAAATCCACAAAGTACCTCTTAATGACAGACCAAATTACTACAATTATCCTTGGGGTTGGGCAGGGAATAGGCCATAGCTTAGACAACAGAAGATGTGATTTCTGGCAGTTTAATAGTGTACTAATGCTTCCTTTTCCCTTTTCTCTTGTATGGAGGCAACTTTATAACAATTCTGGTACATTGTGATATCACATCAGACCATTGTAAACACCGTTTCTTTCAGAGCTCAGCCAAAATGTCTTCGAAAAAGGTTTTCCAAGAATATTTCTGAGAAACATTTTTCCCACACCTACTCCACTCCACCCGCAGGGGGAAAAAGAGGACCATTTCCCTCTACAATCATAGAATCTTAGAGTTGGAAGAGACCACAAGGATCATCTAATAAGTATACACAACTAAAGCAGTCCTGAAAGATGCCATCCAGGCTCTGTTTAAAGATCTCCAAAGACAGTCTCCTATCCTTCAATTTATTTGTTTGTTGCATGTCTGTGCTGCCTTTTCTCCCAAAGTTGGACCCAAGGTGGCTTCCAAAAAGTTAGAAAACATTAAAAGCATTTAAACAATTAAAAATATTTACAAAAATAAAAAATTGTACAACTATTGTACAACAATTTTTAAAAGAGCTAATAAATAAGATGCACTCTGGCTCACCCATTAACAGCCTGCTCAAAAGAAATGTCTTTACCTGCCTACAAAAGGAAAGTAGGGAGGGGCCCAGCCTAGCTTCCTGAGGAAGAGAGTTCCACAGGGCAGGTGCAGCCAGTGAGAAGGCTCTCTCCTGTGTTCTCACCAAGTGAGCCTGCAACAGTGGCAGGACCAAGATAAAGCCTTCCCCTGCAGAATTTAGGGCTCTAGCATGTTTGTACAGGCAGAGGTAGATACAGACTTCAAATAGCCCAGACTTAAGCCATATAGGGCTTTATAGGTCATAACCAGCACTTTGAATTGTGCCCGGAAATGAACAGGTAACCAGTGAAGCTGTTCGAACAAGAGAGTTATGTAGTACCTGTAACTGGCAACAGTCAGCATTCTGGCCACCGCTTTTTGAACCCACTGAAGTTTCCAAACATTTTTCAGCTTTTTAATAGTCATGCTTTGAATTGATATTGATCATTTATATTTTGTATGATAAGAGCTTTGAGTAGTTCCTGAATAAATTTTTGCATGCTGCCTTTACTTCAGGGAAGAATGCAGGATATAAATCATTAGCATTGCCATCATCCCCATGGGTTTCACACTCTACCTACTGTTATGAACTGGAATTTCAGTATCATTGGATAATGTGGCCTGTTCCAAGTAGTGTTGTTTTTCTGGTAATTGTGCCACTGCAATCCTATCTATGATTATTTCATACAGATGTTTTGACAGTCTATTTGGAATTGTTCCCAGGCACTTATCACCGCTGGAACCACAGTTGTCATTGTTTTCCCAGAGCCCCTGGATCTCAGTTGATATTGATATTTCAGTCTTTGCTCTTTCTTTGTCTCCAATTCTTCTGTCTCACAAGATTGCCACATTTGTGACCCAAACTTTATTTTTCTCAGCCACAGTTTTACCTCTGTCAGCATATGATGCTTTAATTGTTCATGATGGATGATCATAGAATCATAGAATCATAGAATCATAGACATTCAGAGTTGGAAGAGACCACACAGGCCATCCAGTCCAACCCCCTGCCATGCAGGAACACCCTCAAATCAATCCCGACAGATACTGTATTATTATCATTCTTATTGTTATTCTTTAGCAGCAAATAACTCATCACCACACACACACACACACACCCCTCTAAAATTGTTTAGAAACCTGTGTTGTGAGGGGTCACTCACCGTGATTCCCACATACTCTGAGTATACCTATCCAGTGTGCAGCATTGGTTATACACCAAAACAAAACTAAGCAACTCTAGGAAAGTTAGGTTTTCAGTTAAAATATCAGTTGGATTTCTTGTTGATTTCCCAGTTAACAAACTGGACAACCACCCACACACATTCCAAAGAAAACCTGGGAATTTGTTTTGTTGTTATTAACTGCTGCCAAGTGGACTTCCACTCCTGGCAACCCCGTGAATGAGAAACTTCCACTCTGTTGTCAACAGCCCTGCTTAGATCTTGCATACTCAGGGCGGTGGCTTCCTTAAGTGAGTCTACCCATGTGTAATGCAGCCTTCCTCTTTCCCTACTGTCTTCGAACTTGCCAAGCGTTATTATCTTCTCTAGCGAGTCACATCTTCTCATGATATGTCCAAGGTATGACCGTCTCAGCTTAGTTATCTTGGCTTGTAAGGAGCATTCAGACTTGATTTGCTCTAGGACCCATCTGTTCATCTTTTTGGCAGTCTTCAGTATCCGCAAATTCTCCTCCAGCACCACATTTGAAATGAGTTGACTCTCTTCCTATCTTTTCCTATCTCTTCCAATGGGGTATGAATGTCTAAACTTAACAGAAATGCAGTAATTCAAAGTGCCCAGCAGATGGCTCCATTTTCTCTATATTTCTCCATTTTTCTCTATTTTTCCTTCAGCTTTTCTCAAAGGTACCAAACTGAGAAACTAGTGGTTGGATTTAGAACAGGGTTTTTTAACCTGCAGCCCAAGAATTAGGTTTTAGAAATTATTCCTGGACTTGCCATATTCCTTCCTACCACTACTAGTTTCTTGGCTATATGATCCCAACCGTATCTATCTCCAGATATAGGTCATCTAGATCATAAATAACCTACTTTTTACTTCAAAGTTTTGGCCACTTATTCCAAGCACCAGCTTCCAATACAACAGACAGATAAATGTCATCACTAAGACCACCATGGGAGATCAGTCCAGCTATCTTATTAAAGGCAGCGGCAGCTGTTGGTTTCCATGTCAGTGTGATGGTGAATCTGTTTCAGGTTTTAGTTTGAACTTCAAAGGAAATGAAGTCTGATCCCAGAATATGTTCAGCTGTGTGGATGGATCCTTAGATAGACTGTTTTGGAGTGTGGTAGCGCTTTCTTCATTGGAGAGCTTTAAACAGAGGTTAGATGGCCGTCTGTCAGATGTGCTTTGGCTCTGCATTCTTGCACAGCAGGGACTTAGACTTAGATGGCCCTTTGCTTATCCTTCCCACTCAAAGAATCTACAGTTCTTCAAAGTTCAAATTAAAACCTGCAGCAGTTCACCCTCCTCACTAACATGGGAGCCACTCACGACTAATGTTTAAAATGAAATGGTTTAAAAGCCTCAGAGCCGGAAGATCGCTATCATTTCATAAGTAGAATGGATTGGATGCTGCACTGAAGATCTTTGTTCTGGATTGGACCAAAGCAAGAAAGCTGTTTACATAAAGAAAGTCTTGATGCTCAAACAATACTGGACATTGTTCAGCAGAAAAGAAAACCAGCTTTTTTTTATGGACATTAAGTGGAAAGAGATGTTACTTGTCCACACAAGCAAAGAGCATGCCCATAATTGCCCATATGTCTTGATTGGGTGTGATCACTGTTGTCTGCTTCCGGTGTAGAATTAAAAATGAGTGTATGTCATGGGACTGGATTTGTCATTTAGAATAGACTGAATCCATCACAGCAGGGTTAATATCATTCTTGTGCAGTCTTCTTGATGTTGTTTATGGGGAACCTAGTCAGTATACTGGATAATGGGGTATTTCAAAGGTGAAATACAAGTGTGCACAAACATCTAAATGGGATTTACTTCAGAGGAGATAAGGTAAAGAATTTCACAGTAATATTAAGTCATGCTTTGGTCCCACTGCAGTCACAGACCATTTCTGCACAACTGGACTGAGCCGCTTCTGGGACAGGATGGCAGCGGTCGGCAAGTCATGCTTCCACATGACATTATCGCCAGCCAAATACCATCCC
This sequence comes from Ctenosaura bakeri, assembly GCA_948474755.1. Classification (NCBI taxonomy): domain Eukaryota; kingdom Metazoa; phylum Chordata; class Lepidosauria; order Squamata; family Iguanidae; genus Ctenosaura; species Ctenosaura bakeri. Next base: position 54,457 of record CAOLHI010001220.1, on the reverse strand, counting down.
ATCCTCAAGCATCACACCTGCACAGTTTTCACAAAACAGAAAAAATCCATTTTGCACCTGCGATTGCACAGCACTCCCATTGCTCTTGGCTGTGTGGAAGTGGTGGAAGCACAATAGCGACACTTCCTTCTGTAGTGCAGCAGAGGAAAGTGCCTAACTGCGCTGCAGAAGGAAGAGGTGGGGCCCTTGTGCTCCCTTCCACATGGTCTGAGCAGGTGCAGAGGGGAGTGTCACTGACATGCTCCCTTCCGAACCCAGGACTGCAGCATGACAACTTGGAAGAGTGTCATTGTGCAGAAACGGCCACAGAATCAGCACAATCCAATGGGAATGAGATAAGCAACTTGCACCCATCCAGATATTGTTGGACTACCACTCCCATCACCCCTCTCTCTTGGCTGTACTGCCCAGGGATATGGGACTTTAAGTCCAACCATACTCAGTGGGCTACAAGGTATGCTTATATGAGTATACACCACATATTGTCTACTCAAAAGAAAGTTCCACTGACTTTAGTGAAACTTATTTCCATATAACTGAACATATGACAGCCTACTGTAGCCTAGACCAGGGATGGGAATCATGTGCCCCACCAAGTATGACTTGACTGTAGTTCCCATTGTCTCTTTCCACTGGCTGTGCTGGCTAGGACTGCATTCAGACATGATCTAAAAAGATATGATTCCTACCCCTGGCCAAAATCCATTCCAGCATCTCTTAATAGCTTGGTGAGGAACTGACAACTTGTGATACTCTAGGTGTTGGTGAACTGCAACTCCCATTAGCTATGCTAGGGCTGGTGGAAATTAAAGGAGGATTTAGAGATCCATTCATTTCCCATCCCTTTGTTAGGTGTCATGAACCTGTGTTAAATAGACATGGATGTGAGCTTGTTGGTAAGAGATACTTTCCTGTCATAGGTTGGAATAAGTTACTTATTTTGGACTACAAATCTCAGAAGTCCCTAGCTTGCATGGCCAGGGCCAATCTCCGAAAGCAACTTTTCCACGTGCTGGCCAGTAGTCACTTACTGACACAGTGGAATTTGCCCAATAGTGAATTAGCTCCAAACAACATTGGAGTGGAAAACTCTGAAAGAAAGAAAGTGCCAGAGCCTAGATTTTTTTAGCACTCTTAACAAGGGTAAAAAGAATTAGAATTTCATGTGCTGAAACATTTGCAATGATCTATGATGCTCATACCATGTATAGATATGATGTTCTTATATAGCAGGGGTAGGCAATTTTCCATAAGTCATACTCAACTTGTACACATGCTGTACATCTTCTTTCATGTTAATATTAACATAGAAGATGTACAGCTATGGGAAATTGCCTATCCCTGCTATACAAGAACATCATCTAAGCATCATAGATGATGATGATCGGCATGATGTATATTCCACTTTTTCTCCAAAAGCGGGATTTCAGATGGCTAGACCCAATATGGAGGAGTGGTTCAGGTGTTGCACTAGGATTCTGGAGGCCAGGGTTTAAATTGCTGCTCAGCCAAGGAAACCCACTGGGTGACCTTGGGCAAGTCACATTCTCTCAACCTCAAGGCAAAGACAAACTCCCTATCAACACATCTTGCCAAGAAAACCCCACAATGGGTCACCCGTGGAATTGCCATAAATTGAAACCAACTTGAAGGCACACAACAACAACAAATTAAAATACAATGTGGTTAGAAACACACAAATGATTAATTAAACTACAAACAACATTTAAAAACATTTAAACTTAGATACCATTAAAATTATTTTTCAAGTTGTTGTTTAAAAAATTAATTATAATTATAAAAATTAAACCAATACAACAACCTCTTAAAAATCCTTTTTCTATCAGCGAACAGCTTCAAAATCCTGTCAGAATTTTAAAAAAATAAATAATAATCTCTGCTTCCCAACAGGACAACAAAGATGGGGCCATTCTAGCTTCCCAAGGAATGAAGTTCCAGAGTTTATGAGTGGCCACCCAAAAGCCCATGTTTTACGTCTTCGCCAACTGGGCTTGTGAAGATGTGGGGAATGAAAGAAGGCCGTTTCCAGAGGATCTCAAGGCCCAGGCAGGCTCATACAGGGAGATACAGTGTCAGCCTGGGCCTAAACAATATAAGGCTTTATGGACTATAACAAGGACTTTGAATTGTACCCAGCAGTCAGTGGTGCTGTTGTAGCAAGGGACTTGTATAGTCCCTGTAACCAGCCACTATTATTGAGTTAGACCCATGCCATGCCTTCTGCTGAAAGAAGGGCTCTGCTGATGGGAGATACATCCACCTGGTTTGGGGGCATCTCCCCTTTTTTCACCTGCACTACAGATCACTCCACTCAGCAAGGTCCACAACCTTCTTCTTCTTGTTTTTTTTTGTTTTTTTTTTAGCATTTTCAGAAGGCTAGAGAAGTTACCTTAGGGAGGAAGAGATTAAGAACTTTCGTCCCACCATATCTAGATCTAGATCCAATTCATTATGGCCAGCTAGCTGTGTTTAGTGTTGCATCTGAAAGCCTTTGAACACCTCTCTTCCTATGCAAAGTGGAAACCGGTGAGAAATCTGGCACCCTATTTGCAGAGGCATAAATGTTCCTCCTTTACAGAATCAACGACCTTGACCATAACAAACAGAAATGGCTTTCCAGGGTAAACCTGGATTGGTTTATAGTACCCAAAAGCACATCTGCCTTTCTAATTGCTTAGTCTTTGTTCAGAGAGATAAAGTCAAGCTTTTAATCTTGCAGTATGCTGTTATTGGCCTGCCATTTCTTCTCTGAGTAGGCTACGTATCTGTTTTAACTGGCTGGTTGGATCTGAGGATGCATATTTATTCTGGATTCACCGTGAGCACGTTTTCCTGAGACAGGTTGGCACTACCATTAGAGATCTGCGGTTGTTCAGTGCTTAGCCATAAAACACAGCACTATAAATAATGAATTCGAGCATCTGACATCTTCCAGTAAACCATGCTGGGCTGGCTTGTATTTTCATCATGGAATTATGCTGAGATCAGACATTCTGCTGCAGTTAATATAGGTAAGGAGGGAACAAGTTTTATGCTCAGCCATTTGTACTCTGCTCTACAGTGATGAGGGACTTATGCAACCATTGAGAAACAACCTGTTCCTAGTTTTAAAAGCAGACATTAACACAAAATGAGAAACAAGTTTATTTGATTTCATGCTCTTTTTCATAAGCAGCTAAAACATCTCTCCTTTTCATTGATTTGTAAGCCCTTCTTAGATAGCCTCCAACTGTCCTGATTTGGCCAAAACAGTACCAATTAATCCTCAGTCATCCCACTTTTTCAGCTCCTTCTAAAATATATCAGTTTCTCTCTCCACTTCCCACAGTCGTACCCCTTTGTCCTCAGCTTACTCACTTGCTGCAAACTGAGTTTAAAATGCAAACTTCGTTTGCATTCAATTAACTCAGGAGAAAAGAGTTGAGGAAGGGGTGGAATCTTACCCTTCCCAGTAGACTCATGCAAAAACAAACTGCTGCAGCCTCTCTTAGCTTGTATGTTCTTCCTCATTTATAACTTTTGCCATCTTGACCACACTTTGCTGTTGCATGGCCACATGTGTCCCCATTTTCACCTGTGAAATATTAGAGTATGTGACTGTGAACAGAGTTATGTTTCGGTGCTAGCCATGTCAGCACCATTTTCTGTTCCAGGATTATCAAACCATAGCATTCTAAACTGGAACATAACCCAAAGACATCTAGTTTAATCTCCTGCCAATGCAGAATTTCCACTGCTGAAGTAAACCTGAGAGGTTGCCATCCAGTTTCTGCTTTAAAAACAGCAATGAAGGAACGTTCAGTACCTGCTGAAGTAACCCACACAACTGTCAAACAGCTCTCTCTTTCAGGAGGACTTCCTAATATTTCGTCAAACTCTCTTTTTTTTTGTAACGTGAACCCATTGGTTCAAACTGTGAAGCAGTAGAAAATAAGCTTGTTCCATCTTCCATATGGCAAATATCTGAAGACAGTTATTGCCTCAATTCTCTGTCCTCTTTTCCTCCTGACTAAACATACCCAGTTCCCTCAATTATTTTTTACAAGGCTTGGTTTCAGTTCTTGCTGCCCTTTGCCACATAGAATCATAGAATCATAGAAATCTAGAGTTGGAAGAGACCACACAGGCCATCCAGTCCAACCCCCTGCCATGCAGGAACACCCTCAAATCAATCCCGACAGATGGCCACCCAGCCTCTGCTTAAAAACCTCCAAGGAAGGAGACCCCACTACACTCCGAGGCAGCATATTCCACTGCCGGACAGCCCTGACTGTCAGGAAGTTCTTCCTGAGGTTCAGGTGGAATCTCCTTTCCTGCAGCTTGAATCCATTGCTCCTTGTCCTGGTCTCTGGATCATCAGAAAACAAGCCCTCTCCTTCCTCTACGTGGCATCCCTTCAAATATTTAAACATGGCTATCATGTCCCCTCTTAACCTTCTCTTCCGCAGACTAAACATACCCAGCAATCTAAGTCTATCCTCATAGGGCATGGCTTCCAGGCCTCTCACCATTTTGGTCACCCTCTGGACTTGCTCCAGCTTGTCAATATCCTTCTTGAATTGGGGTGCCCAGAACTGGACACAGTATTCAAGATGAGGTCTAACGAAAGCAGAGTAGAGTGGTACCAGTACCTCCCTCAATCTAGACACCATACTCCTATTGATGCAGCCAAGAATTGCATTGGCTTTCTTGGCTGCCGCATCACACTGCTGACTCATGTTCAGCTTGTGGTCTATTAAGACTCCTAGACTCCTTTCACACGTACTGCTATCCAGCCACGTGTCCCCCATCCTATATTTCTGTATTCCATTTTTTCTACCTAAGTGTAGGATCTTACACTTCTCTCTGTTGAATTTCATTTTGTTCGCCTTGGCCCAGCTCTCCAATCTATCCAGGTCATTTTGAATTTTGATCCTGTCCTCTGGCGTATTAGCAACCCCTCCCAATTTGGTATCATCTGCAAATTTGATGAGCATGCCCTCTATTCCTTCATCCAAGTCATTGATAAAAATGTTGAACAGCACTGGGCCCAGGACAGAACCCTGTGGCACCCCACTACTCTTCAGGATGAAAAGCAGCCATTCGTGATCACCCTTTGGGTTCGGTTGGTCAACCAATTACAAATCCAACTAACAGTAGCCCTGTCCAGCCCACATTTAACTAGCTTCTTTGCAAGAATGTCATGGGGAACTTTGTTGAAGGCCTTACTGAAATCAAGACATGCTACATCCACAGCATTCCCTTCATCTATCAAGCTAGTAACTCTATCATAAAAAGAGATAAGATTAGTCTGGCATGACTTATTTTTCAGAAATCATATGTTCTAGTCTTCTTATATCCTTCCTAAACTGTGAATAAGGCACCCAACTCCAGCTGAGGTCAAACAAAATCAGAATACCATTGCTTCCCTAGAACTACATTAGCTTTTTTCATTGCTGCCTCAACACTGCTGACTCATGTTTTCCTTATGGTTTACTAAAACCATAGGAAGTTATGTCACAATATAAAATTGGCTCATATTCAATTAGATTTTATCTAGCCAACTATTGTGTACTCCACTGGAAAGGAGATTTCTGGACTCTCTGGCTGAAGTCTTTCCCATAAATCACCAGCTAACTGGAAGCCTTCTACCTGGAGATGTTGGGAATGAAAACTACAAGCAAAGCATCTGCTCTGCTAGTAAGCTACAAGACCATAGTCATCAGCCTTAATTTGACCACCCTACTGCTTGATCCCATTGGCTGTAGTGATCCATGCAATTCTGACAATGGCCCTTTCCACACCGGCCTATTAAAACGGTGCAGAGCAACCTCCATCGGAGGTCTTCTGCACCGTGGAGTGGACTGGGGCAGACTACTTTTTGCAGTTCTGCACCTCAGTCCACTCCGGAGTGACCGGAACTGGTCGTGCAGCATGCTTTTTAAAAATCTCTTTTAAGAGGCTTTTAAAAAGTACGGAGCGCGTGACCCCATGTCGCTCCGTCGCTGAGCTCTGGTGCAGATTTGCAGGCGCTCACTAGTGCGTGGCTGCAAATCTGCTGGGGACGGGCTTTAGGCTGGCAAGCTTCTCTGGTTGGTGGAGAGCCTCCACCAACCAGAAGCCACCATTTTGGACGCTGGTGTTGCCCCCTTGCCTAACCCCGTCCCAGGGTTTATAACTTTGATATAAAATTAATCTAACCCACCAGAGAGGTCACTCGAATGTGCACGTAGGCAATAAACAGTCGTACGATCTAAAAAAAGAGAAAAAACTAGACCAGGTCAGTAAATATCCCCAGTCACGTAGCAACAGAAGACCTCGTGTTATAATTGCCCTTGTGGACAAATGGTCTTTAACCTTTTAAGGAGTCCACTTGAAGGGAGTCAAAGTGTTGGGCACTGGAAGTAATAAACCTTATCAAACCCACCTCCAGAAACTCACACCACAGCAGCAAAGCAGAGGAAGATCCTGTTATTTAGATGATCTTCTGATATCAGAGAAATGCCAGGTGTGGAGATGTTTTGCCTTCTGCCGTGTTTGTTTGTTTTCCCTGGGAAAGGATTTGCCTTCAAAGTAAATTTTTCCTATAAATAGTCCATGTTTTAAGGCTAGTTAGGAGACAGGAGGGGCATGCAAGAAGAGAAAGGCGATGCAATGCTGTGATGCCCAGCAGAGTGTCTCTTCACTGAGTTGATGTTCTATCCCTGCCTCTCTAACAGAAGACTTCAGGAGAGGTGCAGTATATTTACTATCCTATTTTCAGTCTTTAAGTCTATTAGCCCTTGAATGAGTGTGGGTGTATGTGAGCTTAAGTACAAACTATTGTTATTCAATAAAGCTATTCACTGAATCTCTGTGTGTGATTTCTGACTGAGCCTGAGCCTGTAAACCTTGGGTTAAAGATCCTTAATTACCCTGCCCTCTTTGCATCGCTAAAGCAGTGCTCAGAGCTAATTTTCCCCACAAGAGATGATTTTGATAGCTTTTGGGAATCCCCTTAAGGGAGCCCCCAGCAAGCAGGGTAACACTGGAGCAGTGCAGAGCGACGAGCTCGCACTGCTCCTTGTCCCGACGGACTTGCCCGGGCCCTCCAAAAAGCCGGTGAGTAGCGGCAGGGAGCGTTTCCCTCACCGCATGCGGAAAGGGCCTATGATATCCCAGTGCTACATCTAATATAATGATGCAACCTAGATTATGAAGATCACAGGGGTCATCACAACCACCACAGCCCATCAAATCCCAACACAATGTGGGTAAATGAAGACAATTGAGGGGAATGTGAAAGAGGAAGAAGAGGAAAAACAATGAAATGGTGTCCCAAGTCCAATAAAGTAAATGTAATTTTTAAAGCATTCTGAGAACACTAAAGGTGTTCCTGAAATTAAACAGCATTCAGTGTAGTCCTGAATAAAGGACAAAGGCTTAAAATCCAACTGCTAGCCACAAGTGGAGAAAATTTGTGGATTCAATGAAGCTTACACAAGCGTTGACTTGCCAAGTTCCCATTGCTTCAATAGTTCCAGTCTAGCTGGGCCTAGCAGTGGATTTAGGCTATGGGGGACATCAGGGTATAGACAACATTGTGTCACATTATTTAAATAAATGTGAAACTGGAATAGCACTAATTCAGTGCAACTGCTATAGTACTTTTAAAATTTTTTACTGGCTTCAGTCCGTCAACCTGAGTCATGACTAGGGTTGCCAGAGTGAAAATTGAAGAGGGCTCCTGTACCTTTAGTGGTTGGGTAGATGATGCAATCCCAGGAGGTGTTACTTGTCACACAACTATGTAACAAGTAAGACCTGCAGGGATTCCCTTTTCCACCCAGCCATTAAAAGTACACGAGACCTCTCCAGTTTTCACTCTGGCAACCTTTCTACAGTATGCTAGTGAAAGAACTATTTCCTGATTTAGTGACAGTGATGGAAAAGGTTTATGTTCTCTGTCCTAAACACAAGGAGAAGTTGTGCAGATCAGACAGTTGTACAAGCACAGAGGGAACAAAAAGTATCTTTCCTTAAAAGAAAGGACATGTTTCAGTATTAAAGTGGCATTTTTCTTCCATAACCTACATGTATCAGCAATTTTTCATTTTCTCTTATGTTTCAACAGTTCTCTGAGGATTTCAGGATAGGCTGAATGGAATTCCATCCCATTTTTAGTTTTACAACAAAACTGCGACATAGGATACATTGCCAATGTGTGCCCAAGTCCATACCTGCAGGGCCAGACCCTAGTATTAGAAAAGACTAGATCTGAAATATTGTGAAATAAGAGAAAATTTAATTTGAGATTATGTTACTTTCCGTGACAGGAATGTGGAAAGGAATTTGTAGCAACTTCTGCCTGTTACAGCAAAATAACTTTGCTGCCTTGGGCACTATCCATCTTGACTTTAATTTGAAGAGAGCACTGTTGGCTAGTCTGTTAAATTTAAGGGGTAGCCGTAGCCTGGTCACACGGCCATGAAAAAAAGGATAATGAGAATCAGGCCTCTCTGGTACAAAAGCCAACATGTTGTTTGTTACACTACATTATCCCTCCCTCTCCACCAAATAACCCTTCTTGTTGTTTTGTGCCTTCAAATCAATTCTGACTTCTGGTGACCCTGTCATAGGGTTTTCCTGGCAAGTACGGTAATTTGTTCCAAGGAGTTTTGCAATTGCCTTCTTTTAAGGCTGAGAGTAACTTGCTGATAAGCCTAGGGATTTAAACCAGGAACATCTATTTTGTGGTTTATAGCCATGATTCTATATTGTGGTCTGCATTACGTAACTTTATGCATACTTGAGTCAATAATGCGATAGAAAAGTCTGAAAAGCCAATGCAATTTTAGGCTGAATCAATAGGAGTATAGTATCTATGTTGAGGAAAGAAACAGTACCTCTGTGAAAGAAGTTGTGGTACCACTCTATTCTGCTTTGGTCAGACTTCATCTGGAATACTGTGTCCAGTTCTGGGCACTACAGTTCAAGAAAGGTATTGACAAGCTGGAACATGTCCAGAGAAGGGTGACCAAAATGGTAAAAGACCTGCAAACCATGCCTTATGAGGAGTAGTTTAGATAGCTGGGTATGTTTAGCATGAAGAAGGGAAGGTTAAAAGATGACAAGATAACCATGTTTAAATATTTGAAAGGATGCCATGTGGAAGATTAGGCAAGCTTGTTTTTTGCTGCTCCAGAGACTAGGAAACAGACCAACGGCTTCAAACTACAGGAAAAGAGATTCCACCTAAACATTAGGATGAACTTTCTGATGTTAAGAGCTGTTTGACAGTGAAATATGCTGCCTCAAAGTGTGGTGGAGTCTTTCTCATTAGAGGTTTTTAAGTGAGGGCTGGATGGCCATTTGTGGGGAGTGCTTTTATGGTTTCTTCCTGCATAGCAGGGGGTTGGACTTGATGGTCCTTGTGGTCTCTTCCAATTCTATGATGCTATTATTCTATACTTAGCTATACTGCAGAAGTGCTAAAGAACTCTCCTGATGAATTGTGAAGGTGGGTAGCAGGACACTAGCAAGAGTGTCCCAATACTCACCAGGCTCAAGAAATGGGCATTGGCACTCCCTAGTTGGTATCCTGATACACATTGGTGTTCGTTGTATATTGCTCCTACTGTGTATCAGTCTCATTGTACATCAGCTCTGTTCTGCATTGGTCCCCAATGAGCCATCCTGGCTTCATTGGCTCCTCTGTGTAGTAACCTCATGCCAGCCCCTTGCTGAACATGGATGCTGTGAAACTGCTCAATTCTATTTCCCACAGACATAGGTCCACTTACCAAGACCTATATGCCTAAGCATCTCATTATCAAGATCCCTACATCAGCCATGAACTGGGTACAGGGTTTTGTACAGCGTCTTTCTAAAAGCACTTAAATATTTATGGTTGGGAAAAAATATTTATGACAGGAAAAATGGAAATAATACGTTATGGGAAAGTTGCTGAATTACAGACTTCCTTATGTGTCAGGCAAAAAGCTGCACCCATTTATTGATAAATAATATAAGCCTGCTGAAAGCACCTGTCTATTGATGAATTTGCATTTGCAAACTCCTGAATAACAGTGCTATATAAATTCTCTCTCAGAGCTAGTAATGGAGACTCCAATTTTTTCTGGCTTGGTTACCTTGTGAAATTACATACTCCTTGGGCCAAGATGCTGAGAAGTGATCATTAAGCCTCAAATGATACTTGGTCAATACTTCAAAGGTGCTTTTGGTCTGACATGCTGGAGCCATTCCTTTTCAGAATGCTACAAAACTGGGGTGAATGGGAAGGAGAGGCAGTCTCCTACCCTTCATTCGCTGTAGCAGGGGTAGGGATTGTTCTCTCTTCAGTGGCCTGCTGTGCAACACCTCAGCCCCTCCTCACCTGCTGGTCACTTAAAAGGTGAGCAAAATACACAAAAACAGCATCTCTGGAAGCATCCAAGGGGTGCCTTTCTCCTACAACAACAATGATTTTTATTTGTTACCCACCTCTCCCCCAGGCTTGAGGTGGGGTACAGCACAGATACAATTAAAAATAAATCCCCTACCTTTTTTTTTTATCCAAAAATTGCCTGATTGGGGAAAAAAACAGAAATGACAAAGATACAACAGTGGATAAGAAGCAACATAAACTAGTACAACATATGTTGTCTGCAGAAAGGTTAGTGTATGCAAAGTATCAGAAAAAATCAGAGTGACCAACAGTGGATGAATGGCTAAACAGACTGATGAGAATTGTCAAAATGGATAAGCTTATGTGCAGGCTAAAAGGCAAAACGCAAAATGAATTTCTGTCTGAATGGAAGTGGTTGAATGATTTTTTTTAAATGGAATGAAGGCATTCTCATAACAATAGGTTTTGATATTTATAACTAAATATTACAAAATGAGAAGTGTAAACGAAGATTTGGAAGATATGTTCCCTGTGTTGTTTTAAAATGTTTTTCTTATATAGGTAATTATTATCTTTCCATGATTGATCATCAGAATAAAGTCATTTAGAATACGGTAACAACGCATTATGAACTTGGGAAATTAAATAAGTAAATAATTAAAATAATAAGTGATAAGCAAGAATTAATAATTATGGGATAAAACATATGACTTAATAGGTGTAAATGTTTAAATAATATGAACTGTTCGCAACAAGGGCAGGAACCAATTTTAGTCGGGATGGGATGAATCCATAATTTTCCGAATCCCTGAAAGGTTCTGGGAATCCACGAATCTCGAATCTTTCCAATCCTTTTTTTAAAAAAGGGTTCAAAAACCAACTGTTTAAAAAAAAATTAAACTTTTAAAAACTTTTTTTAAACAGAACTTCTTTTTTTAAAAAAACTATTTTTTGGTTGGTGGAATTGAAAGATTCAGTTCACCTATTTTAGCACAGGGATTCAGATTCGTGAATCTCAAATCCTTGCTGAGGATTCGGTTGGCCAATCCCTAAATTTTAATTACGTTTTGTATTTGTTTTAGATATGTGTAGATATTTGTTAATATTTGTGCAGCTGTATTTTTGATTGTTGATATGTTGTTTTGTATGTTTGGTTTGTATTGTTTTTCTTATTTAATAAAATTAGAAAAAAAAATAAACAGAAATGACAAAAATTGACAGCATTCCCTCCCAACATTTCATAGATGAAAACCAGAATAAGAGTGGCCAAACAACATCAGAGTATGGTTAAGATGACAAAAGCTACTAATCAGGAAGAAGACAAAGAGAGTCTCCGGCAGTTGGCTTTTGCCTGAGCTTACTGGGAAGGGACGATTTCCTCCCTCTTCTCCTCTCCCCAATGCTGAGTGAATTGACTGCAAACTACTTTTGCACTTGGAACTCTCAGGCCATTTCCGTACCAGGCTGTTATAGTGCCATTATTCCACTTTCAACATCCTATGGAATCCTGGGGTTTGCAGTTTAGGAAGGGGCATTTAGAATTCTCAACCAGTGCTCAATTTGGCCTCAGTAAACTACAAACCCCAGGATTCCATAGGATGTTGAAAGTGGAATAATAGCACTATAACAGGCTAATGTGGAAATGGCCTCAGTTTGCAGCAACTGAAGTAAGGTGAGGACAAAGGGGGGCAGTGAGAAATGGAGAAAAAAACTTGGACATGTTTAAAGCATCCAGGGGGAAAATGGAAGAACAGAGGATTAATCAGGACTGTCACTGTCAAATCAGGACTGTTGGAGAGTTTGTGACAGGAGAGCCCAAACGGATCTGCGGTATGTGAGACTGAGGCAGGTGTGGTTCCATCACAATTACCCACCACTGTTGTATATAACCATTAGTCACATACATTCTACTACTGTAAAAAAATCCATTTATCTAAAAAACAAAAACAAAAAGCAGAGACCTCTGCAGCACGGATTGTCCTTTTCAACTTGTGTGAAAGAGGTAATAACAATAATTCCATTTCAGAACAATGTATTTTTCAAAGACATTTTCTCCAATATTTATTTGTATTACTCACTGCACTGTCTTTACCCCTGCCGCTGGCTTTATTTTCCTTTTTATATGGTGCTGTTTTATTGTCATGCTGGTAAATCTTTCAATTTATGCTTTTAATTTTTCTGTACACCATCCAGAGAACTATGATTACTGGACAGTCTATAAACGGAAGAATTATTGAATAAATAAATTACTCAAATAAATACGACACTGTTCTAATTAAACTGTGAGGCACTTAATTATCTTAGCATCTTCCTTCTTGCTGTTGTTGTCTGCCTTCAAATCATTTCTGACTTATGGCAACCCTAAGATGAATCACCCATCACAGGGTTTTCTGAGGCTGAGAGTGTGTGATGTGTCCAAGGTCACCAAAGGTACACAACTAGTGGGTTTCCATGGCTGGGGGCAGGGGAGCAAACCCTAGTCTCCAGAATTGTAATCCAACACTCAAACTACAACACCATGCTGGTTCTCAGTGGAAAAGGTTATTGGAGTAGGGTAGCACCTTCATACGCTACTCCAATAACCTACATTTTCTGAATATTTTGAACATACCAAAATGGATGTATATTTCCCTACTGATATCAATAAGATTTAAGTCTTAAGTCAGTCACCAGTAACTTCATTCACATGGATTCCACTGAGTCTGCTATTTGATGTTTTCTGCCTACAAGTTGACTTCAATTTATGGCACCCCATTACAGGTTTCTTGGCAAGGTTTGCTCAGAAGAGGTTTGCCACTGCTTTCTTCTGAGGCTGAGAGGGTGTGACTTGCCAAAGGTCACCCAGTGGGTTTCTGTGACCAAGAAGAGATTTGAACCTTGGTCTCCCAGACTCCTAGTCTGACACTGAAACCACTATATCACACTGGTTCTTGAGTCTCCTATAAGTGTGGCCAAATTTGGATCCATCCCTTTGTTCTTTTTGTTATTGCATTGCATTTGGAACACTGGAAAGGGAACATCTGCCTTCGTTTCTCAGATAATTCGAGGTCTCAGAGGAATCATTTTATCATGATGATTGCCTTTGACCCTGATGATCATCTCAAAAGGACATGTCATCCTTCACTGGATTGTTTCTTCATATTAATCAGATTTTAAGCACAGATGAAAAATGAGTATGTGTAGTGGGCATGATTGTTCAAGGCAGCCACACTGTTTGTGCTTCAGAGAATTTCTCCTTTCATTTAACAGCATAAAGGCAATGCACCTCGATTAATTGCCCCTCTAACAATTAATATTTGGGAGAAACCATAGCTTGTAGAGCATATGTCCTCCGGATCCCAGTTTTAACCTCTGGTATCCCCAGTTATTTATTCTTTTCATGTATTTTACTCAGAAACAGAAAAGCAAACTGAGATTCCAATTCTAAAAGTAAGTCTTCTTATAATAACCAGCTGGAAACATTTCAAGAGGAAGACTAGCAGAGCTGGTCCTTGAGTAGAGGTGATGGAATGACTCTGCTTCATATCTAATTCCGAGGCAGCCTGATGGAATAGCTATTTCCTGGCGACAACTGAAGGAAAGTTCTGATCAAGCTGTTCTTTCAACAGAGCCGATGAGAGGACCGTGCTTCCCATCTCCCCATTGCTGCCAGGCTCTTTGCATTTGCAAATACAATGAAAGATGAACTGCCCAGATTAGTGAGCAATCAGAGAACACCCTCGATCTTATTCTTTGGGGATCTTCCCTATATACCCTTCCTGACCAAAAATTAAGAAATCGTCATGAGTCCCACTGATGTTCTGTCATTCCAGACAATCCTGTCAATCCTGTGGCAAAGTCATTACAGCTTTGTCATCACATCCCTTCAGGGTGGGAAATACAGTAGAAAAACACTAGTTTCAACCCCAGTAATCTGTAATACATCGGACACGGTAGGTTGGACAAGGTGCCCCAGACTGCCATGCCTCCATGCTACCCTCAGATGCTGTCTGGGCCGCTTTACTGTGACCCCTTTTTTGAGACTGGTAACTGTCAGCCTTCCTACCCAATCTCTCTCTATCCAACCTTTCTTGCCTCACTTTCTGATAGCCTTGTATGGTTCTTGAGAGTGTCTGATCTCTTGTGTGTTTGTCAATTCAAATAAAATACTTTGTTTAACCTGAGGGTCCTCTCTACAGTTAGTACTGGTATACATGGGTGAAAAGATCCTGCTGTTACTCTCCTCTCCCGGGCTTCCTTTGAGCTATAATTCCCCCAAATTCTAAGGAGATGCTGGCATTGCAGGTGTACCCCAATGTCCCCCACCTCTTAGGGTACACAACCACCACTTAATTATGTGAAAACAGATTTACAGTACACAAGCACAATTTGGGTTTTTGCTCATATTTAGGAAAAATATAGCGCCGATTGCAAGAAAAATGGGGAAATGCTTTAGGCTAGATCAGATATTGGTCCATGCCACTGAGTTTTAAGGTTTGGATAGCCTTCACTTCATTTGGTACAAAGCTTAACTGTGGAGTTCACTATCACAAGATGTAGCTGTTGTTGCCAACTTAGATGACTTTAAAAGGATCTTGAATGAATTCATAGAGGATGGGCCCATTGTTGGCTATTGGATAGGATGGCAATGTCTCACCTCTAGCATCAATGTGCCACTATACAGTAGCTGCTAGGGGGAACAAAATGGAGGGTGCAACTAAATTCAGGTCCTGCTGGTAGATTTCCAACGGACAACTGACTGGCCACTGTGTGAACAAAATGTTGAACAAGATGGGCCTTTGATTTGATACCACAAATCTCTTATGTTCTTAAGGAGATCTAACACTAAACAAAGTGATGATTCTGAGCAACTGAGTACCAGTTAACAGTTCTGGGCTACATCCCTTCCATTGGCTTATTTTCACTAAATGCCAGTTGTGCATTATTAAAGGCTACAATGATTACCCAGATTGTTAGTGTTACCAGCTTTAATGGAACATGACCAAAGGAATCCAAACATTCCCCAGAGAACTGTCTCTTACCCTTCTCTCCATCAACATGAGTCATCTCCAATACTCTCTTATTTCCAATAAGCTCTTCCCATGTCTTTTCAGGGGGTGGAGATCATGGAGGCAATATTTACTACACAGACCATTTTTAGTGCTACTTCAGCACCTGG
Source organism: Ctenosaura bakeri (assembly GCA_948474755.1). Classification (NCBI taxonomy): domain Eukaryota; kingdom Metazoa; phylum Chordata; class Lepidosauria; order Squamata; family Iguanidae; genus Ctenosaura; species Ctenosaura bakeri. The sequence continues at coordinate 38,912 of CAOLHI010001220.1, read as the reverse complement.
CAGGCAACCAAGCCACAATGAAGGTGTAATGCTGAGCCAGACAAGTTTGGTTCTGTCAAATAAGGAGGAGACACTACTGTGGTACAAAAAAAAAAAGGCATTAGCAACCATGTAAATTGGACAACAAGGTACATGGTGTGATAGAAGAATCTTTCAGACGCCTCTCCTAGCTTAATCACAAAATCCACCATTATCCAAAGCATCGCTGTTCTGTATTGTCTGCAAGCAATTGAGTAGCATCTTGGAATTGGCAACTTTGTCCATTTTGGGGGATGAGATCCTTCTGTCATTCTTTTGCTGGCAATCTTTGTGACTGCAAATATAGTTGCTACAACAGATATTGTGCCAATTACTCAATTAGTGTTATCTCAAGCACTCCTAATTCTGTGATCACAGACAGAAGAAAGGTCATATTCAGAATACAGTATAGCTGTGTAAAGGGATGTCATACGGAAAATGAGACAAACATTTTTCAGCTCCTCTGGAGACTAGGACACAAAGCAATGGATTCAACCTAAACCTTGGGAAGAACTTCCTGATGGTAAAAGCAGTTCCACAATGGAATACGCTGCCTCAGAGTGCAGTGGAGTCTCCTTCCTTGGATGGTTTTAAACAGAGGCTAGATGGCCATCTGTCAGGCATGCTTTCATGGTGTATTCCTGCATGGCAGAGAGTTGGACTCGATGGCCCTTATGGTCTCTTCCAACTCTATGATTTTATGAACTAGATACGGTTAATTTAGGACAAGAGCGGGCAGCTTCATAAGGGTCAGGAGCTAATTTCCCCTGACTTCCCCTGACAGACTGTGCCCCACATACGGAAGGTATCAACATCTCCATTTCCCTCTCAAAATAGCAACAGGAAGTGATGTCACATCAGTTCCTGTCACCATTTTGAGAGAGACTGTAGAGCAGCCGTTCTCAACCTTTGGTCTTCTAGCTGTTTGGGTCTTCAGCTCCCAGAATCCATCATCATTGGCCAGGCCAATGGAGACTTCTGGGGACTGAAATGCAGAACTGCTGAAGGATTAAAGGTTGAGAATGGCTACTGTAGAGGATAAGAGTGGCGTTTAGGAGTAGTCCAAGGTTCTGGGGTTCACATGAGAGTGGGGTAGAGGTATTTCATACCTTTGCATGTATTTGGGGACTTCCTATGTTGCTTGGGGGGCAAAGAACTGCCCTTAAATTGTGCTGTTTTAAAAAATTGGTTAGAGGCCTATTGGGGACTGGCAGAGGGGCAGAAAACTGGGAGTGCCCAGAAACCTACTTTCTACATGGAAAGGAGGTTTCCTGCACAAAATATCTATTTTCTACCCAGAAAACACTGTTTTCTCAGCAGGAAATCTTTACAAGGCAAATTAGTGAATGTCCATTTTTTTCTTGGGAGGGGGAATGCCACCACAATTACTTGTCCCCACATGAAAGGACAAAATAGTCAAGAAACTGCATCTCTGAATAGCACTATAGACAACTCTGCTTGTTGAACTGAATGCAGACGTTCCGCATTGGTCAAAAAAGTAGTCCACTTCCATAGGGAAATTTCTGCCTGCAAAAGATGCCAAGAGGATTGCCGCCACAGTGTTCTGAGCATGGCTGCACCACCAATTTGTAGAAAGGCATTGCAATATTGAAGAAACAATATAGGCATCATCTCATTTTCTCTCTTTTTCTCCTCCCTTTTTACAATTAATTTTTGTCCCTGTTGAGATGATGCAAAACACCCAGCCTGTTGTTTCTGACCGTAAATCTGTAGTGTGCAAAAGATGAATTGTGACAGGAACTAAAAAGGAGATGGGTCAAATGATAAGAGAGAGCAGCCTCATATTAGCCAAAAAAAAAAAAACTCAGAAGGAAAAAAAAACAGAAGTATCAGATGCTCCATCTTGTAGTACAAGCATTACAGTTGGCCCTCCACATTTGTGGGTTTCACCTAAACAAATTTGATTATTTGTTTGTCCAGTCTCTGCACACACACACCCAGAGCTTCTTTTCCAGCAGGAAACCTTCCCTTTCGACTCCAGTCAAGCTGCACAACCCCTTAAAAACCTTCCTCCGGTTCTCTTCCCCCTCCACCAGCCACCGTTTGGCCAGCTCGGAGCCCGATTTCTCAGTGCCACAAAACCTCTCCCAATGCCCCACACACCCAAGAAAGGAGATGGGCAAGAGAGCGACGGTACTGGGCCACCGTGCCAACCCACCTCTTTTCCCTCGCCTTTCCCTGAGCTGGTTTGGACCCTGGGTAATCACGGTCCCCACCATGCCTTGGTCCCCCTTCTCACAGGTACATCCACATTTCGATATCTGTGCTTTTCCCATTGTTTCAGGGGTCCTGCACCCCCAACCCTAGGGGATGCGGAGAGCTGACTGTACTTGTTTTCACCTACCCAATAAGGCTTCAATTTGCCACCAGCTCTCTTTTATCACCACCCCCCAATGCTGAGTGAGGCTCTTCTTCAAGTAACACTTAAGAGGGGGATCGTATTACCTCATTTCTGCTCCTCCAGTGGTTCAGAGCCCTTTTCCCTCAGGAGGTGATAATTAAAGGCAATAATAAATGCCCTGTCATTGCATCTGTTCACTCTCAATATAAACTAAATTCTCAAATTATATCTCTCCACTCTGCCCCACCCCACCCCTTTGCATGGGAAACTCAGGGGAGCTTCAGGAACTGAGATAATAATAATTTTCTTAGATTTCCTTGGCTTCTTTGATCCTGAAAGAGCTGACAGCACTTGAGAAGGCCTTGCCTCAGAGCACTTCATCATGTGAAATCATCCTGTGTCAAGCCAGCTGAACCAGGGCCTATCGTTTATAAAGGAATTCTTCTCTCCAGAAACATGGGGTAAAAATTAGAAAACCATTGTTATCTCATTCATTTTTATCCCCCCTCCTTATCCCCAACAATGTGACTCAAGTTAGCTCAGAACTGATTAAAAACAGTGCAGATTAAAAACTATACAAAAAATCAGTAATATGAACAAATATAAAAGTTCTATTTTAAACAATTAATGTATAAAGTGCAAACTATCAAAATTCATTAAGAGGCTGTATGCAAACCAACAGAATAGCACGGCATACCATTAGGGAAAAGCCTCCTCCTGTCAGGCTCTAAAAGGCTGGTAGCATAAGAATGTTACAACTTGGGCTCTTTTCGCATGTTTTTTTTTTTGTGTGTGTGAGCGCCCCTTGAGCATCGCGTGAGTGGGAACATCACTCTGTATGATGCACTCCCACTCGCGTGACGCTCACGAGGCTAAAGCGGGGCGCGCGCGCATTTTCTTATTTTCGGCTGTAAGCTGAAAATACTGCGTGCTCGCACAATGCTTGCGGCACCCTTGCGCATTTACCTGCGTGTAGTGCTTCGGCGAGCCGGGGTGGTCACGCTTCCTTCCCCCAGCACAGCCTACAGCTCCCAGACTGCGCTGCAGAAGGAAGGAGTGGGACGCTAGTGCGACGGTCACGCTACCGGGAAGCCGATGAGGGAGGCAGAAGGGCTGTTGTGAGCAGCTCGCGTGAGCGCCTGCTTGTGCGAGCACCACTCCCCGCTGCTGCAACAAAGGTAAGGTGCAAAAAGGGTCTTGCTGGCAGAAGGAAAACAAGGACTGGTGCATCCCTTTCTGCATGACACTGCTATAGTGCTATGATTCCACTTTCAACATCCTATGGAATCCTGGGGTTTGCAGTTTAGGGAGTAGCCTTTAGAATTCTCAGCCAGAGAGCTCTTTGGCCTCAGTAAACTACAAACCCCAGAATTCCACAGGATGTTGAAAGTGGAATAATAGCACTATAACAATGTAGTGCAGAAAGGTCCCTAACAATAGCAATACCAAAAGCAATTGCAATAGCATGTGTATTTCTATACCATTTATCAGCTAAATGCTTTCTAAGCGGTTTACAATGTCCTCTCCCTTGTTCCCACCAAATGAGTCTGAGAAGATGGTAGGACAGAAAAAAGGGCCTCTCTTGAACATCTTAGGCCCTTTTTGCATTTTTTTTTTTAGTGCGAGCGCCCCTTGAGCGTCGCGCAAATGGGAGCGTCGCTCCGTACGACGCACCCCCACTTGCACGACACTCACGAGTCTGAAGAGGGGCGGGCGCGCATTTTTTTATTTTCGGCTTGAAGCCGAAAATGCCCCGCACTCGCGCAATGCTCGTGCCACCCTCGCGCACTTACCTGAGTGCGGTGCGTCAGTGAGCCGGGTGGGTGGCACGTCCTTCCCCAGCGCAGCCTACAGCTCCCACAGTGCCCTGCAGAAGGAAGGGGCGGGACGCTCGCGCGACAGTCGTGGAAACAGGAAGCGACCTGCGGAAGGAAGGGGGGAAGCGGCAGCGTTTCGGAGGAGACTTCTCACGCAAGACGCCCTCTCCCGTCACGCAAAAAAGTAACATGCAAAAAGGGCCTTAAACTTCTAATGGGGTCATAAAGGGAAATGCAGTTCTTCAAATTACCTTCCCATGCCCATTATCTTTGACAAAATCACATCAAGGAGTAACTACCTTGATTTGTCTCCTCCAACATGGGTTTCCATGGCCAAGCAGGGATTCAAACCCTGGTTTCCAGAGTCATAGTCTGACACTCAAATTACCACACCACACTGGTTCCCCATGAGTTATTATGCCCATGTTCAATTTCTCTGATTTGTATTTCTCACGTACAACGAAGGCCATTTCTGCACTACACTGTTATAGTGCTATTATTGCACTTTCAACATCCTATGGAATTTTGGAGTTTAATGAGACCAAAGAGCTCTCTGGCTGAGAATTCTAAATGTCCCTCCCTAAACTACAAACCCCAGAATTCCACAGAATGTTGAAAGTGGAATAATAGCACTATAACAGTGTAGTGTGTAAATGGCCTTATAATTACTTTGGCCAGAATCCTGTTGATGCCTTACTCATGTGTACGTTTCCCTGCATAAATGATTGGACTTACATATATTTGTACATAAGTATTTATGGCATTTGTTTATTTCCTTTCAACCCACCAGAGTCCCCAAGATTATGTGCAATGCATAAAAGCAATTAAAACATTTTAACATATGGCTCAAAATATTTTAAAACAAAGTATGTTTCAAAATTAGTTTTAAAACCATAGAAAACAGTTATAGGCAGCTGAAACCTGCCAGAGCAGCTGCCTCCAATTTTAAATTATTTACTCATTGGTTTTAAAATAAACTAATTCACACACACACAAAAATCCCACTAAAACGACAACACAGTACAAACATACTAAATGAGGACATTAAATTAACTAACTAAACACTAACTAAAACACTAACTTATTTAAACACAAAAGGTCTCTGACCCCCGAAAGCAAACTATAATGAAAGAAGAGAAGAAAAAAATACCAAATCCACCATTACAGAGCCAGCTAAGTAATCCTACTATAATTACTAGTAATTCTTGTTGGATTTTTGTTGTTGTTGTGTGCCTTCAAGTCATTTCCAATGTATGGAGAGCTTAATGTGAACATATCACACGGTTTTCTGGGGCTGAGAGTATGTGACACACCCAAGGGGGGGTTTCCATGGCCAAGCTGGGATTGAACTTTAGTTTCCAGGGTCAAACACTCAAACCAACACACCATGCTGGCTCTCATTTGTAACTATAGCCACATATTGTTGCATTCATTAGATTTCTTGTTGCTCAAAAAGTCTGTAAATGATTTCCAGTCTTTCAAAAAAATCTTCCATTGGCTTGTCCTTTAAAACCCACATTAATTTAGAAACTTGGGCTTACTCAGCAACCTTAATAATCCATTCTTCTGTCCATTTCCATGTTTGAGCAAACAATATTCTTGCTCCTGTTATCATACAACAAAGAAGTAATCCATATTTACTGTTCAGTTCTTTATGCATAATACCCAACAAAAACATTTCTGGTGACATTAAAAAATCAGCTGCCTCCAATTTTAAGAACCAAAAGCCAAGTTAACCAAAAGCACTGTCTTCACTGTCTATCAGAAATGCAACCTTTGGAGGGAATTCCAGAATCAGGTGATCCTACAGAGAAAGCCCAGTCATTTTGACACACCAGCCTAGCTTTGCAGTGTGATGGAAAGTGCAACAGGGCCTCTACTGAGGAACTAGGGCTTTGGGTAGGTTCATATGGGAGGAAGAGGTCTTTCAGACACCCTGGCCATCAGCCATCTAAGACAGTGATACTCAAAGTTGCAGTCTAAGGACGACTGCTGGTCCAGAAGATATTAGCTGCTGGTCCGTGGCAAGTTTCCAGGAAAGAAAGTATTTTTGTCCACGCGCACTAATAGAGTGTAGGTGCCTGGAATATTAGGGAAAAAACCTTGCCAGTCCCCGACATCTAACTGCTTAAGAAGCACTTACATCAGGTGTTATGTAAGTCAATACCAATATCTTGAATTGAGCTTCAGAGCAAATTGGAAGACAGTGCAGTTCTTCCTCATTTCTGTCTCATGCACAATGTCTGCATGGAGCTCAGACTTATGGGAGCAGAGTTGAACAGGCGATGCCAATTGGCACATGGCTGCATATTTGCAGCCCATGCAGATCTGTCTGCCTTTGCTAAAAGTAGTGGAAGTTGCCTATTGCTACAAAGTATCTAGTGGGGGAGAACAGATCCAGGCAAAAATGAAAGGATAGAGCAGAGTTTTCCAAACTTTTCATGTTGGTGACACACATTTTAGACATGCATCATTTTGTGACACAGTAATTCAGTAAGTAATTCAGCAAGTGGAGGCAGCCCTTCCACCCAAGCCTGGCCAGCTGCCACTGCCGCCCTCACCAGGGTCTTCCTCAACCTGGGGCAGTGGCAGTGGCAGCGGTAGCAGCAAGAGAGGCAGTCCCTGCACCCGGACGTGGTCTGCCTTTGCCACCCTCATCGGAGTCTTCCTTGGCCTCAGGTAGTGGTGGCAGCAGTGGCAGGAGAGGCAGCCCCTCCACTTGGGCCTGGCCCACCACCACCCTCACTGGGGTCTTCCTCAGCCTGGGGCAGCAGTGGTGGTAGCCCCTTCATCTAAGCTTGGCCCATTGTGGCAGCAAGAGAGGCAGCCCTTCCACCCATTACGTTTCTGCAACACATCTACACACTTTCGCCGCCACTCTAACGTGTCACAACACACAGTTTGGAAAGCTCTGGGGTAGAGGTTTGTGCTTTGAGAATCTGATGTCTCTAAGATAAGAGGCAGGAAATATGTGCCTGGGTCAAAGATGGTGAGAAGTAGGAACCAAGGATGGCGAGAAGTAGGAACCAAGGATGGTGATAAGTCTGGTAACTGTCTGAGAAGAGGTGCAATGCTAGGTTTATGATCTTCTCCAATCACAGCTCTGTCTGCCTAAATTTTGGAATTGTACCTATAAAAAGTACGGGCTCCATATCTGTTTTAGTCTTAGCAACTTCAGAAGAAGTGTGCTGTGTTGCCTGCATTTTCTACAAATAAAAACTACTGTCTACCTCAGAGTGAAGTTTGTGGAGTATGGGTTACCCAATGCATGTCAGATGCTCTTCCTCACATCTCCATATCCTACATATGCTTACAGCTTGCATTCCTCCTCCATTCTCTCCAACATTTCACAGATTAAATGTTGGAGAGTACACAACAGAAATGCAAGCTGTAAGATGAAATGTTGAAATGTTGGCAAAGCAACATCAGAGGGTAGCCAAGATGGAAAAGTTTATCAATGAGGAAGAACAAATAAACTAGGAGAGGCTTCAGCAATTTGTTTTTGCCTACTGGGGAATGGCAGAATTCTGCTGCCTCCTGTCCTCTTCCCCCACTGAATTAATTGAGCATAACCTACTTTTTAAAAATTTGAATTCAGTTTACAGCAATTGAAGTAAGCTGAGTATTAAAGGGGAAAGCAGGATGAAGAGAGAGAAACTGAAACATTTTAAAAGCTGCTGAAGAAGTAGAATGGCACAGGATTAATCAGGATTGTGCCTGCCAAATTGAGACAGGCCCTTGCTGCGGCACTCTCCCATCCCACAATGGGGACAGTAGAAGAATGGGACTACAATGCTTCTGCATGATGTCATCGTGATCCTGTCCTTCTCCCGTCTCCAAGTGGCATGATTGTGGATTAAATCATTGATGGGTTTTCCCTGTCACTGACATGCAATCTTGTCACCACCCTGCACTGACCTCTCCTGAAGAAGCCATAGAAGCACAATGGCTGCACTTCCTGCTCCAGCGCAGCCGAGGAAAGTACCAGGCTGTGCTGCAGAAGGACAAGGCGTGGCCATTGCACTCCCTTCCGCAGCAAGCCAGCCGGTGCGGAGGGGAACACTCCCATCATGCTCTCCTCTTGGCAGAGTGGCTGCTGTGATCCCCACCTGATGACTTTGTGAACGGGTAGAGTGCAGAAAGGGCCATAGTTAGAGAGCATGTTGCTATTTAAAAAGCAATCATGACCAAAACTTGGGAGAATTACTGCTGGAGCTATAACTCACTGAAGTGGCCATCCTCAACTAGGGTTCTGGGAGATGTGGTTCAAAAAAAGTAACATTTCCAGGCACTGATCCTGACTGTCCCGATCAACTCCCTATGATGCAGTGGTTGCTCCATTTCAGACTTGAAGTTGCTTTGATCTCTGTCTGTACCACTCACAACAACCCTGTGAGATGAATCAAGTTCAGAAAAAGAGTGAGGAACTAAAGGTCACTTAATGAGTTTTGTAGTTTACTGGAGTTAAGAACCTAGCTCTTCCAAGTCCTATACACTGCTCTAACCACTAAATGACACTGTGGAGGAGGCATAAAGGCCAAACTATACGAGACATAAGAGATGCATGATCAGTCCTCCTAATATTCCTTTTTAAAAGAGGCACACATCTGCACACACAAGGTACATCGTGCACACACAGTACATTGTGCACACTATGCACACTGCCATGTGCAATCGTGCATAATCTGACACTATGAGTAATGATGCCTCATGTACAACGACTCTGCTTTCTCATCATGAATATAGATATTCCTTGTCAGAAAAAAAAAACAAGTCCAGCCCCTTCTACAAGGGAATTTAGTCATGGCTAAGACATTGGTAGAATGCCAGCCCTTACTCTAATGGAATCATGCATAAAATTGCAACCTAAGCATCGAAGACTCATTGACTTTCAGAGCTGAGAAAGCGACTTTGTGGACTACAGCTCTCTTCCGAAAATCCTCCAAAAGCATGGCCACTGACTTGGATGGCTTGAAAGTAACTTCTCCAACTTCTGCTGATTTTATGAAATGTAAGCCGTAGGCTCTACTCAGAGGAAGACAATGGCAAACTTTCTCTGAACACATCTTTCTCAGCACAATTTGTTCAGAGAACAAATTTGGCCTGAGATTTGACTTGACGGCCCATAAAATCAAGAAGAAAGTGGATTCTTAACACACACACACACACACACACACAGAAAATCTTTTGGCTGTGCCAATTGTGGGAAAAAAAGTTAGAAAAACAGGATGAGGGCGCGAAGTCTTCCCATGATCCAAGAGCTGTTTATTTGCTCCACTTTTCGTCTGTTTTCATGGATACTTTTCCTTTAGCTACTTGATTTCCTTGCTCCAAGAAGTCTGAGCAGGGACTTTCGTAGGTGTGGGTCTTAACTGTTTCATCCAGTTTCCTGAAGAGACTGGCCCAGAGCATGGTGGCGGGGCTTCTTTTCAAAATTTATTTAAGGGTAACCACAGAAACAAAACTAAAAGCTAGCCTATGATCACCTATTTTTTTTTCCTCCCAAGATTTTTCCTTTTGCCTTGGTCGTAAGCAAAGGAACCTCTCCTAGAATCGGCCTGCTTTGAGGTCTCCGACGTGCTAGCCATGGGCTGGCTCGGAGAATCCATCTCTGGCCAGCGGCCAAGCTCCTCATAAGGGAGGCTTCTGTGAATCAGATGACTCTTACCACACCCCCAAGAGTCATTTGATGCTTGCACTGCCAGGGTGCTGAGTCACAAGGATGGAGGTTACATCGTGTCAAATTAACAAGGCAAAATGAATTGCAGATGAAACATTCCACTTTCAGGAAGGGTTTGGAAGCCCTAGCGATTCTGGCCAGCAGATGGGCCAGCTGCTCATATATCATCCATATGTCACAATGGAGATCAAAAGTAATTACATTCAAAATCCATGATCTACACATTAGTTCCTCGTGTTCTTTCCAACCCCTCCTCACCTTCTTTGAGAGAACACATAGGCCATTTCCGCACTAGCCTGTTATAGTGCGATGATTCCACTTTCAACATCCTCTGGAATCCTGGGGTTTGCAGTTTCGGAAGGGGCTGCAGTTTCCAGAGGATGTTGAAAGTGGAATCATTGCGCTATAACAGGCTAGTGCGGAAATGGCCATACATTGGAGGGGTTGAGAGAGATGGAAGAGCAGAATAATCAGAGCTTGGACAGTTACTTTTTAAAAAAGTAATTAGTTACTGTTATAGTTTTGAACATTTTCCAAAATTACTGCTACCGCTATTTATCATCATCATCATCATCATTGTTATTATTGCAGTGGGATAGAGAGAAGGTCTTAGAGCTTGAACATATTGATTGCTATTATAAACACGGGGTTTTGTTTTTTTCTAAAAAAAAAAAATACACTTACCTTCCCAGAATTCCATGCGAAATCTGAATATTTCACATTCTGCAAGGTAAAGCTTGAGCCAGCATTGCAAGCCCATAAAAACCAAAAGTTACAGTCATAATGTAAGCTATATGTACAAGGCTTTGAACTGTTTCAGCCTTCTAAACTGTTTTAACTTGCTTGAGTCATACATTTTTAGCCTATTGGAACTATTCTTGTTTTAAACTGGTTTAAACTGATTTTATTTGTGTGTTCTAACATGTTAATAGGTGGCATATAAACATTTTATAAATAAATAGTTACTGTAGTTACTTTAGTTACTGGGGAAAGGAATAAACTGTACCATGTTATTTCCAAGCTCTTTGCAACTAGTTACTTTCAAACTCTAGGACATATTACTTTGGCCCTGTTACAAAGTGCATTCACACATCACGATAAGCCATAATTTGAATTAATCATGTTTTGTTTCTTTGTTTAAGCCAGGAATTTGTCAGAAAAACAAACCCTAGCTTTTCTTCCCTACTTTTGGATTCTCTTTCTCTCTTTATCAGCTTTTTGTCAGAGCCAGCCCTAGAAATATTGCTGCCTGAGATGGAAAAGGAATCGGTGCTTCCTCCCCACCCCATGTCAAGCTGCATAGTTCTAAATCCAATCATTAGTGTAGATTTAAATCCAATTTATACCACTTACTGAGTGGACCCATTGAATCAATGGAACTTAGCATGTGCTTGAACTCACCAAGTTCTTACTGATATGGTTAAGATTTGCAATTGGCGTTAGGCCTATTGACCTTGATGGGGGCAGAGGGAGAAGACACCATTTGCTTCTCCACCTCAGGCAGCAAAATGTCTGGGTTTGGCCCCATTCCCAGCTTAGTTGCACCACAGGCTAAGCCAATAAGATCCTGGCCCTAGCTCTGCAGCCATTACATGCAAAGTGATGTAGGGAGCCTGGAGAGCAGGAGTGGTCTAATTTAGAGGAAATAATGTCTCTTGATTCCTTTCTGTCCCCCTGCCTTATCTCACTTCTTTTTCCTACCATGCTGTTGCCCACACCTCATCCTTAAGGCACAACAGTATCAGTGGAAAAATATGTCTCAGCAGAAAACGTTCTCTTTCTCTGCAATGCTGGAATCTCCCTCCAGAGCTTGTGGTGGTGTCAAGAACAAGGAGGAGGCCTTCAGCATTGTGCTTTCTGGCAAAATGAATATTGTTCACTGCCTGGGCCAGATTTAGAGCACAATCTCTGGAGGGCAATCACAGACTTTTCCTGGTGCTGCACGTAGTAGTACAACCTTGGCACAGAATGGATCCATAATTCAGGGTGTGTGTGTGTGTGTGTGTGCGTGTGGTTGTGGTTGTTAACCATTTCCACCCCAACTGAAACAAACAGTCAAAGATGCACGGTTTCTCAAATGTCCAAAATATCAAGTTTCATATCCTACAACAGTTTACAGTGGAAAGCCAGGAGATCTGTGGCCAAGTGACATCAGAGTCCCATATTGCTGGGACCAAAATGGTGAAGAGTCTGGAAACCATGCCCTATGAGGAGTGGCTTAGGGAGCTGGATATGTTTAGTCTGCAGAAGAGAAGGTTAAGAAGGGACATGATAGCCATTTTTAAATATTTGAAGGGATGTCATATTGAGGGGGGAGCGAACTTGTTTTCTGTTGCTCCAGAGACTAGGACAAGGAGCAATGAATTCAAACTGCAGGAAAAAAGATTCCACTTAAACTTAAGAGAGAACTTCCTGACAGTCATCACTGTTCGGGAGTGGAATATGCTGCCTGGGAGTGTGGTGGAGTCTCCTTCTTTGGAAGTTTTTAAGCAGAGGCTGGATGGCCATCTGTTGGGAATGCTTTGAGGATTTTCCTGCATGGCAGGGGGTTGGACTGGATGGCTCCTGGGGTCTCTTCCAACTGTATGATTCTATGACCCTACGTATGTTTAGCCTGATGAAAAGAACATTAAGAGGTGACACAATAGCTACGTTTAAATATTTGTATGGCTGTCATGTTGAAAATGGAGCAAGCTTGTTTTCTGCTGCTCCAGCGACCAGGACGTGGACCAATGGATTCAAACTATAGGAAAAGATATGTCACCTAAACATCAAGAAGAATTTCCTGATGCTAAGCTGTTCAACAGTGGAATATGCTGCCTCAGAGTATGATGGAGTCACCATCTTTGGAGGTTTTTAAAGAGAAGCTGGATGATCATTTGCTGAGGGTCCTTTGAGTGTGTTTTCCTGCATGGCAGGGGTTGGATTTGGTGGCCATTGTGGTCCCTTCCAACGCTATTATTCTATGAGTATGGGCAAGATGGCAAGATGAAGAAGAATGGCCAAGCTAGGAGAGGCTGCAGCAGTTTGCTTTTGCCAGAGTTCACTTGGATGAGCAAAATTCCACCCCCTCCTCCCCTTGTTTTCCTGAAAAGTTAATTGAGTGTAAACTACTTTTACATTTTGAATTCAGTTTGCAAAAACTGGAGTAAGTTGAGGACAAAGAAGGAAACTGGGAAGCGGAGAGAGAAACTGGGACATTGATGTATCAAAGTTGATTCTGAAAAGAATCAATCGGGACTGTCCCTGCCAAACTGGGACAGTTGGAGTGTACACAAAAGGGAGATGCCATTTCAGATACCTGAAATGTTACATTTGAGAGGCATAGGAGCAGGGATCTAGCTTAGGCCCTTTTCACACGGGGTTAAAAAAATGGTGTAGAGCGACCTCTGACGGAGGTCATCTACACCATAATGTGGATTGGGGTGGACTACTTCTGTGTAGTTCCACACCCCAATCCACGCAGGGGCGACTGGAAGTGCCGGCACCGCGTGCTTTTTGAAAACCACTTTTCAAGTGGTTTTTAAAAAGTGCGGGGCGTGCAGCCCCGTCTAGCCCCGTTGCAGCGCCCGTGTGGATTTGCAGGCGTACGCAAGTGCGCACCTGCAGACTGGCTGGGGGGTGGGCTTCTGGCTGGCGAGCTTCTCCGATTGGCAGAGAGCCTCTGCCAGTCGAAAGCCACCATTTTGGGCACTGCTCGATGCTGCGGACGCTGCGGAATGCCCAACGAGTGTGGAGCAGCGAACTCGCACTGCTCCATGCCGCGACGGAGTAAGGTAAGCCCCATTTTAGCATGGCTTCCCCCATTTCTCCGTCTGCGTGTGAAAAGGTCCATAGTCCTCAGGGGCCCAGGACAAGTGATGACACTCCTCTCATCCCACTGATGATATCCTCTAAGCTGGAGTGAGGAACTAACAGGAAAGGGGAAAGGAAGAGAAAAGCAATGACGACAGTAGTTTTGGTGAAGAGACAGACTGCCTGCTCATCAACTCTTCCTTGCGTTTGACATTTTTATAAAGAGGCAGCAAGAGGAGTAAGTTGGAATAGGATTTTGCAGAGCACTTTTCACAGTACAGTTATAGAACTATGGTTCCACTTTTAACTGCCATGGGAGCATCCTATGGAATGCTGTGATTTGCATTTTCAGGCGGGGTATTTAGATCTAAGCCAGAGCCCTCTAGTGCCTCACCAGACTACCAGTCCCATAATTCCACAGGATGCAGCCAGAGCGGTTAAAACAGAGTTAATCAGAGCCAGCATAGTGGCGCCATTTGAGCACTGGGCTCAACCCTGGAAACCAGGATTCGAATGCCTACTTGATCATGGAAAACCACTGGGTGACCTTGGGCAAGTCACCCTCTCTCGGCATCAGAAGAAGGCAATATTTACATTTTTCAGTGGTCAAGATGCATTTGCAAACTAGAGAAAGAAAGAAAAAAGACTGGATTCCACATTTTAATGATTTCCAGTTTTCAACTGTGCTCTGGTCCCTAACCTGTTGAATAAGCGAGAGACACCTGTATTTCAGAGGCAGATCTAGGGTGGGGCAACTGGGGTGCATGCCCTGGGTGCCATTCCCAGGAAGTGCAAAAGCCACTGCCTCCCTGCGCCTGCCTGCCACCTCCCGCATCCACTCGCCCCATGCCCACTCGCCCACTCACCATCCCCCTGCACCAGCTTGCCATCCCCATGCCCCGTCTCATCCCCCATGCCTGCTCGCCACCCTTCCGCACCCCCTTGCACCCGCCCACACCCCTTCACCACCACCCCACACCCACCTGTGCCCACTCACCACCACCCTGTTCACCACCACCACCACTCATCCTTCCTGACCCATTGGGGGGTGGCGGCAGCAGCACCTGGGGCACAACTTCCTTGCTTGCCCCAGGTGCTGCTGAGCCTAGGTACGCCACTGCTGTATTTAAAAGGCAGAAACTGCTGCTCGTGGGAGCTTCCATGAGAATCAGTTCATGTCTTCTGCCAGCAAAAGGGATCATCTAGGGAAGTTTAGAGAAGGGCTATTTGGGGTCACACAGAAACAGCCTTGGGGGCCACATGGTCGTCCCCCCACTTTGCAGTCTGGCCACTCTTGTTTTAAACCCTGCTTGAGCAATTGTGGGCCTCTAGTTGTAACTGAACCACAGTTCCCATCAACCCTAGCCAATATAAGCAGTGAAGACAAAGCATGGGAGCTGCAGTCCACCAGCACCTGAAGGGCCACAGACTCCCAGCCCAGATTTAAAACGAAGGTGTGAAAGCCTGAACATATGATTGACTCTGCTGGGTTAGGGATTATGTGAGTTTATGGGAGTTTTTCCAAGCTCTGGTTGTTGTTGTTGTTGTTGTTGTTGTTGTTGTTGTTGTTGTTGTTGCTGCTGCTGCTGCTGCTGCTGTTGTGTGCCTTCAAGTCATTTCAGACTCACGGCACCCTAAGGTGAACTATCATAAGGTTTTCTTGGCAAAATTTGTTCAGAGAGGGTTTGCCTTTGCTTTTCTCTAAGGCAGAGAGTGTGACTTGCCCAAAGTCACCCAGTGAGTTTCCATGGCCAAGTGGGGTTTCAAACCCTGGTCTCCAGAGTTGTATTCCAATGCTCAAACCACTACACAACACTGGGTCCCTCCAAGCCCTGGTCCCACTATGGAAATGACACAAACATGTGCTTGCAAACAGATGTTTCATCCAGATACATTTGCCAGTAATCCAGAATTCGATGCAGCTTCCTCTGGAGTGTACGCAGTGCCTGAAACCTTCTTACTTTTGTTCAGTTTGTTTTGTGATGTGTCAAGGCCTCCAAGTGGAATGAAGATCGGTGGGTAACTCACTGACATGCTTTGTTCTCAGGCCCAAGGGAAGCACCTTGTGTAACTTGAACTCTCTGACAGAGCTGATTAAACCATCATCTGTTGGTGCCTTTGGGGACCAGAGATGCATTTCTTGGCAACCTCAGCCTGTTTTTCCAAGGCAGATTTCCTGCAGAGATTTCAGCAATGAACATGAACTGCATGAAACGTTGGCTATGAAAACTGACCCAGTCAGGAAATGATGATAAGCAAGTGAGCTAGCGGGGCTTTTTGTTGGGGAGTCTGTTTATGGAGGAGCAAACACCAACCCCAAAGAACTTTCCTTTGGTGGAACATGAGTAGGGAAATGTTCACCAACATTGAACAATGGTGAACAGCTAAAGCCTGAAAGGCCATCATGTTGGAGGAAATGTACAGCAGAAACCATACAACAGAATGTGCAGGAAAAGTACAACAGAAGTCTTGGGAACTGCGTCAGGGAAACGGAAGTAACTTAAGGCTCAGACTTCCTGTCTAGATCAATGGAAGTAATAGTACCCCTCCATTCAGCTTTGGTTAGACCCCACCTAGAACACTGTGTCCAGTACTGAGCACCACAGTTCAGGAAGGATATTGACAAGCTGGAACGTGTCCAGAGGAGGGCCATCAAAATGGAAAAGTCCCATGAGGAGCAGCTTAGGGAGCTGGGTATGTTTAGCTGGCAGAAGAGAAGGTTAAGAGATGAACTGATAGGTATGTTTAAATATTTGAAGAGATGTCATACAGAGGATGGAGCAAGCATCTTTTCTGTTGCTCCAGAGATTAGGACACGGAGCAGTGGCTTCAAACTTCAGGACAAGAGATTCCACCTAAACATTAGGAAGAACTTCCTGATGGTAGGAGCAGTTACACAGTGGAATGTGCTGCCTTGGACTGTGGTGGAGTCTTCCTCTTTGTAGGTTTTTAAACAGAGGTGGGATGGCCATCTGTTGGGAATGCTTTAATGATGTATTCCTGCATGGGTGGGAGTTGGACTTGATGGCTTTTGTGGTCTCTTCCAACTCTACAATTCTAGGATTCTGATGTAATCTTGGAGAAGTCAGTGTGGCACAGTGGTTTGAGTGTTTGGACTTGGTCTTGGAGAAACCAAGGTTCAGATTCTTGGTCAGCCATAGAAACTACTGGGTGACATTAGTCAAGTCATGTTTACACAAAGGAAGGCAAAGGCAAATCTTCTCTGAACAAATCTTGCCTAGAAAATCCCATGACAGGCTCACCTTAGGACTGTATTAAGTCAGAAATGACTTGAAAGCAAACAACAACAGCAGCAGCAGCAGCAGCAAATACACACACACACATACATATGTACATAGGAAGTTATTAAAGAACGGGCTGGAGGTGCTGTAGCCTTTAATTTTAATTGCTTCTTTTAATCTCTTTTTAGTTGTTTTCATTCTTTTATAGTTTAATTCTGTTTTAATAAGTACTATTTATATGTTTTTTAATTGTATTGTTTCAATACATAAGCTGCTTTGAGGCCCAATGTTGGGCAAAAAGCGAGATGCAAATACAGTACAAATAAAGATGACAATGATGATGTAGGGTCCTGCACTTGGGCAATAAAAATGAAAGTCACAAGTATAGGATGGGGGACATATGGCTGGATAGCAGTACGTGTGAAAAGGATCTAGGAGTCTTGGTAGATCACAAGCTGAACATGAGTCAGCAGTGTAACGCGGCAGCCAAGAAAGCCAACACGATTCTTGGTTGCATCAATAGGAGTATGATGTCTAGATCGAGGGAAGGAATGGTACCACTCTATTCTGTACTGGTTAGGCCTCATTTGGAATACTGTGTCCAGTTTTGGCCACCTCAATTCAAGAAGGATGTCGATAAGCTGGAACATATTCAGAGGAGGGCGGCCAAAATGGTGAAGGGTCTGGAAGCCATGCCCTATGAAGAACAGCTTAGGGAGCTGGGTATGTTTAGTCTGCAGAAGAGAAGGTTAAGAGGGGACATGATAGCCATGTTTAAATATTGGAAGGGATGTCATGTTGAGGAGGGAGCGGACTTGGTCTCTGCCGCTCCAGAGACTAGGACAAGGAACAATGGATTCAAGCTGCAGGAAAGGAGATTCCACCCCAACCTCAGGAAGAACTTCCTGACGGTCAGAGCTGTCCGGCAGTGGAATATGCTGCCTCGGAGTGTAGTGGAGTCTTCCTTCTTTGGAGGTTTTTAAGCAGAGGCTGGATGGCCATCTGTTGGGAATGCTTTGATGGGTGTGCCTGCATGGCAGGGGGTTGGACTGGATGGCCCCTGTGGTCTCTTCCAACTCTTTGATTCTATGATGGTGATGGTGATGGTGATGGTGATGATGATGGGTTCTAGAAAGCAGGTTTTGGTCTAAAGATGAGGAAATTGGTCAGTTTTGCTCCCCCCCATATTTTTCCCCAAGCTTCATACTATCCCCAAAATGAAGAAGTTTGCAAAGTAAACCATACCAAATAAAATTCCCATTTGCACCAACCAAATTTAAAAGGTATAGTTTTTCCAAATACGAAGAAGATGAGACTGCATCTGTTTGCCATAAAGGTGTTAAAGAGGGAGAGCTTCTCAGAAAGAAATCAAAGCAGTCATAACCCTAATTCAGTACTAACTGCTTAAAATGACAGGGAGCCAAACCGTGGCCATTTCCGCACGAGTCTGTTATAGCGCGATGATTCCACTTTCAACCTCCTATGGAATCCTGGGGTTTGCAGTTAGGGAGGGGCATTTAGAATTCTCAGACAGAGAGCTCTTTAGCCTCAGTAAACTACAAACCCAGAATTAGATAGGATCTTGAAAGTGGAATAATAGCACTGTTAACAGTGTGGCGTGGAAATGGCCAAAGTTTCTCTGCTACTGCAAAATTTCTTATTCTTCATACAGTGTAGAGCAGAAGTGGCCTGAGTGTGAGTTTATAAAGTTGAGTAAGTAGTCTCCAGTCAAATTACAAATTACTGTATTAAGAGTCAGTTCACTTGTCACTAACTGGTGCACGGGGTTTTGGAATCAACCTTTTCCTAATCTCATTATAAAAAGCTGCTGTAACCCTCCAGGGGGAAACTTCCACTGATACCAATGGAAAACAGCAACTTCAGTGGATGGGAGTGAATTTTCCTGTGACTGCAGCACAGGGAAAATGTTTTGCCTTACCCCAAACATACCGTGGCCCTGATCCTGCTCACACATATGCCCAACGCGGCTATTTAAACATTTAACATTGTGGGCATTGTTTCCATGCAGTTAACATAACACAGAGAAAAACTCTAATTTTTATCGAGTTACAAAAATTATTTGCTACACAGTGCTGTAATGGCATACCATTTGCTTGTTATCTCTGATTGGGTGGAATCATCCAAATGACTAATTTTAAAAGAATAAGGCAGCAGCACCCAGAAGTATAATGATGCTATGAAGGAGTAGAATGAATATTGGATTTGCTGGCGGAATGTAAATTTCTACCTTACAGGCTATTCTCCTGTCTGAACCTGTCTGGAAAGGTCCTTTTCCAGGTCCCACAACCTTCTTAGGTACATCTGATACCTTAGGTATGAGAGAAGCCTTCTTGGTGGTTGCTTGTTAACTCCCTTCTTAGAGAGGCTAGACTGGTGCCTTCCATGGTGTCCTTCTGGCAGAAGGAAAATACTTTTTTTATTTGACAGATCTTTAGGAACTGATCAGAGACTAGGGCCATTTCTGCACTACACTGTTATAGTGCTATTATTTCACTTTCAATATCCTATGGAATCCTGGGCTTTGCAGTTTAGGGAGGGGTACTTAGAATTCTCAGCCAGAGAGCTCTTTGGCCTCAGGAAACTACAAACCCCAGAATTCCACAGGATGTTAAAAGTGCAGTAATAGCACTATAACAGTGTAGGGCAGAAATGGCCTAGGACATGGAGCAATGGATGCAAGCTACTGGAAGAGAGATTCCAGCTAAACATTGGGATGAACTTCCAGTCAGTAAGAGCAGTTCAGCAATGGAATATGCTGGAGTGTGAGAGTCTCCTCCTTTGGAAGTTTTCAAACAGAGGTTGAATGGCATCTGTCAGGAGTGCTTTGATGGTTTATTCCTGCATGGCAGGGAGTTGGACTTGATGGCCCTTCTGGTCTCTTCTAACCCCATGATTCTATGATTCTGTGGTTCTAGATCATGGAAAAAAGGTTTTGTTATAATGTTCTGTACTATCCACATTTGCTGCTTTTTAATAGCTATATTTTTAATTGCTTTTACTTCTATTGATAGTTTAAGTACATGAAAATAGTTTAAGTACATTTTAACTTTTGCATGTTTTAATGATGTGAACTTTTATCTGCATCCATTGTAATTTTTATATGCCAAGGCTGGGGAAAAGAAAGGATATAAATTAATAATAATGACCAGAAACCTTTACGTGAGTTGCAAACGCATAACGCAATGTTAGGCAGTTGTGACCTTTATGCATGCATGATCCTTATGTAGCTCCACGTGAAAGTCCCCCTATCTCCACTTACCAGGAAGCAGCCTCTACATTCTACAGAGCCCTGTTCCCCTGTCTCTAAGGAAGCACCTGGCCTATGGTTCCACCCACCCTTTGCATAAGCAATCTCTGGTGCAAGGGGAGAATTGAGGCGGGGATCCTGCTTCTGTCTGCCAAACCAGAGATCATTCATGGGAGGGAATGGAAACATCATCAATCAGCTGCTTCCCGAATGACAGGGAAATGGATCCTCATTGATCACAGTGGCTCCAATTGGGGAAGGTGGTCAGGCCAGGATTCACTGAATATCATGGTAACTATTGTGCTTACCAGTGATGTATTTAAGTCTTTTATTTCAAGTCTCAAATCTCCACCTTTAAGTCTCAAATCAAGTCTCAAGTCCTTCAAGATACTTTCAAGTCAAGTCTCAAGTCTGAGAGCCAACTTTATACCCCATCCACTATTCCAGAATTTCTAGACAGAGTCAAATAAAGTCAGTTTTAACAATTTAAGCAGAGTCAGCCCTCCACATTTGTGATTTTGCCATCTGCAGTTTCAGAGGTGGGGAATAGGATCCTTCTTACTCTCCCTTCCTGAAGCTGGAGGCTTTTGTGCCAATGGGCATAAAAGAATCTGCAGCTTCGGAAGTGAGGAATAGGATCCTTCTTACTCCCCATTAGTGAAGCTTAAAACCCTTGAGAAGAAGGGTCCTTTTCCCTCAAGCCCATTGTCTAAGACATTTGCTCTTCCCCTCTGAGAAATGCACCCTGCATTCTGGGGGACAGACTTGTCTTTGGCTCTTAGGAAAAGTTTTAGAAGGCTCCTCCAATACAAAGTGGGGACAGGCTGCTGAGCAGACCTCAACACTGCCTCAAGCCCATTGAATAACCCGTTTGCTGTTCCCTTCTGAGAAATGTGTCCAAGGCCATTTCCGCACCAGTCTGTTATAGCGCAATGATTCCATTTTCATCATCCTCTGGAATCCTGGGGTTTGCAGTTTTGGGAGGGGCCGGCCGACCCCTCCCAAAACTGCAAACCCCAGGATTCCAGAGGATGTTGAAAGTGGAATCATCCCGCTATAACAGGCTAGTGCAGAAATGGCCCAAGTCAAGTCACTGAAGTGACTTAATTCCAACTTGAGTCTGAGTCAGTCGATTGGCATCTACATCACTGGTGCTTATACATCTGTAAATCCCATAGAGGATTCTGACTAATAACAACAACAACCCTAAACTGGAAGTTCCTAGTAATTCACATGGCACTAGTTCAAATCACAACCAAAACCTAAACTTAGTGTGTGGTCTTCCACAAAGCTCTTATTTTGCCAGCTACTTTACAAACTCCTGTCTATCAAAAATGAAATAATGCTTAGCTTGCGGGACTGTTGAGATCAAGAACTGAGATGAGATAAAAAATCCTAACGCATTTGCCTTGACAACGTTGCTGCATAAATTAATCTTGCGGGTGGGGAGTTGAACCTTCCAGAAGCTCACCTGGGCTCAATTTCCCTCTCCAACATTTATCTGCAAGCAGAAATATAATTAAAAACTCTCCTAACCGAAGAGGAAGCAAGTTAACATCATCTTTCCCCCCACCCCACCCCCTGGTGATCAAAAGAAAAGTTAGAGATACCATTTACACATCTAAGCAAGGCAAAGGCAAGCCGGAGCATACATTGGTATTACTTGAGCAGGGTGGGGAGGGAGGAAATGAAAGGAAAACAGTTTTGCTCAAAGGAAATTCCAGTAATAATGAATAAAGCAAACAACCTTGCTGAAGCAGACAAGGCTGCCTATTATGGATGATTGAAGTAAATCATAGTTTCTCACAGCATTTGATGTTTTTACAAGCTTCATCCCAAAGGTTCAAGGTAGATGATCATCCTATATCAAGGGCAGGCAGCTTGCAGACCCAGCAAGGGGTTTCCAACTCAAACTGATATAATAATAGTGAAAATAACAACACAAAGCTCCCCCCGCCCCACTTTCCTCCTAAATTAGACTGCTCCAGAGCAGTGCAAACGGCCTCACTGACTGAGGCAGCAAGAGAAGTGTTTTTGCCACAACTAGCACTCCTAACTCCTGCCAACCCCCTCATATTGGGTTGTTGTGCTCTCTGAAGAAAGATCATAGAACCATAGAGGTGGAAGAGACCACAAGGGCCCTCAAGTCCAACTCCCTGCCATGCAGGAACCAGTTGCATAGGAATGTGGGGGCGAGGGGGGCTATTCGCCCCGGGTGGCAATGTTTTTGGGGCATCCCAGCTTGCAGCCAAGCCCCACATGCCTTGGCCTGGTCGTCGTGCTGTAGCCACGCCCCCTCCCACCCACCCCTCCACACACTCCAAGCTCTGCCACTGGCAGGAACAAACACTCAAAGCACCCCCAGCAAATGGCCATGCAGCCTTTCTTTAAAAAACTTCCACAGAAGGTGACTCCATCACACTCCAAGGCAGCATATTCCACTGCCAAATGGCTCTTACCATCAGGAAGTTATTCCTGATGTTTGGGTGAAATCTCTTTTCCTATAGTTTGAATCCATTCCTCCGTGTCCTAGTCTCTGGAGCAGGAGAAAATAAGCTTGCTCCATCTTCAACATGACATCCTTCAAATATTTAAACATGGCTACCATGTCACCTCTTAACCTCCTTTTCACCAGGCTAAATACAGCTAGTTTCCTTAGTCTCTCCTGATAGGGCATGGTTTCCAGACCCTTCACCATTTTAGTCACCCTCCCCTGGAAACGTCACAGCTTGTCAATATCTTTCTTGAATTGTGGTGTCCAGAACTGGACACAGTATTTCATGTGAGGTCTGTCCAATGCTTCCTTTGATCTCAACACTATGCCGAGCTGAAAAGATGATCAAGACTAAGGATGTGATTCTTCACTAATTTTCATTTCAAAGGAAGCAATGAGTAATTCTGGTAGGTTTTTCTTCTTTCGGCAATAAAGATTTTGAAAACCATGCAGTTTTCAAAACCTGTTTGTAATTTGGGACTTATTCTGTGCAAAATTTGCTTGTGGCTGTTTTGCACAGGAAACAGCATTTTCTGTGCCAAAATATTACTTTCTGCACAGAAAGAAGGCGGAATATAGAATCATAGAATCATAGAAATGTAGAGTAGGAAGAGACCACACAGGCCATCCAGTCCAACCCCCTGCCATGCAGGAACACCCTCAAAGCACTCCCGACAGATGGCCATCCAGTCTCTGCTTAAAAACCTCCAAGGAAGGAGACTCCACTACACTCCGAGGCAGCAGATTCCACTGCCGGACAGCCCTGACTGTCAGGAAATTCTTCCTGAGGTTCAGGTGGAATCTCCTTTCCTGCACCTTGAATCCATTGCTCCTTGTCCTGGTCTCTGGAGCAGCAGAAAACAAGCCCTCTCCTTCCTCTACATGGCATCCCTTCAAATATTTAAACATGGCTATCATGTCCCCTCTTAACCTTCTCTTCTGCAGACTAAACATACCCAGCTCTCTAAGTCTATCCTCATAGGGCATGGCTTCCAGGCCTCCCACCATTTTGGTCGCCCTCCTCTGGACTTGCTCCAGCTTGACCATGTCCTTCTTGAATTGGGGTGCCCAGAACTGGACACAGTATTCAAGATGAGGTCTAACCAAAGCAGAGTAGAGTGGTAACAGTACCTCCCTCGATCTAGACACCATATTCCTATTGATGCAGCCGAGAATTGCATTGGCCTTCCTGGCTGCCACATCACACTGCTGACTCATGTTCAGCTTGTGGTCTATTAAGACTCCTAGATCACTTTCACATGTACTGCTATCCAGCCAGTATGTAAGTATATAAGTATATAAAATAAGAAGGGAAAATTAATTTATGAACATTGTATTGAGAATGGGACAATATCAATGAATGAATATTAATGGAAAATAATGAACTTGGAATATGAAATATTAATGGATTTGAACTAGATGTAAATGAACTGATAATAACCCCTAAATACTAAGTTTATGAATTAAGTGATTAAGTGATTTGTATAGAAAACAAGGAAATAAGTAATTAATTGTGAAGATAAAAGTTATAATATTGTTATATAAATAACACTACTTCATATAAAAATATAATTGTTCCAATCAGGAAAGGGGTGGGAACAACCAGTCTGATGGTTTATAAGAGTTTTATATTTGTACAGATTAATCTACTAACCTACTATTAATTTTTTTCTTTCTTTTTCTCTTTTTCTTCTGTGTGTGTGTATATATATATATATTTAAAGAAGAAGAAGAAAAAAGGGAAAAAAGAAAAAATAATTAATTTGTATAGTTATTAATTGTATAGTAATTAAAATTCCTGGAGGTTTCTGATAAATAGTAATTGGATAACTGAGAAAAGGTACTGAATTGTGAATTGCTGTGGAATTCATAGAATCATAGAAATCTAGAGTTGGAAGAGACCACACAGGCCATCCAGTCCAACCCCCTGCCATGCAGGAACACCCTCAAAGCACTCCCGACAGATGGCCATCAAGCCTCTGCTTAAAAACCTCCAAGGAAGGAGCCTCCACTACACTCCGAGGCAGCAGATTCCACTGCCGGACAGCCCTGACTGCCAGGAAGTTCTTCCTGAGGAATTGTTGCAAATAAAATATATAAGTAACTCAATCATATTTAAGTAATTTTAAAACAGTTGTAGGGAAATTGTTTGGTGGGGAAGTGTGATTAATTTTTGATTTACAATGCAAAAAACAAGATCAGAAAAAACCAAGTCATCAACTGCCTCATCAGACTTGCAAGGAAGGCGAGAATCCTTTGATGAACCACCTGATTACGGAAAAAAAAATTATGGAAGAAATGAGGTCTTATATGGTGGGGATAAAGCAAGACTTATATGAATTGAATAATCAAGTTACAGAAATGCAAGATACCCTAGAACAAGTTAAAATAGAAGTTAACACAAACAGAAAAGATATAGAGATGAACAAGAAAGAAATTAGTACTCTGAACCAGAAAATGTCCTCAACAACATTAGAAATGGATAAACAACTAGACCGACTGGCATTAATGGAACAAAAGCAGATAGATTCGTGGTTATGAATAAGATGCATAGAGGAGAAGATGGATGAGGATATTAAAAAGAGAATAATAACATTATTAGCAGAATTTTTGCAGATGGAAGAAGATGGACATGGAGATAGATGCTATTTACAGAATAAGTTTTGTACCAGCCAAGAAAAAGAAACTGCCTCGAGATGTAGTGGTACAATTTACCAGAAAATTGATGAAAGACAGAATTATTGAAGAACATAATAGATCTCCCCTGATGGACCAAGATAAATCATTAATAATACTTTGGGAAATACCGGTTAGAATACTGAAGAAATGGAGAGGTTATGACTTTTTAGTCACTAAATTGAAATAAAACCAAATAAGATTTAGATGGGACTGTCTTGAAGGGTTGATCTTCAGCAGCACAGACTGAATTCAATCGAAAAAGCACAAGACTTTCTCCATAGACACAGACTAGATTTAGAAAATACTGAAGGCCAATATCACCCCCAAAGCTTTAAAGAAAGGATATTTGCAAGTACACCTGCAGATGAAGAAGCTCTGACAGAAAATTCGGACAAGGATATTTAAAAAAAATGGAAGAATTGACGCAGGAGACAGTGACAAATACTATAAAGGAAACTACGGAAGAATGTAACATTCAAGAGACGAGTCTTATTGATTTGGACATAGAAGAGATGGACTTGATTACAACACAGAAACAATGAATTGCTCCATAATATCATGGAATGTAAATGGGCTGAACTCACCTATCAAAAGGAAAAAGATCTTCCACTATCTTAATAAATACAAACCTGACATTTGTTGTCTCCAACAAACACACATTAAAAGAAAAGATAGTAAAGTTTTAGAGATTCCAAAGTTAGGTTAAGTATTCTTATCAACAGCAGCAGTTAAGAAAAGAGGAGTGGTTCTGTATATTAAAACAACATTATCTCCCAAATTACGGCTCACTGACGGAAAGGGAAGATTTCTGGGTGTTGAGTGTACTATAGAAGGTAAAAATATCTTATTAATTGGAGTATATGTGCCATGTAATGAAGACAAATCCTTCTATAATGATGTAAAAAAAGAAATATAGAACCAACCCGATGAAGAAGTGTGTTTTATGGGTGACTTTAATGGAGTGGTCGATTTAAAGCTGGATAGAAGCCTTATACCACATCAAAAAAGATCTAAAGGAAAAATAAAGGAGTTTTTCCATTTGGTAGAAGAGTATCAATTATTTGATGTATGGAGATTCAAAAATCCTAATGTGAAAGATTTTACTTTTTTTTCAAACAGACATCAATCATGGTCGAGAATAGATTACATATGGCTACCGAGAAGTTGGCAAGGCTGTATTAAAAGAACAGAGATCTTGCCCAAAACATTTAGTGATCATAATCCAGTAACATTAAGGTTAGAAGGTCAATGTAAAAGAAGGACTTGGAGACTGAATGAAACTCTCTTGACACAAGATGATATTGTCACATCATGTAAAGTAGAACTACAAGAATTTTTCAAAAGTAATTTGAACAATGAAGTAGAAATTGGAGTAGTTTGGGATACACTCAAAGCTGTGATTCGAGGGTTTTTTTATTCAAAAAAATATAGAATATAAGAAAAGACAGAAGAAGATTGAGGACATAATGGAAGAGATTAAAGATTTAGGAAGAAATTTAAAAAACAAACCTAGAGATAAAGAATCATCAATGAATATAAAAGTACTACAAAAACAGTTATTGATGTTAACAACGGATGAAATTGAAAAAAAGATTCACTTCTTAAAGCAAAAACAATTTGAACACGCAAATAAACCAGGACAATGGTTAGTGTATAAGATTCAGAAGGAAAGGAAAAAGAGATTAATTGCAAAGATTAAAGAAGCTAAAGAAATAAAGAAAGTTCTTTCTAATTATTTCAAGAATTTGTTCAAAGCAAAAGATACTGAAGAGAGAACGGATATGGATGAATACCTCTGCTCACAAAACTTACCAAAAAAACCAAAGAATTATTGTGAGATGTTGAATAAATTGATTTCTGTTAATGAAATTAATGAGGTGATAGAGAGTATAAAATCTAATAAAGCTCCAGGTCCAGACGGCTTAACCGCAAATTTTTATAGAATCTTTAAAGAACAACTTTGGGGGCCAATGCAAGTCATGATGAATGAAGTAATGGGTAAAAACACACTCCCAAAAAGTTGGATTGAAGCGAATATAGCATTGATTCCTAAAGAAGTTTCGGATACCTTGATATGCAAAGATTTTTGACCAATATCACTCCTAAATGTGGATTACAAAATGTTTACATCCATTTTAGCAAATCAACTGAAAAAGATTCTGCCAGAATTTATATATGAAGACCAGACTGGCTTTATTCCGGGAAGACAGATGAGATCTAATATAAGAACGGTGCTTGATGTTATAGAGTTTTATGAATCCCATAATGAAAAAAAAGGCGCCCTTATCTTCCTTGATGCAGAGAAAGCCTTTGATAATGTTAATTGGACATTTTTAATAAAACTTATTGAAAAAATGGAATTTGGAGAAAATTTTATAAATTGGATAAAGGCTATATACAGTGAACAGAAGGCCTGCATAATTATTAATGATGATCTTTCAAAAAGTATCCCAATTTTGAAAGGAACCCGTCATGGCTGCCCGCTATCTCCCTCACTATTAGTGTTGGTGTTGGAGATATTATTAAGGCAAATAAGGAGTGAAGAATTTATTCAACGAGTTAAGATTGGGCAAGATCATTTTAAATACAAGGCCTTTGCAGATGATGTGGTGATATTCTTAGAAGATCCTTTAATGAGAATTGACAAAGTTAATGAAGTTCTAAAAAAATTTGGCAAAATGACAGGTTTTAAAATTAACAAAACTAAAACTAAGATACTTCTAAAAAATATCAGCCTGCCGGAAAAAGAACAGATTGAAAAGAAAGCTGGTGTCCAATGTGTACAAAAAGTGAAGTATTTGGGAATAGAAGTGACTAATCTTATTTTATGTCATAAACAAATGTAATAAAGAAGAAATAAGTAAGGAAGTGATAATTAATAGTTATAATAACGAGAGGTACTCACTGGTAATATGGCAGAGGGAGAAGGAAAGAGATGTTGAAGCAAAAGGTTTACATTTGGAAGACTAGGGATGTCAAAGTATAAGGAATATTATGTGGTATATGGAAGGTTTTTGATAAAAAGATATGATCAATAGTTAAATGTTAACCATAATGTAATTAATGTAAGATAATGTATGCTCAATGAACATGCAATTTTTTCCCTTTCTGACATACAGAGGTTGACCTTTTTTTTTTTATAAATATGATAAGGCTGAATCTCCCAAAAAGGGGGAAGCATTTTATGTTTGTTAGGTTATGTAATAAGGTATGTTATAAATGTATGTATTATTTTTTATGGTTAGTTTTATAATGTCTATATGTTAGGATGTGAATTTATGTATGTTATGTTATATTGTTTAGTTTTTGTGTTGAGGTTGTTGTCATTATATATTATTAAAAACATTTTATAAAAAATTTTTAAAAAAGAATAGAAAAAATGTATAAATGGGATGTAAACACAAACTCAACTGAAAAAAAGATGCTTGGAAGCAAGGAGAGTTTTGTTTTTTGTTTTTTTGAGTAAAACTTTAATAAAATATATACCAAAAAAAAAAAAAAAACAGTCAGAGCAACCACCCCGATTCAAAGGACCAAAGGTCAAGCAAAGCAACACAGTCTCAGCTGAACACCAGAAACTGAAAAGGGATGGGAAGTTCCACAGCTGAGGTGCCAATGTAGAGAAAGTCCTGTTAAGATTAACCATCAGACTAACCTCACAGCATGGTGGGACATGCAACAAGACCTCCACTGAATAGCTTAAATGCTGGGCCAGCTCATATGGCTCATTTTAATCTGAGAGTGTCTCTGTGTTCCATTTTAAGCTAGGAGTGGGCAGAATGCAGCCCATGAACCAAATCTGCATATGCTTCAGCTATCTTGGCAGGGACAGCTCCAGTTAATCCTCTACCATCCCACATTTTTAATGGGTTTTAAAATATCCTGTTTTCTCTCTCTTCCTCCCACCTGTCCCATTCATCCTCAGTTTATGTCAGTTGCTGCAAACTGAGTTCAATGTGCAAAGTAGTTTCCACTCAACATAGCAGGCAGAAAAGGAGATAAGAAGTAGGAATCTTGCCCTTACCAATAGGCTCAAGCTTTCCTAAACTCAGTACATAATTTTTGTGTGTTCTTCCTCATTAATAATGTCTGGCCACATCCTTTGGACCACACTGATGTTGCTTGGCCACATGTGTCCCAGTTTGCCCCTGTGAAATGCTGGTGGGTGTGCACTTGTATCCCCACTCAGACACTCAGGCCATTTCCACACTACATTGTTATAGTGCTCTTATTCCATTTTGAACATCCTATGGAATCCTGGGGCATATTAGGGAGGGGCATTTAGAATTCTCAGCCAGAGAGCTCTTGGGCCCCAGGAAACGACAAACCCCAGAATTCCACAGGATGTTGAAAGTGGAATAAGAGCACTATAACAGTGTAGTGCAGAAATGGCCTCAGTGTCACTCCCCCAACCTCCACCAACACCCTGCACCATGAAAACATAGTTTAAAAGTTTTATAGGCAGAACTATGCCATGTCTCCTGTCTCCTTTCCCTCTAAATCCACATTTGGCACGCTCTGTACCCATGGCATGGCTATATAGGGGCTGGTGGAGAGTGGGGAACATCTGAAAAGTGTCTGGCTATGTCCCCATAGCCAGACACTCAACAGTGAAGGCATCCTTCAGGACTTCCCAGGGATCTTCTGGAGGTCTTAGATGGCTGTCATGTGTCTGGCTACAGAAACACTTCTTCAGCCATCTTCTGCTCTCCACCAGCTTCTCTGTGGGCATGCCAGGGATGGGGAGCATGCAAAAGGTGGGTTTATTGGATGGATGGTCATTGCATGTGGGAGGTAGATTCCAACTTCCACAATGACCCAAAAGTAGGTTTTAAGTTGAACTTACATCTGTGTAACTAACTCCCTAGCAAATGCTATCTACCACTTCCTCAAAATAAATTTCTTTGAGGGTTAAAAAAAAGCAAATGGCAATCTAGTCACATCCTGTTTTTAAAAGGTGGACATCTTCTGGTCTAAACAGACAAAAAGGATGTTATGACAAGTGAAAAGCATGTCACATTCTCCCCCAAGGCTTCTAGGGGCATGATTTGACATTTTGGTGGCATTTTCAGGGATCAGAAAGGTTGGTGGGAGCATGCAGCCCACCAAGAGGGCAAACATGTACCCTCAAATGTTGCCCATTCCTATGTTAAATGGACCATGTTCCCACATCCTTTCTCATGCAAAGCATTGGAATATTGGCAAAAACAAAAACAAAACAAAAAATTGGAAGACTTCTGCCAGTGGGCTGAATGCAATTCAACCTGTGAGCAAGAGCTATGCTAAGTACCTAGAACAAGGCAGCCAAATGCCGCTCCCTGGGCTGCAGAAAGGAAAGGATGTTTTGCTTTGCTGCTGCATTGTCACAGAGGTGTTTTTATTTTTGTGTTTTGTTTTTTTAAGATCATGTTTGACTTGGTCATCAGTGGTACCAAGGGAGTTTTGTGTGTGTTCTAGCCATCTTCCCTCCACTCTTAATTCACTTCATGTTCCCTGTAAAACAGGACAATTTGTGCCAAGTGGCTTTTGCTGAGGGCCAGTTTAGTGGAGGAAGGACAGGCTTGGCACTTTAAAGAAAAATAAACTGCAAAGCAGCCCTGGTTTTAATATCTTACTTTAACAATCACTGGCTTTCTGCACAACTATTCTCCTGTTCATGTTTTTCAGGCAGCACTCTCTCTTTTGCATGGGCTGATACTTTATTTTTGCATGCTGGCAAATGAAGTAGGTGCAGATCCAGAATCCTGGCAAAATCCTACTTCTATAATTTCCCCTGCTCCTGTTCTTGCAGTTCTCTTCCCAGAAACAATTGTTACCGGAATGATGAAAACAATGAAATTTGTTCGGCTCCAGGAGTGAAACAGCAGGTGGCATTTTATGCCATGTCCTCTATGGCAATTTTTATTTAGTCTGACATGAGAGAAAAATGATGTATTGCAGCAAAATCCAGGGAACAAGCAAAGAAAGAACGGCTGCTCACACTATGAAGCGAAGGAAAACCTCCATCTAATATATAAAAAGTGGAAGAAGTATTTCAAAAGAAGTTCTAACAGTGAAACGCCCTTGCCCTGGAAATGAACCAAAGTCCTGGCTTGAGAGTCTTCTTTAAACAATATGAGATTTTTCTTTAAAAAATCACATTAGCTGTTGGAAATGAGAGATGAGGACAGAGCTCTAAAACTTACTATTTGGACTACAACTCCCAAAATCCCAACTCAAGGATTTCAGGAGTGGTTGTCCAAAAGTAATTTTTCTAAGCTCTGACTAAGAAGAAAAAGGCTGAAAAGAAGGCAGCTTAAGCAAGTTTGGTGTGGACAATTGTTATCTGGCTGAGGATACTGAAAAGAATGGAGTGCAAATTAAATGAATGAATCAGATATAAGAATTGTCTGACTCTCCAGATGTCCTTGAACTGCAATTCCCAGCATTCCTTGCCATTTCCTACACTGGCTGGGGCTTCTGGGAACTGCAGCTTAAAAAATCTAGAGAGACACACTTCCCATCTCCACAATAAATTGACAGTTAAAATTGTATTTATTTATCTGATTTATATCCTGCCTTTAATTCAATGTGGGGGGCAAAGTGGCTTACAATATAAGTTCAAATAGCTAAAACAATATGTGGGATAAAAGTTTAAAAGGGATTAAACAATCATTCTGATCATAACATTCATTTAAAACAATTAAAAACACTTTAAACAAAAAGCGCACCCGTTGCACATCCTTATACCCTAAGGAGTTAAAGGCTGAAACTCTGTTTAAATAATAATTTTTAAAAAGTCTTTGCCTGCTAGCAACAAGAAAGCAGAGAGGGGCTCAACTGAGGCCCCTTCCGCAGCTTATCAGATCCCAGTGGTGTCCCGCAAGGATCTTGGTAGAGCCTCTCCAGGAGGGCAACATGACAAGATTGTTCCCCTCTGCACCAGCTGCCTCCGTGAATGGAGGAAGTGCAGTGGCACCGCCTCTTTCTTCCACAGCACAGCCAGGCACTGTCCCTGGCTGCTTTGGGGCAGGAAGTGCAGCCATTGCGCTTCCAGGACCTCCGCACCTAACCTTCGTGCGGAGCTCAATGATTTACTGTGCAGTCGTGCCACATGGGGACAGGAGGATGACGCAACCCAGATGACGTCATGCATAAGTGTCATCTGGGACCCATCCTTCTCCCGTCCCCAATGTGGGACAACATCCTGTGGAAAGGACCTGAGCCTCCCTTGGGAGGGAATTCCATAGCTTGGGAGCAGCCACCAAGAAGGCTCTTTCCCATGTCCTTCCAAGCTGAGTATCTGAGGTGATAGGAGGGAGCGAAAGTCCTCTGAAGATTGTAAGATTCAGGCAATCTCATGTGGGGAGATAATAGGCTTTCAGACAGTTTGGACCTAAGCTGTAAAATGCTGAGAATGATTATATCTGGAGCCCTTTACAGACAAAAACTATAAATAGTTTTGTCTACCAATAGGAGTATAGTGTCTAGGTCAAAGGAACTGATCATACCATTCTGTTCTGCTTTGGTCAGACCTCACCTGGAATACTGTGTCCAGTTCTGGGAACCACAGTTCAGGAAGGATATTGACAAGCTAGAACATGTCCAGAAGAGGACAACTAAAATGATAAAAGGCCTGGAAGCCATGCCTTATGAGAAGCAGCTTAGGGAGGTAGATCTTTAACCTGGAGAAAATAAAGTTACAAGGTGACATGATAACTAATGTTTAAGTATTTGAAGGGATGTCATATGGAGGATGGAGTAAGCCTCTTTTCTGCTGCTCTAGAGACTAGGACACGGTGCAGTGGCTTCAAACTTCAGGAAAGAGATTCCATCTAAACACAAGGAAGAATTTCCTGATAGTAAGAGCAGTTCTATGATTTCATAAATGTTTGGAGGGAGGCTGTTAACAGATTCATGGTCATGGAATAAACCAAGCTATTTTGGGGTCACTCAATAACTTCACAATATATGCAGATTGCTACTGTTTATGATAATAACAGGAGGAGGAGGAGGAGGAAGAAGAAGAAATAGTAGTAGTAGGAAGAGGAAGAAGAGAAAATATTTGCTCAGCTAAAACAATTCCCATGGAGAAATTGCTGGTATCATTGTCAGGGTCCATGCTTCTGGCTTTCCATTATCTCCTCCTACTTCTTTCATTTGAACAAGAGTTTGACATTCTGGAGAACCTCTACATTCAGTGACACAATAGTGACTTCACAAACATGATACCCGCACATGTACAGTTGTTAAGTTCAGCTTTGTTCTTGTTCTAGTCACCCTGACATTGCATTGCACAGTTACAGTATTTGCCACCCTGGGGGACAAATGCGGAAAGAACAGAGAGACCAGGAACAAAACCATAAATCAGAATGAGCAGGAGAATTTCAGCCTCAGCTGAATGACCATTTTCAACCATTCTCTACCGGGATGCAAGTCTCACATTCTTTTTGGATAAGGAAAAGGTCTCCATGTTGCTTGGCTACCAACTCCCACCATCTCTTTTACAGTGGTTGGACAAGTTACCATTTTAGACTACAACTCCCAGAACCCCACAGCCAACATAGTACTGCTCATATTGGCTAGAGATTCTGAGAGGTATAATCTAAAACTAAAACTTCCAATCTCCTGTTCTTATGGATTGTAACTCTGAGCTCACCTCTTCCTCCAGGTTAAAGGTGCAGCCTGAGCATATATTCCCCAAAGGAATTCAAAATTAGAGGAATAGCTTTTAGATTAATTGAAAATACTCCTTATGAAACATTCTGCAGGGACAGAGGGGAGAGAATGAGAGGGACAGCATGTGACATTTTCAAAAAGCAATTTAACCCCAAATGGAGCAATGATTTTTAAGACCCTTGTGCTGAACGTGTGCATTAAAAAGGGGGGGATTTTTCAAACAGCACATGTGTCCAAAAGATTTAGAGCAGTGTTGGAAATCATTTAGCTCTCCAGATGTTGCTGGGCTGCATGTCTGAACCACCCTGATCAGTAGGTGTAATAGGGAGGAATGCTGGGAGGTGCAGTCCCAAGCATATAAGCCTCATGACTCCCAATCTTGCATTAAAGACATGACACTAAGCAGAAAGTGAGGCATATTTATTATTATAAAAAAGAGAGGAAAATAGTTTTGTGACACCTTTAGGAGGGACCAAGAATTTGAAGAACTGGGCTGTAGCCTATAAAAGGTCCTTCTTAAGCAAATTACACTTCCTTTTTTATAGCTGTCATGATTAGGCTTTTAAATCCCAAACATTCCAGCCTTCAGCTCAGGATCCCAAAAGCTACTACACCCTGAAGTATACAGAAGCTTTAAAGTCGGCAATAAAACTCCACACTGTTTTGGTCCCTGGGTTCAGAGGATGTTTCACCAGCTGCATCTCCGACTCCCAAAGTGCCTGTTTGCTCGCTTAGCTTTCAGCTTAATAGGAGAGCCGTAGCCAATCAGGTGGATGCCTGGAACTGGCCATCTTCAGTCGGTTTCGCCGGGAGCCTTTTGGGTCCCTGCAAGGAGGAGTCGCATCATCCACACCACACCACTCCCTTTCTCTGCAATGACCTAAAACCTCCGCTTCTGCGAGGCTGCAAGCAAGCAGGCAGGCATGCAACGCAGGGCAGACCTGAACCATTTAGTCCTGGTCCAGCGAGGGAGGGAGATTTTGCATTGCCTGGCGACGGGAGAATGTGTCGGCCATCCATTGCATCCTAGCCGCACTTTGTCCTGCATCTCAGCAAAATCACAAACCTTCCATCATCTGCATTGGAGACTGATTTCTACGAGAGATTAGAGACAGAGCCTCTCTGACAAGGATCAGAGGCTGTTTACCTGTCACTTCCTTCCTTCCTTTCTCTCTCTCTCTGTCTCTGATACTGCTGTGTCAACACAATCCACCAAGATGTGTGACTGCTTTCATCTAGTACTTCCTAACTGGCCCGGATCGCCAGCCAGTGGTGGGCTTACTTTTTTTTCTCTCTCCTATACTTTCCTGCTGTACTGCTGCCTATGATGCTGTTTTGCTCTGCCTTTGCTAGCTGCATCTCTTTCCTCTGTGAAGCCATCGCTGCAGCTTCTAGGGTGTGGCTTTTCCCAGATACTGCATGGATCAGATAAGGAGTTCAGAGAGGACCTGTGATACTCGCCCAGGCGCAACTTTCCCATCACCTCCTTAGGACGCACCAAAGTCACCTTTAAAAACCTTCTGCGATGTGTATAATTTCAGAACCATGCCTTTTACTTTTATTTCTTTTTCTCCCTTCATTTGTCAGGAATATCAGCTTCCCCACCCTACCCCAACCGCATGCCTTCAATTTCACTCCCCCCGCCATAGCAATTTAGAGCACCGCGCATGGCACAATGCAAAAACAGTTCACGCTGGCTTTTCTGACTGCAGAACTGAAAAGATGTGGTATATATGCTTTGAATGTGTAGAGACTCGATGTTTCTCTTCCATCATGCAACAGCAATGAAAGTTAGAGATATGGACCTGCGAGCTTAAGGCTTGGAGGTGGTAATGGAGTGCCAGCGTAAGCTGCGGACTTTGGAAGTTTCAAAAATAATTTCAGGCTATGTTCCTCTCAAGGGAGGAGGCGGAAAACTGTTTAATTTTTTTTTAAAAAAAAGACTTTTGGGATTTTAGACAATGGGGGAATTGCCTACTTCTCCCTTCTAAGCATGTGGAGAAATGCAGGTTCTGGTTGGCAAGGGGGGTTGGAAATCTGTGCATGCCCAAGGGTGCTTTTCCTTTTGCCAATTTCTGTATGCGTTGTTGGTGTTTCTTTAAAGAATGGTTTGGCTAAAAATGTTGGAGATAAAGAAAGTGGAGAGTATAATGTAGGAATGAAAAAAACCTGGTAGAGTTTGATTTTCCTGTTTGTGACAAGCAAGAGTACCAGACAAGAGCAACAAGCGTTGGGCTTGTTGTCCTCTATTAACAGAACAGAGTAGATACCAGATTTGCATGATAATCATCACTGGATCTGTACTGCAAAATATCTCTCACTCCCCCCCCCAAAAAAAAATACAGCAGTAATTAACTGCTGCGTTGTAAGGACAAGAAATGTAATTGCCTCAAAGGCTGACTGCCAACCATATGTCTGATATATTGGCAAACTGTTATGAATTGGCAGGAAAGGTCATAATCAAATGAGAGAGTTGGATAGTAAGTTAAGGTGATATCTCTATTGCTTAGAAGCTCAAAGTTAACAGAGTGTCTTTGCTCTAAAGAAACTTAGTGTTGTAATGTTAGGCAGAAGTCATATGTTCTGGAAGATGCTTGTAAAACACACAAACACGCACACACAAGTGGACATTGAAGAGATCTTAAAGGGGGCATACTGAAGTCATGAGTTGTTATAATGTGTGGTGTGCTACTGTGGGGTTGGGGTTTTTTTTTAACAAGTCTGTTATGACCCTGTTTCCTAATGCACTGGAATTTATGGGGCTAGCTTTATCCCTCCTCCTTTCTGATGTAAAGCAGGAATTCGACTGTTTGGAGACATCCTGTTGATAATTTCTCCATGGAGCCTGGGGTTATTGCTTTCTCTCTGCAAGGAAAAGCAAAGTATACTTTATCCCTTTCCTAATCGCAGGATAATATTTTGATTAGGTGATCACTGTCTGAATAATAATATTTTCCAGCTTTGGGTTTTTTGAGAGGCATGGCTAATCAGTGACTCCCTCCTGGAGTAACTTTTTTCCATCTCCCTCAAGATTTGATCATATTTTGACTGAGCTTTAATTTCAGAGTGTGCTTCACTTTTTAGTGAAGTCTCTGTGTTGATGGGACTCCATTTCCACCTCACAAAAGCTTCCTTGTATCGCTGACTCTTCTCACTTGGTCTGGAAGTGCAGAGAGGGGTTTGCTCATCTGCCTCTCTAAGAAAATACAGCTTGAGAGTTTCTAACGCATATTTGGAAGACCTTGATGACCCTGCTTGGGTTTTAAATAGAATTTGGAAGAGGTCCTTTGGGGGATTGCAACTCCCAGTTGGCGTGGCCATGCCAACTGGGGAATTTTGGTAGCTGTCCCCCAAAATATTTCTTCTAACATCTGGTTTTAATCACTTCAGAGGAGGCTCTTCTCTTGGTGCCATCATTTTGGAGACAGGACTAGTGGGGATGTAAGAGAAGACCTCCTTGGTGGCTGCTCCCAAGCTTTGGAGCTCCCTGTTGAGGGAGGCTAAGCTAGGCTGGCTCCCTCCCTGTTGTCCTTTTGCCAACAGGCATATACCTGGGGCAGTGATTTGTTGGTTGGTTGGTTGGTTGGTTTTTTGTTTTGCACCAGGTGGGTTTTAATTGAAACAGTCCACTGTTTTTGTCAGAGGAATTCTAGGAGTTGTAGTCCCCCAAAACAATTTTTTGCAGACTCAGGTTCCAACCAGCCTTTCTCTTCGTTTAACACAGTGTGGCTGCCTGTCTGACATGAATGCAGAAGGTCTCAAGTTCAGGCTACATTACCATGTAAAAGGAATAATATCTGCTGGAGACCATAGAGAACAGGTGCCAAGCAAAGCAGATAGTACTGTACCGGAACAACCAGCCATCTGACTCAGCATAAGACATTTTTGTATGTAGCTGGATAATAGATTCCCAAGAGGAATCAACTCTCTAGGATCCGTGTGATTCTAATTAGGGTTCCCAGCTCTCAGGGCCTGAACTGTCTTCTCCATTCCACAGGGGCAGGGAGGAATCTCAGGGCAAAAGCATTGCCCTGAAAAATAATGTGTACAGTCAGCCCTCCATATTCGCTAGGGTTAGAGATGCAGGACTCCTGTAAAAGTGGAAAAATGGCAAATTTTAATACATTTGTGTGCATCGGTGGGAAGGGGGTCAAGGCATGGTACCCAGAGACCAAACCGGGTCAGGGAAAGCAGAGGAAAAGGATGCAGGTTGTCCCAGTGGCTGTATACCACAGTGGTGCTGAGAAATCAGGTTGCAATCTGTTCTTAGCTGGTCAGACAGTAGATGGGTGGAGAAAGAGGAGGACCAGAGATATTTTTGAAAAGGCTGCGCAGCCTGATCGGAGCTGCCAAGAGTGAATGTTCCTCCAGAAAGGAAGCACTTGAGGTGGGGGCAGCAGGAGTTAGAGAATCTCACAGATAATCAGATCCATGAAAGGCAAACCCACAAATGTGGAGGGCTGACTGTATACCTTTTCATCATTTCTTAGACCTTATGGGGTTTTTGTTTGAATGGTGTAGTCTGTGCATCTGTGTTTGCCCTTTGTAATATCACCTGTATCACATCACTAGGTTCATGGCAATGTAACATGACAAGGTGTCATACCCAGATCTTAAGTTTTGGTATTGAAAGCTAAGAGCCTGAGATTGTCCAAACCTGGCTACCCTATTTCTAGATGAGGGCTTTATAATGCAATTATCCTACCTTCTTCATGGTATTTTGTGGGGCAGGTCCGG
Source organism: Ctenosaura bakeri (assembly GCA_948474755.1). Taxonomy (NCBI): domain Eukaryota; kingdom Metazoa; phylum Chordata; class Lepidosauria; order Squamata; family Iguanidae; genus Ctenosaura; species Ctenosaura bakeri. The sequence continues at coordinate 162 of CAOLHI010001220.1, read as the reverse complement.
AAGTCCAGAAGTCCCTGTCTCTTACTTGTATCCTTCTATGATTGTTCATACTTCTTCTGTCTTTTTTTCTTTACACATACACACATACACACACGCATATATGCACAAGATGGACCAGTATACATTTGGTTGGATCCAGTTTTTTATACACCAAACCCACTG